>JAEOAD010000019.1:23797500-24107500 GCA_036365145.1 Orientallactaga sibirica
CAAGGGAAAAGAGAGCTAAATTCTTTTAGCTCTAACAGCCTGGTCTACTACACATCATGCAGAATTCACCTGAAAATAGTCATTAAATATAGCCTGCTCAATTTTTTTTCTTCAAAAATCCTGATTTTTTTTTTTTGGTAAAATATTTGTATTTATTTAGTTGGGGTGGGGAGAGAAAGGGTACACTAGGGCCTCTTGCTGCTGCAAAAGAACTTTAGACACTTGTGTACTTTGCAGGAATTCAACCCAGGGCTGGCAGGTTTTGCAAGCAAGCACCTTTAACTGCTGAGCCATATATTTGGCCCAAAAAGCTTTGACTTCTAAGCAATAGCTACTACTATGTTTTCAGTTGTCTCCTTTCCTTCTTTCCTTCCATTATAGGGAAAATAAAATATGCTGACAGAAATTTTGCCTTGGCAAATTTCTCCACATGCCTTGATCTGGAGATCTCTATTCTGGGATTAACCAAAACTGGAAAATCCTGTGTTTAAGAAATGAGAGGACTGGGTGTGTAAGCGTTAGGAAGTGTAGCCTCATACTGAGATCTAGCCTTGTCTGTCATGATTGTCACTCCACACAATCTTCTTTGGCGTCAGTCTACTGTCTGATCTCCCTAGTAGGAAGCACAGGTCTCAGGGGGGAGGGTGGGCTTGCCTTCCTTGAGCAAGGCTGACCACCCAGCTACCAGTCTACTGCCTTCTTATTGATTTACACTTTCATGTGGTTTATGGACCCATAACTGTCCCATCATCTTACTTTAGGTCCCACACTGCCCTCTGACCTTTGGGCACCTCCTTCTGGTCCTTACTTCTTCTCATCCTGGCTTCCTGTTCTATCTCCAAAGCCCTTCACTTCCCATGGCCTTTTCCTCATAGCATAAGAGGCCTCATCTACAACAGGGGCTTAGGGCCGGCTAAGGCATCCTGCATTTCTTTTTCTAATGGGGTTTATTAGTCGGTAAGGGATAGCTATGTTTCACTTCACTGATTCAGGAGACACTGAAACAGTTTCTATCCCTCCCTGCTCACTGGGCTACCTGAACTATCCCAGGGCTATCAGGACAGTGAACTTGAGGAGGAAAAGTCATGTAGCTAAGGGGGCGAGGCAGCAGCCAACCAGTCATTAGAGGGATGTTCATCCTGAGTGAAAGGTGAAGGCTGAAGCAAAATCTAGGAGGCAAAAGTACAGAACCCATGGGGCTTGGAGAGGTGGCTTAACGGTTAAGGCATGTGTCTGTGAAGCCTAAGGACCCCAGTTCGATTCTCTAGATCCCACGTAAGCCAGATGCACAAGGGGCTGCATGCAACTGGAGTTCTTTGCAGTGGCTAGAGGCCCTGGCACACCCATTCTCACTCTCCCTCTCTTTTTCCATCTCTCTGTCTCTAATAAATAAATACAAATAAAATAAAAAAAGCACAGAACCTAGGTGCTATTCTTATGAAACAGACCACACCTCTTCAGCTTATGTCTGCCTCTTGCTTTCACCCATGAACGTAGAGCCAGTTTTTGCAGAATAGAGCTTCAAACTCTGAATTCACCAAAGCAATGGAAACTCTGGCACCGTGGTTGAATAAGGTTGGTAACATTATTTCTCCATAACCCCACTCTCGGGTGAACACAGACTGGTCCATGAAAATCCATCTAGTTTCGGTGTCTCTCTGGCCACAGTGCGAGGACTGGGGAAAAGCCAGAAGGCTTTGAGTACCTGCCTCCAATTCTACTGACATCAGGCATTGGGGTGCCATGGGGAGCAGAGGCAGGTCACATATAGATGCCAGCCCTCAGTCCCCTTTCAAAACAAAGCTGGGCACATTTTGGTTCACTCCTAGATGGATACTATTCACTACTGGGTTCCCATCCTTTCCCTACTCTTTCAAGGTCCCACACAAAGCAAGTGTAGAGACTGAATGGGAACCATATTGTAATGGCAAGAAGGAACTCAACTTTGGGGAGCTTAGAAAGGTATGGTAAGAAAGATTTCCATAAGTTTAAGTCAATGGACATTCCTTGTTTTAGATGCAATCTTTCAAACAGCTAGTCAGCAGCTTCTACAACTTAGAAATAACAATTAGAGCTATTTAATATCTCTTTAGTCTCATGAAGAATATAATGACAATAACAGTTGAAATGTCCCCTGTCAACCTGTGGGGAATCGTTTAAGAACAGCTAATGGCTGATGTGAGTGGATGAAGAAGAAGGAAGGAAAAGCAAGGCTGAGGAATATCCGGAAGTTTTCCTACTAGTAAAATCATCAGACTTTAGAACAGTGCCCTGGGGACCTGTGAAAGCCCAATCTTAGGAGTCATTTAAGAGCAGAGTGGAGTTGGCTATTGCAATTATTCCACAGGGGAAATTCTTACATGACATTGACCTAATATGTAGCTGTCATGTTACATGTCCAGTACGTTCTCTGATCTAATGGAAGAATAAGAGGAGTTGACCCACCAGGAATAACAATGAGAGGCAGTGAGGACCATGTGTGCTGACAAACTCTCTTCTAACAGGGAGCAGAACTGGGGTCATAAGGTTGGACTATTTTCACAGACAGCAAAAGGGAAGTCTGGTATCTGCAAAAGTAACTGCTCATGACAGAGACATTGGCTCCCTTTGGCCATCTTGGCTGAGTCGCCTTTGATCATGGTCACTCTTCATCTCAGCCCTCTGCTTGTGACCTCTGGACTCCATTACCACTTCTGAAGATCTCCCCTTCACTCTACCTGGTTGCTCTCATTTCCCTTACTGCCTGATTCTGTATTAGTGGATGGTGTATGACCCTTCATACACACATTGTTCAAGAAATAAACCCCACGTCATTTATTTTAGATTTTTCTTTGTTTTCATGGCACGGTGCATCCTGGTCTAGTTGTTAGATTCACCATCATGATTTTCCTGGGTTTCAGTGCTCTCAACTGTAAAAGGGTAGAAAGAGAACCATTTCTATTTACACCTCAGGTTGTCAAAAATAACAAGTAAGAGAGTGGATGTGAAATGACCTTGAAATCCCCAGTCCTGCAGAAATGAGAGGCAGTGGTGTTTCATGGTTCATGCCCATTTCAGTGCTGCCCATCTTTGATAAAACGTTTATATATTTAGTATTACTGACACTATCACTTCTTAAAAGCTGAACAGAAGAGCTGGGCAAACAGTAGATACTTCAAATATAAGCTGCAAATAATACCGAACATGGGCTGGAGAGACGGCTTAGCAGTTAAGGAGCTTGCCTGCCAAGCTTACGTACCCAGGTTCGATTCATCCAGTACCCATGTAAGTCAGATGCACAGGGTGACACATGCATCTGGAGTTAGTATGCAGTGACTAGAGGCCCTGGAGTGCCCATTCTCTCTTTCTCTTGAATGCATAAAATGAAATAAACTCTTTAAAAAATAATACTGAACAATATGGTGGACTGAGGAGTTAGGAGGAAGGTAGGTGTCTTCTAGAATTACTAGTAGTAATTTAATGATTTGGAGAAATGGTTTAGGAGTTTTGAAAAAGTAAGATGTACTGAATACATTTTATAAGTGAAACCATCCCAAAATTAACCCAACTCAGATGAAAAGAAAAAAATCAAAACTCAAGGTCACAGAGCTAGTTAAAAGATAGGCCTTGGACACAAATTCAGATTTGCCAGATTCTCCCTGTCTACAATGTCATGTGGAATGTTTGCCCTTGTCACACGCTGACTGTATCCTGCAAACGTGCCACAATTACCACAGGGCCAAGTGTGACTCCACACAACTTAGACCAGGCAGGATGGAGTCAGCACTCCAAACAAAGCCCTTTGGTGCTACCACTTCCTAGTATCATAAATCACTATGGACAAGGCACCCATGTCAGACACTAGCCTGGAGACATGCACTTTGTTACAGTCATTCTTTCTAGTGACTACTGAACCTCACCTCCATAAGGCATTATGACCAGGTTAGAAAAATCCATATGTCAACATGCAAGTTCCAAGTACTAGCGGGGCATTAATATCGAAGTCTGAGGGCTTGTTATGAGCATATCAGAGGCTGTTTTTGACAAACAACATGGACTAACTTAACACGAACAATATTACCTCTAGCAAAGACCTTTAAAGAAAAGAATCCCTGGCATATACTCAGAGTTATGCAAGTGCTGCTGCAAGCAAAACACAGACAAAAGCAAGCCATCAGGCTTTTAAAGACAACACAGGCTTTTCATCTTGATTCTATTTTCCTGACATAGTGTTACTGTTATTTTCCAGCTATTCAGACAATAGTTACCTTCCCTTTAGATATTTATGGAGTTTTAGAAATTTATACTAAGTGGTATTATTATAACTGGAACAAACTGGACTGCAGAAAGGCAGGCTGTGTAACTCAAACACTAGACTCAGCTGGGTGAGAAGGTCAACTCTAGGGTGCTCCTCTGTAGGAAGAATCAAGGCTTCTGACAATTTGTGTCTCTCAGAACCACTTGCATCCAACTGTTAAAGCAGTTACATGATAGGCAATTATGTGACCTGTCAGAATTGTTAATTTGCTTCAGGGTTATCATTAACTTTCTAAAGTACATAAATTAGAGAAAATACATATCCTATGAACATATTATTTTGATATGAAGGATCAAGAGAAGTATATGAAAGCAAGGGAAATTCTGACCCAATCTGATTTCAGTCTTCCTTTCCCTGCTCAACTCAGTGAGTTGAGTGAGCTCTATTGACTGGTGGGAGTGACTAGTGAGTGAACCAATCTCAATTTCCCTCCCCTCCACCTAGGCTCTTTTGTAAGATCACCTACTACTGCTTAAGCACCTCAAGTTGCTAGCCCCTTAGTTTATAGACTTCCTCTTCTTTGCTAGCTTTGAACAATGACCTAGGAGTGTGGGGCAATAACT
Source organism: Orientallactaga sibirica (assembly GCA_036365145.1). NCBI lineage: Eukaryota > Metazoa > Chordata > Mammalia > Rodentia > Dipodidae > Orientallactaga > Orientallactaga sibirica. The sequence continues at coordinate 23,802,361 of JAEOAD010000019.1, forward strand.
GAGGATACAATCACTAGAAAAAAGGCTCAGGGCAAATAAAAAGTTTAATTTAGATAACCTAGTTTTTTTTTTTCTTTCTTTAAGTAAGTGAGTTGAACACAAGAACTGAACCCAGTACCAGGCCTTGTACATGCTAGGCAATCATTCTACCACCTAGATACACCCCTCTAGCCCTCTTCCTTTTTTCTGTTGTTGTTGTTTGTTTTTTTCGAGGTAAGGTCTCACTCTAGCCCAGGCTGACCTGGAATTCACTCTGTATTCTTAGGGTGGCCTCAAACTTACGGCAATCCTCCTACCTCTGCCTCCCGAGTGCTGGGATTAAAGGCGTGCACCACCAGGCCCAGCAACCTCTTACTTTTTATTTTGAGACAGGGTCTAAGTTGTCAAGGCTGACCTTGAATCTACTCTGTAGCCCACCTAGAACTCGTGATCCTCCTGTCTCAGCTTCCTGAGTAGCCAGGATTAGAATCTAGACTCTTTTGACAATGAACTGGATGGAGGTTATTATCTAACCCAACTGATTTCAGAAATCCTTACCGTCCCCTCCCCCCATGCTGGGCTTTCCATTCTTTAGGTGTTTAGCTATCCCAGCTCACACACCTACCTGTTTGGCATGGTTGACACAGTGCATGTACTGGCTGGCCAGAGCGGAGCAGCTGAGGGTCTGGTGGGTGTTCTGGCGGTAACACTGGAGGATTTTGGCCTGCAGATCCGCACAGACTGGATGATACTGAAATCTCCTGAAAACAAAAACAGGGGCCAGTGAGACAAAGCATCACATTTGGAATAAAGGCCAAGGTTAAGGATATATAAAACATCCAAGCCCAAGTCCTATGAATGGCATCAGCAGGCTACAGCCCAGAACGGCAGCTCAGAAGCCTGCTAGTCCTCATTTCCCATGCCCACATCCAGCTGGACACAGAGGTCTGGCTCCTGCAGTCTGGTCCCTTCCCATATTCTACACCATTAGAGCAATTCCAAAGTATTTAGCTACCTGCCTCCACATCGTCCAGAGGGTTCTTTGTAATTTACCATCCTAAGTCAGTATCTTTGTCTACTACTTCTTAAATAAAATGCAAGGCCAACAGATGCCATGTGTTCACATTCCTGGCTCATCTTTAACCATTATTCCTATCTGAACTCCCACCACACCTATATATCTGAAAAATACCAACTTCTCTTTCAATTTGTAGCTCAAGTGTAACCTGTGTAACAACTTTTGCTAACTCCCCAGAAGGGGCTGGCAGTCCCTATACAGTGACTAGCTCATAACTTCTCACTATGACCATGATATTGCCTACAGGATAATCTAGTACAATCTAGAGCTTACAATTCCTAGAATGCAAATTCCAAGGACTGTCTTATTTTCTTTGTGACTTGGCTATTAGATGTAGAAGCAGGCAATACTTTTGCTGAATGAATAAAAGGGCTGGAAGAGAACATTTTAAAATTGCCTGGCTTAAAATTTTGCAATTATATGTACAAATATAAGATTTTAGTTAGATTGCCCTTGGTGGATACATTATGCCAAAACATAAATGTTTCCATAAAGCTTATAATACACACTTGAAAATAATAAAGCAAATGAGTTATACAAACAAAAATAAATCATTCTTATAAATACAGTAATGGAACTTGGATTATAAGGACTAACCACACATAGAGAAAATAGATAAAATAATCACTTTTAATCCAGGAATTTGTGTTTTTTTTTTTTTCAAATTAGTTTAGCATAAAATGCTTCTGGTCTTAGCAGTTGTCTCTGAAATTTAAATTTGTTATTTCATATAATCTTAATATTAGCATTATTTTAAGTTTAATACATTTTTTTTCCTTTTTGGTTTTTCGAGGTAGGGTCTCACTCTAGCTCAGGCTGACCTGGAATTCACTATGTAGTACCAGGGTGGCCTCGAACTCATGGTGATCCTCCCACCTCTGCCTCCCAAGTGCTGGGATTAAAGGCGTGTGCCACCATACCCGGCAAGTTTAATACATTCTTTAAAAAAATACCTTCATAAATTGGGCATGGTGGCGCATGCCTTTAATCCAGCACTTGGGAGGCAGAGGTAGGAGAATCACCATGAGTTCAGCCTGAACTAGAGTGAGACTACCTGGAAAAACCAAAAAAAAAAACCAAAAACCTTCCTATAGAACAAGGGGGGAATACTTCCCATCAATATGGAAACCCTAGGGTGATGATTTTTCTCCCCATTACTTTTATCTAACACACTAAGCTAAAATATATTTTGCTGTAGTAAAAATGCAAACCATGTTAATATCCCAGAGGGAATTTATTTCCCACTAATCTTGAAAGAAAGTAGACATACAGAAACAAAAAATCCTACCTTTTCATTCATTACCTTCCTGCTTTGTCAAATACTCAAGAACAGAATTTAAAACCAATCCCAGGAGTTTTCATTCTTTTCTTTGAGATAGGGTCTCACTCTAGTCTAGGTTGACCTGGAATTCACTATGTAGTCTCAGGGTGGCCTCGAACTCACTGCGATCCTTCCTACCTCTGCCTCCTGAGTGCTGGGATTAAAGGTGTGTGCCACCACGCCTCACAGGTTCAGATAGCTATATATTTTTCTAGACCAAGGCTTTCCTAATACCATACCATGAACACCAGCATTTATAAGGAGTCACTTCTGCTTCCAGAAGCCCAGGTACAGATATATAACTGACCAAGTGACAGTAGTAACACTTGTATCTGGATAAATACTGAATAAAATATGATCACGCACCAGGCCAGCATAATGCAGCAAATACATGGCTGGTGAGTCTTAATAATTCACAGGAGAGCTGAGCTCCATCTGGCCTGGTGCTGACAACTGACTGTGCTTCCAGTATGTATCTCAGACTTAGGGAAAGAGGGAAGGTGGTGTAGAGAAGACCAGATGAACCCTGACCAGACCCATGGCCTTTCCCCAGAAATGTCCAGGCAAAGACTGTAGTTAGCAACCACACACACGCCAAGACAGGAGGACATGCATATATTTTTCATTAAAAACACTGTTCATGACACTGGGATGCAGCTCAGTTGGTGCTTGTCTGTCATGCACAAAGCCTTGGGTTCAATCCTTAGCAACCACTTCAAATGGATCTGGTGACACACTTGTAATCCCAGCACTTGGGAAGTGGAGGCAGGCGGATCAGAAGTTGGAGGTTGTGCTTGGAACTACATGAGACCTTGTCTCAACAGAAGAAAAAACAACAAAAAGACAATCTCCAGTAAGTTAACAACAATTGAATGCTAAGCATGCCTCAGTGAAGACAATGTACTTTATAAACATTTACCTTGAGCGGAGCTATTAGTAATGCAAGTTAAACTCCATGAGTTATTTATGATTTGAAGTGTGTCAAAATATACTTTTATCACCACAAATCAATACTATGACTTGCTTCCAAGAGCCCTTGATTTCCTGTCTGGCAGTCTGTTTGGGATGTGTGGGTGTGCAGCCATCATCTGAAATCCTTTTTGTATGCATTTCAGGCAGTATTGATGACTAGATGGTTGAGAGGGAAGAACAGTGGAAATCAGCATAATCGTCCCCCGGTTCCTGCATGAGACTCTGGTCCATTTTTCTTGGATTCGTCTGTAATGGTGTAGCTCTGCCTCTGTATTGATCTGCAGTGCTTGTTACGCTGCCCTAATGCACTGTTTTCACTTTGGGAAAATGCTAAATGAGATTGCCGTCTAACATTAGAAGGCCATAAAGCACAAGCCATGGCACCTTCCATTCAGGAAAAGGTTTTCAAAGACATTTCCAATATGCATTATGGTAAGCCCTCCGTATAATCACAGAGTCAGCAATTGACTTTTATTGACTGCTTTCATTCCTGCTGATGGAAAAACCACTATTAGGCAAAAATAACAAGAGGAAGAATTCCAAGATATTTAAACGGGACAATCAAATCTAAGTTGCAAAGGACATTTCAACAATGTAATCTGTTGTAAGCAGGATTTGATGACAAGGAAAGAGCAAGATGAAATGTGGATCTGGAGAACTATGAGGAAGATACAGCAATTATCCAAAAACAAGCTTAGCAACAAATAAATAAATAAATTTAAAAAATCCAGTTTTGTGATAGTGGTAATCAGTGGGGACTATTCCACGTACATCTCTTTGATCTATTTTTTTTTTTTTTTTTCTTATTTTGAGGTAGAGTCTTGCTCTGGCTCAGGGCTGACCCAGAATTCACTATGTAGTCTCAGGCTAGCCTCAAACTCACAGCGATCTTCCTACCTCTGCCTCCCGAGTGCTGGGATTAAAGGTGTGGGCCACCACGCTGGTATTAATTCCTTCTTTACTCTTTAATGTCAGCCCCTGTCCCCCATCAACAGGCCTCATTTCCACAAGTGTGCTGCCAGCATGACCCTCCCCTTTTACCCACAATAGCACTCATGGTCAAAGCAGAACCAGAGTCCCAAAGATATAACTAAAGAACACAAGAAAAGGAAGCATTTAGGTACGCATCTGTTGTCAGCTAGATTTAACAAAAAAATAATGCTTAATGTTAATATTAAAAGGCATCTAACTAAATCTACTCAAGTATTTTTCTTATTACATTGACAAGCCCAACTGGAGATACTTTGGAAAAAGACAAAAGGAATAGATTTAGATGGCTTCTAATTTCCCAATGCTTCAAGCCACCTGGTGATGGCCATACATTATCATTTCACTTCCCTTTCTGATGATTTCCTTAGGAGACTTCTTAACAGTTCAACTACATGGTCAAAGGGAAATGAACACATTCTCAGTAAGCTGAAGCTGACTTAAGCAGCACTCATACCCTCAGATGCTGTGATACAGGGTCATTGGAACTATAGCTATCTGGAGCCTCACTGATGCCTCTCCCACTTTTCACCTTTTGAATCATCTTTGATATGGGTCAGAGCTTTACATTTCAAGGAAACTATTTACCCATCTTTTTAGTTCTGCTAATATAAAAGGCACATATAATAGAGTAACTTCAGAGGAGAATATGGCAATAACTTAGAAGAAGGCATATGGGGACAAGCAGTTAGCAACTACAACTCACAAGCTGTAGGGGGTACAGAAACTGTACATTATGAGTGCAAGCACACAAAGGGGATCCTTTCCCTGTATTTGGACCAATCAGTACCCTGGGAGAGTGCTACTGACAGTGTGATGAAATACTACAGAGAGGAAGAGGAGAAATGGAAGGAGGGAGGGAGACACAGAGGATTAATGAGCACAATTGATGCTAAAAGGAACATTCTGCTTTCTAACAGGACCCAACAACGAATCTTCTAGAGGCCAGGCAGTTCCATAAAATCCCATTTAACACATTACATACAAGCACACAACACAGCATGGTGTCAAATCTTTAAGTCTGGTTCTTAAGGCACAATCCAAAGTTCTTCTTTTATTTTGAACCAAACCATTCGTAATAATTGGAAGCCCAGGGGCTAATAGTTCTGCTTTTCTTTCAAAATGCAAAACTAAAGTGCCAAGTTCCCTGGCCAATATTTAAAATTATGTAATAATTAATGTTTTTCTCTTATTTATATTGAAACCATCATAAAATGCAGCATAAAGAAAACATCTAAAATATATTATCTTCTATTACATTTTCACTTTATTTGATCATATATTATAGCATACAAACAACAGTTTTCAGAATAAAATGTAAACAGCATCTTTCTAATAATACAACATCTGAAAAACAACTCATTTTCAGGCTTTTCTAACATTCTTAATAACAGCTAACAATTTCATCAATGATATCTCATTTGAGCTATAATCAAATTTCCATAATTATGCTTCAAGAGGCCAAATAACTCTAACAGGTATCCTATTTTTTGGTTTCCACTTGTCTTTGCAACATTTTATAATATAAGTTCATAAAACTCATTTAGACTCCCCCAGCCACAGACAGCTATTACTAACACGATGACATTCATGCTAGCATCAGAGAAGGGACACTGACTTCAGGTACACTTGGCTCAGCACTTGGTGCAATGAACCAGTCAAGCTGACAGCCAACCATCACCCACAATGAGTGCACACCATTCACCCAACTTAGTCAACCTGGGTGCTGTAAGAGAAACAGCTCGGGCTACATGGGCAAGAGAAGGGCAAGAGCCCTTCACATCTGTATCTATCTCAATATAGATGGCTAGATGCTGAGGCCGACACCTGTCATCCCAGAATTGCCACAAATTTGAGGCGGGCCTGGGCTACAGAGTGAGTGAGACCCGTTTGCAAAAAAAACACAAAGAAACAAACAAAAAAACCATATGCACTGAACACACAGACTTTTCCCCAAACACTCGGTGTAACAAGTACTTATACACCATTGACATCTGGTATTATAAGCAATATATGGGAGCAGATACTAAGCTGTTTTACACCAGAGACCTGAGCATCTGAGGATGCTCACACATGCATGTGTGTGTGTGTGTGTCTCGCGCGCGCGTGCACGTGTACTGAAGGATACTGGAACTAATCCGCAAGGAATAAAGAGGGATGAGAGCTGACTATATAGAATTCTATCCTATAAATCCAAAGCTAGAAAGAGCAGCATCTAGCTCAAAGTACTTTAACATTTTAATTTTAATCTGCTGACTCTGGAAAAGCTGTCAGGATCATAATTCTGTAATCTGGATCTGCACTGGTGGTGGGGGGAAGTGAGCTGTAAGGGAGGGGGAAGCAATGGTGGTATGTCCCATATTTTAGGGTCCTTAGTAAAAGTCTTAGAGGAAAAATCCCAAAGCCAGGACCTCTGGTCCCTGCCCCATCTATAAGGAGCAGTGCAGTTCTCTCCACATACAGATGTGCCGTTCTTATGCCAGCTGGCCTCATATCCCCTAGGTGTCTGCTTAAGTATTAACTCACCAGAATGTAAGCGAAAAACATTCCAAATTTGCAATGCCTTGTCTTTTCTTATTCAATAATACTGGGTCTATTAAACCGATGGAGGCAGGGAGGGCAAACTGAAGAAGCAAGTGGGATTCAATAGTATGTACCCAATGCCAGGTGGACAGACAAACAGATGCTTTGGGACCTTGGAGAAAGCAATTTTGAACTCCAGAGACCCATCTTGCTAGCCCACAGAACCTGAATGGGGCCAGGTGGCCTAGGCTCACCCAGCCTCAGTGAGGAGCTGGTGAGTGTTCATCCTCACTGGAGAACGGACTGAGAAAAAGGGGGGCATGAATCTCCAAAGAATGAGGGCTCTTATTCTAAAAACAGGTGGCCTTGAGAGACCAAAAGCAACTTAATGTTAGTAAGAAATTAATTTCCAGATTATTATAGTGCCTTTGACAAGTAACATGTTATTTATTCAGATGAAAAGACTGAAGCCAGGCATCTGGGGTGAGACAAATAGAATAATTAGAAGGTTAATTTTCAGTTTTCATCACATCACAATATTCTTGACTCACATTTAGGCTATGCAAATAGTAGTTTTTACTACCTCTAACTGGGAGATAAAAATAATTCTTTAAGATACCTGGAATAAAAGGCAATAATTAGGTAGTTTGGGGACACAACGTAATTGATGTCAACATTAACTCAATCTGGAAGGACCAGAAATCAACTTTCAGATCATACCTATTCAGAAGCAATCATGAGATGTTTAATCAAGTTCCCAAATTGTTCTCATTGGATTAAATCCCATAGCTACTGCAGTGTACTGCAGTGCAGTGGGTGGGGAGCCTTATATAGAGGTTCTTCTCTTCCCTTCTTCCTTGACAATGACTAGAATATTACCATTTAATAAACACCAGGCAATACTGCAGTAGTTAAAACAGGAACTGTGTGTGACTAAACAACACTGCCCATGAGACAGGAAATATGACCTTCTGCCTTGCTCACGGGAGTAACAGAACAAAATCACATTCACAGGAATGACCCTTGGTTTGAAGAACTTCAGCCTTTGGAGATATATTTCCTTTGTTCTTTCATATGACCCACAATGAAGCGATGTTCCCTAGGGACACACATAACATTTAAATCTCAGAGACCATATCAATGCATGGATGAGAACAAGTAATCTTACACAACAAATTGTTCCTATGTGAATACCTCAATAAGAGAATATCTTTGCTTCATGGCCGAGAGAAGCTGTGTTTTTATTATTATTAAAGAAAAGCATGCTTTGTATAAAGTACCTATTTAATTAGATAACAGGTCTGGTTTGAGATGTGACTAAACAGTATTCAAGACAGGACAAAACCCAACACTAGCAAATAGGAAGATTACGGGCTGTAAGAATAACTTTCAAAGCAGCAGGGTGATCAGTATCTTTAGACTCTGAACTAGGGTATGAATACATTCATAACTGTGTCACTGTAAACCTTCTCATCTCTACTGCTTTCCCTCAGAGAGAAGTTCAGTGTGTGTGTTCGTGACATGGGTTCACACAGGCTTGGCCTGGGAAGGTGAGAGTAGCTGTGTGCAGTGGGGACTTACCTGTCCTGAGTCAACTAGAGGCTCCAAAAGGAAATAAGCAGAGACTAAAGCCAAGTTTCCTATCCACCAACAACGACAAGGTCAAGGCATCCTGGTTGTTGATTCTTGAAAAGAGGACTCTGGTGGTAATTTTCAATAGGTGCCAACAGAACTCTTTAGCCTTCATTGTTCTCCCTGGGCAGGAGTGCCTTCAGTAACCAATCTACTGATGTCACCACAAAGGAGAAATTCAGTCTTAGGCCAATGCCCAGATTTTGAGGCAGAAAGGAGACAGGAACTAAGACAAGATGAGGAAGGTAGAGGGATCTTGGGAAGCAGAATGATTCACTAGAATTTGAAGGAAATCCTGGAGGAGAAAAAGGAGTCATGGACCACAATGGTTCACTAGGAGGGAATCAAGAGACTGGCTGAGCACACCAACCATCTCTTCAGGGTTGACATGGGAAGGAAAAGAATGAAAGTTCCAGCACAGGGAACCAGAAAGCACACTGGGCACTTGTTTTCAAAGACAACTTTAATCATATCTCCTCCAAAGGCCACTACTCCCTCAGGCCCCCACTCTTCCTAAAGAAGGTCATCCAGTTTAGAAGAGGGAGAACTGGGGATAGTAACAGGTAGTTAGGGCAGGGCTGGAGTCCTGACAACTTACCACAGTTTTCCAACAAAGAATACTTTAATGAAACTAAGACCTAAGAAAATTACCAAAGATAAACTTAGATAGGTTATATTGCCTTCTCTGGAAAAAAATATTTACTTCATATGCTTCAATGAGTCATTCTCACCAATGGAATCTATTGGAACATTGTAGAATCTTCCCACTGGGCAACATGGAAGTGGCATCCTGCACACTTATGTTAAGCTTCTATTTTTAGTTGCTTTATAATTTTTCAAGGATTACCCTTTGGGATGAAGTTTTTATTCTCCAAAGCTGAGGTTAAGTCTGGTGAAATACCACTTGGGTTGCCCATGCATAAAAACTATATTCTAGGGCTGGAGAGATGGCTTAATGGTTAAGGCGCTTGCCTATGAAGCCTAAGGACCCCAGTTTGATTCTCCAGGTCCCATGTAAGCCAGATGCATAAGGAGGCACATGCACCTGGAGTTCATTTGCAGTGGCAGGAGGCCCTGGTGAGCCCATTTTCTCTCTCCCTCAAATAAATAAAGAAAAAAAAAAACTATATTCTAACTGGGTGTGGTGGCGCACGCCTTTAATCCCTGCAATTAGGAGGCAGAGGTAGGAGGATCACCGTGAGATCGAGGGCAGCCTGAGACTACATAGTGAATTCCAGGTCAGCCTGGGCTAGAGCAAGACCCTACCTGGAAAAACCAAAACCAAAACCAAAAAAACCCCACTATATTCTAATAGCCTCTTCCCTGTTATGATCGAGTTTTTTAAAAAGAGCACTTTTAATACCAAGATAAGTCATGTACAGCATAATTAAAAAATAAATAAAAAAGAGCAGGACATAGTAGCAGAGAGAGGAATGAGAGGTAGGAGGATCGTCATGAGTTTGAGGCTACCTGGACACTACATAGTGAATTCCAGGTCAGTCTGGGACACCTCAAAAAACCAAAAATCTGTCACATCTCCCTGAGGACTGTGACATATCCTAAAAAAATTAAGATAAGACCAAAACTTCAGAATGTGTTACATTACTTAGATGGTGCTGTCTTCTACTACAGTTTAGAACAGCTACATACCAGAAGGAATATGTTAGGTTCCCTTAACTGCAAATGTACATATTGTAGTGACAAGTAAAGGCGGGGAGAAAAAAAACCAGACTGACTTGCTCTTTAAGTATCAAAGTGGGAAGAGGGCAGAGTTGAGCCTTTTGTCTCCTTTCCATTTGTTTTGACTCTTTAGAGGGGAAAACACTTAGATCTTGCCATTGGAAGAGGGAGATGCCCATGACTTAAGCATGCCACATGGCCATCACAGTTGTGGCTACTGTCTGGGGGCAGTAATGAAACTACAGAAGCAAAGGAGTTGGGAATATGAAAGTCACTCCTCCAAGACGTTTACCATGACTGGAGGAGAGATCCACACTTCTCAAGGTCATACAAAACACAAGACAACCTAAACAGCAGGGAGAGAGAATAAGCAGTTAGACTATTTGCTTCTAGTTGGAGTGGTCTGGAGTATCTCAAAGAGGGGAGATGGGCTTTAGAGGACTTAGGATGTCAGAGAGTAGGAAGAAGTAGGCAAGTGGTAAGATAGAAGGTGCTGGGGCATGGAGAGTCTTCCAACAGAGACTGCATGCTCAGCCTCTGTTCCTCAGGCCATGGTAAGCCCTGACCTTTCTACACAATGGAGTGAAACGATGAAAGTACTACATTAGGCTGATCCAACGTGAATGAATCATATGGGTGGAAATGATTGGGTGGTCCAAGGAACAGATAGTAGACTACTGAAGGGAATGGTCAGGCAGGAATGGAGGCACTAGAGAACAAGAACAGGACAGGGAGATGGAGGAGGAGGACTGGGACACTGGCACATGGCTTAGGTTTTGGGGATTTAAAGAACAAGGGTGCTCAAGTCTACTAGGAAGTCCAGATAGAAATGACCTCCCTACTCCCAGGATCTAAGGCAGGAATAACCCAACTTCTGGTTTCCCTGGGCCACACTGCATGAAGAACTGCCTTGGGCCACAGATCAGAAGTGTGCATCAGGAGCTCAGCCAGAGGGCAGTGCTCCAACCACACATTAGAAATCCCCTGTAAGACATGAGGGAAGTGTGGGGACATAAGGCAGGAGGGATAGTTGAGCCTTAGCAAACAGCCTGTGATGGGAGTGACAAGTGAGGAATATGGAACAGTTGGAAACTTGAAGGTGGGAAGAACCCAGCATCACAAGTCTGGGGAGACCCAAGTTCTGTGATGAAGATAGCCAAAAAAGAAGGAGCCTGAGAAAGAGCCATGGAATGTGGTCTCTAGCAAGCTGGAGAGAAAACTGCAGCTCAGGGTGATTACCACAGAAAGCAGATGGTAGGAAAGTGACAGAGAACTGGCAGCAAAGCAACAGAGGTCATGGTGGGCCAGGTCAATTAAGCATCCTTCACATACAGCAGGCATGCGGGAGATGAGGGAAGAGGCCATTAGCCAGCCCCATCAAGCAGTCTTCCCATGGTCCATCTGGCAATGGTGAAGTCTGAAAGGGTGAGAGTGAGCCTCAGATAAGATGGTGGCAGCATTTCTGTAGGGCTGAAGGAACTGGAAGGGCTAACAGAGAGGTGGGCTACATGGGCATTCCAGACAGACAAGTGAAGGCAGGGAAGGAATGAAAGGAAATGGGGAATGTAGGAGCTAGAGTCAAGGACATCAATAATGGACTTAAAACAAACAAACAAAAAACTCATCGAAATGTACACATATATTAAAAAGACAAACACTTAAAGCAAAGATACACTTTGTAAGCCAAGGAAGAGACGGCTGAACAGTTGACTGAACAATAAAAGTGTGCTCAGAAATTTCGGAAGATTGTATGAAAAAAAGGTGAGTTTTTAAGTCTTTAAAGAAAGACAAGGCTGGGTATGGTGGTGCCCAGCACCTAGTACCTGGCAGGCAGGGTCAGGAGGATCAGTAGTTCCAGGTCAGCCTGATTTACTTAGTAAGTTCAAAGACAGTCTAGGCTGTCTTAAACCAAAATGAAAGACCAAAAGTACAAGAGAGCTAGGGAGATAGCTCAGCAGTTAAAAGTTGCTTGCTTGCTTGTAAAGACTACCAGACTGGGTTGGATTCCCCAGTACCCATGTAAAGTCTGATGTGCAAGGTGGCTCATGTGTCTAAGAGTTCGTTTGTAGTGGCAGGAGGCCCTAGTGTGCCCATAATCTCTCCTAAGTAAATATGTAAAAATACTAAAATTCATTTTTGAAAAAAGAAGTGCAGGGCTGGGGAGATGGCCCAGTAGTTAAAGGAGCTTGCTTGCAAAGCCCAATGGCCTGGGTTCAATTCCCCAGTACCACATAAAACCAGATGCACAAAGTGGTGCATGTATCTACAGTTTGTTTGTAATGGCAAGAGGCCCTGGTCACCCATTGTCTCTCTCTCAAATAAACAAAAAAAAAAAAAAAAAAAGAAGAAGTGAATTTGTTTGGAGAATCTGTTCTATCTTACAGATGGAGAGAAAACTAGGGAGGACCAGGATAGATCAGTACCTCAGGAAGAGAGAGCTAGCTATCTACCATGACATGGGTCACCTCCACCTCACTTGCCCAGGCCCAGAAGTCATTGCAGAAGTGGTGACACAAATACTGCTCTCAGTTCTAGAGAAAACACCGTGGTCACTCAAACGTCATCAAAACAGAGACCCAGAGTCTACAGAGAAAGCAACACTAATATATTTAGATCCCTATCTTGCCCTCCAAGCCAAAGGGAATAGTGCTAAAGAGGGAGCAGAAAGACTGTAAGTGCCTCAGGGTGGGAGTGAATAGTTTGAGGCATGATGTCCCATCCCCCAACCAGAATGACTGAGGACTCTTGGGCCCCACAATGAATACCAGAGTACTGCACCCTCACCAAGAAGAAGAGCCTCAGCAAAATTAGGCAGGGGTAAGGGAGTCTAAGAGTACAGTCTCTCTCTCTCTCTCTCTCTCTCTATATGTGTGTGTGTGTGTGTGTGTGTGTGTGTGTGTGTGTGTGTGTGTGTGTACGCCAAAAATACTAAAAGCCATGGCTGGTTAGATAAGAGGAAAAGTAGGGAAACCACAGAGACTAAATGAGTCACTTGACAGGTACCTGGTTCCTTGAGAGTCAGCCCACATGTAAGAAAAGGGATCTTGGACAAAAGCTGGAGCTGGGGACAGAGCAGCAGATGTGTTGTGCCAGCTGAAGGGGGTTTGACTGCCCTGCCAAGCTGTGCCATGTGACGAGCATAGGGGACACCACCACAGATACCATCAGATACTTCTATAAATAAATATACCCAGAGTAGGGTATGTTTGTGCATTTACTGACTTGTACAGCGTCCAGCATTTCCAGTCTGAGTTCTTCCTGGTATAAAGCAGGGATGTACACTAAAGTTAGTAGCTGCTTAAGTGAAGAACTCCTGCATGGAACACATTTGAAAACTAGGAGTGTGTGGATGTTGGTCAGTGAAGATTACCTATTCTGCATAAGCTCATAAGTATACAAATTCAATTTAAAATCATATAACATCTATATGCTGATATATGCATGAAATATATCTGAAAAAAATGCAGAATTGGAAATAGATGTTTCCAAGGAGAGAAGATGGATAGGTGGCCAGAGTGAGGAAAGATTTACTTTTGCAGATGATATTTAAAATTTCTATCATGTGCACATATTGCTTATCAGGAAATAATTTCTCCCAAATGGCACTGGCTTATTATTTATATACATTTTTCTATGCCTTTGGAACCTACTTTTCTCCCTAGAGGCTGGGGTATCCACATTTCTAATAGGAAGGCCACGTCTCTGGTTTTGTGACACTCAACAGAAAACTGAAAATTTAACCCAGAACACTGGGCATGAAATTCTACATGCAAACAGTATGCTGAAACATAAATGTAAACTGGAAAATAATGCATGATGTCTCCCATATACATTAACCTTCAGCACAAGTCCACTATGAGCCCTTTCAATTTAAAATCTCAGCAACTTTATAAGAAAAAAGACTCAGAAACAGCCAAGTTAGTTAAGTCCTACGTCAGGCATTGGCAGGGAAAGCCCGGAATCAACCCTTCACCACCCGTGTATCCTTCCAAGTTGGTCTTCTGTCTCTTTCATTGCTTCCTCATTTCCTTTCCTCTCTTAACTCCAAGTAATTCCCAAAGCTCCAGCGTCCCAACTCCCTTTCCACAATTCCTGGTGAAATATCTTTCCTCAGGGTTCTCCAGTTAAGATGTGCAACTGGATTGGATGTTTAGTCTGTCTTCATCAGACAGAGCTTAGGTTTAATGGATTGGATTTCTTCCATAATACCCAGACTATAACCTCACCTGCTTAAGCCAGTGCTACACCTGAAGATCCTCTTAGATTACCCTTCTATTGTAAATTTCTATGCCAAACACCAGCTAGGCATGTTTAATTTACTATTTCCACTCCCTTATCCAAACAAGATTTCCTTTACTAGTGTCAGGCATTGAGCATGATGGCTAGGCAGGCGCTCCACCATGGAACTGTACCCAGCCTTCTTCCCTGTTGTCATAGCAGCAAACCTATTACCTTATCACTTTACATTGAACTTTGTTGTTTTTTAAAAAATATTTATGTGGGCTGGAGAGATGGCTTAGTAGTTAAGGTGCTTGCCCACAAAGCCAAAGGACCCAGGTTCAATTCCCCAGGACCCACGTAAGCCAGATGCACAAAGGGGCGCATGATCTGGGGTTCATTTGCAGTGGCTAGAGGCCCTGGGGTACTCATTTTCTCTCTCTGCCTCTTTCTCTCAATAAAATGAATAAATAAATAAATAAATAAATAAATAAATAAATAAAATATATTTAAAAGCATGTGTGTGTGTGAGAGAGAGAGAGAGGGAGAGTGGGAGATTTTTGAAAGAATGGGTATGCCAGGACCTCTTGTCACTGCAAAAACAAAAACAAAAACAAAAACAAAAACAAAACAAAACAAAACAAAATGGGTGCTGAGGAACTGAACCTGGATAGGTGGGCTTTGCAAGTAAGCGCCTTTAACTACTGAGCCACCTCTCCTGCTCCCACTTTGATGTTTTTGGTTTTGTGTAATACTTTATATTTACTTCGTTAGGCAAAGCTAACATTTCGCCTATGACTACCAGTATCCTCCAGTCTCTGCTCTCAACTGCCTCATTTTCATGCTTACCCACATGATTCTGCTCAATGCCACCCTTGCCTAGGAGTCAACCAGGGTCCTCCCCATCCTTCAACCCTTCATAAGTTCATTTTACTTTCATGTCCTTAGCCCTGAAAGGTCTCACTCCTCCCCTCTTCACCTATCCTGGTCTCAAGGTGAAGCATAGATGCAGATATTTGCAGGATTGTTTTCAGACACAATCCAACAGGAACCAGTATCACAGCCAGAGCATTTAGCCACACACATTCTTAATGTCCACTGCCCAAGCCACGCTACAAAATTATAAAATTATTTTTTTAATTGATTTCATCTTTTACCTTGGGGATAAAGGCACAATCTACAGCAGTGATAGTTTCATAGGAACTAAACTCATTTAAAGGCTGGACACTGAGACTTTAAAAAAGTAACTCAAATAATAACAATTTTATACCAAGTGCCTTGCAGCCTTGAAACGCGCAGCGTTACAAATAGTAACCTTTCCTCCTCCAATGTTTCTGGGTCTGAGAAGAGAAATGGATGCGTTTAAAGAACTGAAGGGGAACGTAGAAGGTGAAAGAGTAATAATATTTCATCTCTAGCACTAATTGCAAAGAATCACACATGGTAACACGGCTAATTTTTGGCAGTACACTCTGAAGTCAAGTAGTTGCTAATATTTCCCTAAATGCACCACCAATTAAATATGAAAATAAGAAAATTTACCTTCAGAACATTTTGTCCCTATAAATGTGAAACTTTTAGACAAGTGCATAGCACACCGAATCACATGTGCTTTACGCAACAGTCCCACAATAACTCAGTAATTAAAAAACAACTAATGTTTACCTTCTTTTCCCTGGTTAAATGAGATTCAGCCATGTTATAAGAAGGCATTAAATTCTACTGCATCGTATAATCTCATCCCCATGTGTTACATAAACAGATTTATGCATTTTTTCAGAGAACCAGGCAAAATTTAACAAGTTGGCTTAACATTCTATGCTGCTGTTGAGTGTCAAAATGTACAAGATAAGCTACAAAGTATAGAAAACAATAATCTACTACATACATCTCCAAATGGTTATGTGCAGCTTCAAACCTGCAGCTTTCAGAGGTGAATTTCAGTGATTCCCTCACAAAGGAGTAATGATGTATTACTACAGGACCAAACAATGCACTTCTCAATTTGTGTGGGGACTGGATTCACCATGCTGAGCTCCATTAGTTTTACATCTCCCTAAGGGTTCCAATTCAGCAGTATTAATCTATGCCATTACACACAGCCCAATCTATGTATGTCCCTTAATATAGCTTTCCAGTTGAGTGTTTTTGGAGAAAAAACCCCCACAAAACTAGTGAAAATGGATTCACTGTAAAGTCGCGGGTGCACACTACTCTCTTGTCTACAATGCTGCTGCTTTTCTGTACTTTACTTACTGTGACGATTCATGTTATGGCCTGCCTCCTCTAAGACCTCGCCCTGGCCTTTTCCTTTCACTCCTGGCAAGTGATCTGGAATATTATTCCATTCAGAAAAATAGAAGACACAGGACAACACCCTCCTCTTTCATCATAAAGTCTGGATCTGCACCCCATTTGTCCTTTTCTTGTTATTCCCGAGAGAGGGGATCTTTCAGGGAGTCCATCCTACAGGTGATCCAATTTGTACCCCTCTTGCCCCCGCCTATTGGGATTCTAGTAAGACTTTTCTTTGCTGGTCATTTCATCCTTTCTCTACCAGGCTATCTCCCCCAGTACACTAAAACATGCTCATACAGAAGTTTTTGCAGTGACGGAGGATGGAGATGTCTCAATCCATGCTAGCCACAGCAGTTGCAGTCATAAATGGCTGTTGAGCACCTAAAATGTGATGTACGCAACAAAAAGATACAATTTAAATTTTACTTTGTACTTAGTTTCACTAAATTTAAAGCTAGACCATCACTTGTGGCTGGTGGATCCCACACTGTTGAAAAGACAGCTCTCACATTTCTCCCCTTATAGTAGCAACCTCCACTTCCAGCCACTCTGTTCCACCCACATCAAGGTGGTTTCCCTGCTATAGAAACCAAGAAACTCTTCAAGAAAGGCGTCATTCATTGAAACAAGGCTTTGCTTATCAGTCCTAGAAGGTGTCTACTTAATGTCACTGGATTTGTACATCTCAATGTAGACTGATAAGCAAAGCCTTGTTTCAATGAATGACGCCTTTCTTGAAGAGTTTCTTGGTTTCTATAGCAGGCACTTGCTGCTCTGACCTCGTCATATTTAGTCCGCAGGCCCGTGGGCCTGGAGGTCTCTCTGTAGTCTCTCCACAGGGATCTAGGCCATTGTCGTGGCTTTGCATGTGGTGTATGTGCTGGCAACTTCCAATCTGTGTCTCTGCCAAATCCCTGCATAGGGCTGCCTACTGCTATTTAGACCAAGAGTTTCAGGGACATCACAGATTTACAATTCAACAATTCTCAACTTCTAGCTCTGCCCCCATGTATGTTTCTTCCTCACCACAGTTAGTGGGCCCTCAAAATCAGAGTTCGATTTGACACCTCCTCCTCTCACATTACTGATATCCAATCTGTCACTGATAGTCTAAGACAGATCTGGAATGAGCCCACTTTTCTCCATCTCCAGTCACTACTCCTAGCCCGAGCCACCACAACCACATGCTGCAGTGTTTCACCAGTCTCCTCACTGGTCTCCTACTTCCCTCAGCCTCCTACCTTCACCTTTACTGCATCTCATTAACTAAAGGACAACTAGCAACCCTTCTAAATGACAAATATCATCTTATAACTTCCAGATTATCACCCTTACCCTTCAGGCTTCTCTTAGAATACAACAGACACTACTGATTATGGCCTTCTGGCTCTGAAAAGAGATCTCCCCTGCCCCCATCTCTCCCTAGTACACTTTCCCACAGTTTCCCTTCAGGGCCTCAAAGCAGCCAAGCTCTTTCTTCAGACTCTGGCTGTCCACTGGTCCTGCAGCACTACCCTTATGTGTCCTTTAACACCTAGTATTCCTGCCCCCATATCTCAGCCTTATGAGAGGGTGTCATAATCAATTTTCTCACAGCACTCAACAGCACATTTTCACAATTACCAATGTGAAGTTACATGGGTCACCAGTCCTTTCTAATCTGTGAGATCCACGTCAGCAGATACCACATCTGGTTAATTACTACAGTCTTCCTAGAGCCTGGGCACAACGCCTGCGGCACACCACAGGCTGCTCTGAAACCATGGGGTAGGCTCTGTTTCTCAGGGCTCTGTATCAGCCAGTGTGTACATGTGGGGAGAATGGGTCCATGGAGATCAAGGCCGGAGTGCCAGGGAGACAAATGCTACAACAGCAACCAATCAAAACTGAGAATGGATTTCCCAATGTGGTCTCATGACCAAAGTTGGTTAGGTTCTAGAATAATTACTATGCATTTTTTAGCCATTTATTATGATGATCAAAAACAATGTCAGGCACATTTACACAATGGAGTTCTACTCAGCGGTAAAGAAAAATGAAGTTATGAAATTTGCTGGAAAATGGATGGACTGGAAAGGATTATACTTAGTGAGGTAACCCAGGCTCAGAAAGCCAAACGTCACATGCTCTCTCTCATATGCAGATCCTAGCTACAAATGATTGGACTTCTAAGTGAGTAAAAATAAAACTCAGTAGAAAAAGCCAGTAAACTAGAAAGGGGATATAAAGGGAACAGAAAGGGAGGGAGGGGGACTTAATAGGATGGTATTGTATATATGTAAGCAGAAGAACAGATTAATGGGGGTGAAAAGGCCTAAGTAAGTGAGGTCAGGGGAAGAGACTGATTAAAGGAATGGTGGAAGGAGGGCTAATCAAAATCTAAGAGGATATAAAAAAGTCATATGGAAACTCACTTTTCTAGACAATGGAACACTCAGAAGCCATAGACTGTTACTAGAAACTTTTCAGTGCCAGGGATGGGATACCTTCCAGTGAGTTGTTGGCCAGGGAGGTCACAGATACCCCCAAAACATTATAGGCCATTGCCGAGGCCCTTGGTTTCCCACCAGGAATAGATGGGAAAACCCTATTGCTGAAGACTCCACATACTTGGGTGGCAAGTTCACTGAGAAATCCTGCTGGAGCTGAGCTGGAAGCCTCCTCCATGAGGACCAGCTGACAGAAAGTTGGAAAAAGCTACACTGCATGCAGGTCAATGGGAGAGAGAAAACACCAGTGAAGGTACTCAACAGTGAACACTGCAAGCTTTAAATTTGGCCAGCCAGGCCAAATGAGCCAAGGGGGGGCAATAGTGGCATGTCTGTTATGGGGGAAACCAACTGCTCTCTAATTGGACTGGAGGCCTGCTCTGTGGGAGGGAACACATCCCTGATACTGAGAACGTACGACGGTAGTCATGAGCCCTGAGGGTGTAACATCTGCTGGAGTCTCGCTAAATGTATACACTATGCTCACCAAAATGCCCAGTAAGCACTTCTCTTAATGCCCACACCCATATATTAATGCTATTCTCACTTTTGGTTAGAGAAGCTTCTCTTTTCAGATGGTGGCAACCTTGGGATGATTCAGAAGGCACCACGGTGCTGAGAAGAAGTGACAGAGGAGTGCTCAGCACTGAAACATCTCAAAGCTACCTTCCAAGGCTCAGGGTCCATTGTGGAAGACGGGGCGGAAAGAATGTAAGAGCCAAGGGAAGAGTAGGACTCCTTACAATGTGCTCCTCCAGACACAAAATGGCCTGGATAACCATGACCTCACAGTGCCTGACACTACCTACATAAGACCATCATAATAGGAGGAAAATATCATGATATCAAACTGAAAAGAGAGACTGATTGAGAGGGGGAGGTGATATGATGGAGAGTGAAGTTTCAAAGGGGAAAGTTGAGGGGGGAGGGAGGGAAATAACATGGGATATTGTCTACAATTAAAGAAGTTGTCAATAAAAAAAAAAACTAAAAAAAGAAAAGAAAAACCGAAAAAAAAAATAAATAAAAAGAAAAAAAAAAAAGAAAATGAAGAAATGAGAAAAAAAAAAAAAAAAACAATGCCAGGGATGGTGGCACATGTCTTTAATCCCAGCACTCCAGAGGCAGAGGTGAGAGGATCACTGAGTTCAAGGCCACCCTGAGACTACATGGTGATTTCCAGGCCAGCCTGGGCTAGAATGAGACCCTACCTTGCAAGGAGAAAAAAAAAATCCCTCAAAGAAAATTCATTTTGTTGAAGTGACATTGACAATAGAATAGATGATGTCCTTTCATATATAAACAGCTTCATCATTCCTCTCTCTGTCAAATGTGCTTGGATGGATGAACGTACCCACAGAAGACAGGAGTTTGATCTAAAACTGCTACGTACTTACAGCAAATTTCCAAATTTCCTGTTTTCTGCTGGTGAAGACGGGATTAGCCACATGGTTTATGTACTGAGAACTAAAGAGATTCCAAGAAACAAACATTCTAGTGAACTGTTTATTAAAGGTGACTGTAGTATATTGTGCAATTTACTTGTATTTCATAAGAATTTTCATATGTATCTGGCACATACGTATAAGCACAAGAGGTTCAAGGGTAAATTACATGCAGTGCTTTGGCTGGAGAGATGGCTTAATGGTTAAGGTGCTCACCTGCAAAGCCAAAGGACCTCGGTTTAATTCCCCAGACCCACATCAGCCAGACACATAAGGTGGCACATGCATCTGGAGTTCGTGTGCAGTGGCTGGAAGCCCTGGTGTGCCCATTCTCTCTCTCTCTCTCCTTCTTTCCCTCTCTCAAATAAATAAATAAAAATAAAATATTTAAAATACAGTTCTTGACTTCTGGGTATATGAATAATGACTTGAGGTAGGCAAGCAAATATTAATAGCTCAGTAACCATGACACTGCAAGACCGTACCTCAAGAAAACAAAATAATAATAATAATAAAAAAAAAACCCAATAGATTCACCATCTAATTTAAAGCACCCAGGTCCAAATCTTGGGTTTTACTTCCTTGTGAAGAAGCTTGGGCAGATGCTTAACCCTGACAAGGGGCAGCTTCTCCATCACTTCCCACCATTTACAACTTTCATAAAAACAGACAAGGCTCGAGCTCAAAACACAATGTTAGCTGCTACTATTATCCTGGGAGGATATTATCACTATAATTACAAAGAAAAGTATGTGGTATCTACTTCCAAGCAGCCAACCTAAAAACCAAGTTTTAGAATACATTCCACCTGAGAGTTGGTGACTGTTGCTGTAACGTGAAAGTTACAGGAAGTGTTCAGGAGCCATCAAAAGATGGTTGCTCACGTGTTTTTGAAAAAGAGATTAAAAAGCTGTGCTCTTGCTCAAATCAAACTTCCAGCATGGAGCAGGTAATTAACATAAACCTATATGCCTTTTCTTTCCTCAACTAAGTTCTCATGGGGAGCAACAGTCTTCCCTGTGAATAAATGGAATTGTATTTGAAGTAATTACACTTGGCACAGATTTGCCCACTGCTGGGGGCACGGCTGCTACTTGTGACTAGGCACTGAGGGGAACTCAACAGAACTGACGGCAAACTGCTTTAATTTGCTCTCATATTAGCAGAAGCCTGTCTAAAATAAGTTGGGCATTTCGAGACTAATAAATACCACACAGTTAAAGTTCTATTACCATTAAACCAGTATTCAAACAGGCTAGAAACTAGTTTTCAGTCTCTTTCAGCGAATTTCTACATCTTTAGGGTCATACTGTTATTCGGTAAAATCAATCCCCAGCAGAAGGCCTACAGGTGCCAACATCAATTAAAAAGACTGGCCCCCATTCACTGTGCTCATGTGGTAAGGTCAATTCTCCCCTCCCCTGTCCTGAGAGGTGGAAACCAATACAGGACAACGGGAAGCAACAGAGAGAAGTAGGAGAGCAACAGTAATGGTTTCATGTTGGAGTGGCTTTAGCTTGTAAGGTAGTGACAGTGTAGATTGCCACTGCCCTGAACTGTAGCCCATCCACAGGCAAGGACAGGGAGGAAGAGGTGCCGGAAGGATTCTCTAGGCACTACAGTTGGATGTCAAGTAAAACCTAGATAAAAGTTAAAGATGAACCTCTGCTAGCTTGAATGAGTGGCTTTTGTGAAGGATGAATGAGAACCTGGAGCCAAACACATAATAAAAACCAGGGTATTTGTGGATTGATTACTGCTCGGAAGCTAGTTACACATTATTAAGTGGTTATATGAAAGTCTATAAAATTTGGTAAGAGATGTATATGGGCTATGGCTATAACTCAGACCATGAAATAGGTATTATTAGACTTATCTGCCTAGTTGAATCAATGAGAACGATTATACTGGCTAATGATGGCCTGTAACTCCAGTGTGAGTTTGGGCTGAAAAGCCTTAAAAGGGAAACATGTCAGGTGCTGTTTAGGATTGTAATTCCAGCTTAAGGTATGAATAACTGCTTTAGTTTTAAAAATTGAAATATTACTGAGATAATTATCATAACCACATATAATAAAGCATGAGGGTTTTTATCAAAACTTTTCAACATGGTAGTAAATCAATTATAACATTAATGCCTACTAAATACCATCAAAGCCTATCACTTTCTGTATTACCAATATACCATATTTAGACTGATGGGAAGAATTAAGAGATAGAACCTTTTCTATTTGTAGCATTTTGGAAGGACTTCATTCTACTGAAGTCTCATTTTTCATCTTGTAAACTAAGACTTCTGCAGGAAGTGCAATAATACCTCTATGTGTGTTATACATGTTGAGCACTGTGGAATGTTAGTTAATATACTCCCTTATCATAAAGAAAATGACAGGTATGACTGTACATGAACGATGTTTCACCAACAGTTGTTTTTAATCCTGATTATTTTTAATGTTTCTATTTATCTGCCTGTGTGTGTGTGCATGCACATATGTGCTGGAGCCTCTTACTGCTACAAACGAATGCCAGATGTAATCTGGCTTACATGAGAAGCTTGGAAATTGAACTCTGGCCTGCAGGCTTTGCAAACAAGCACATTCAACTATTGAGCCATCTTCCCAGTCCTCCAGATTACTTGTTTAAGTCCCTGCAAATGCAGTTACAAATGCTAGTGCCCCTTGGTATTCAGGCCATAGGAAATGAGAAGGGGATCTCCTACTAGGACACATTGGGCCAAAGGATAACTAAATAGACTCCTCATTTGTGGTATTTTATTTCACCAAGCCTGCAAGGAGGTGAAAAGAGCATAAAGGAGCATGAAAGAACAGATGCTAATCCTGTATTATAAACCCTTTCAGCCTTCCAACCCTCCTCTTCTTCCTACCCTCTTATTTCCTGTCTCTGGTTTAGGTGCTGTTAGTTAATTAAGAGAATACTGTTATTACATAGGCTTCCAAAGTAGAACTAGCAAGCATAAAGTAAATGTCAGCTTTCAAGGCATAAGCCCATGACAGACATCACTAATCAATCCTGACACTCTTACTGGTAGAACCTGTCATAGTCTCAGAATTTTCCTCAACAAAATGCTGTAGGGGTTCCCTACAACCAGTTGGAGTTCCCTTTAAGTTAACTTTCCTTCCACGCTCTTGCTTTGGTCTTGGGTTATACTTGTAGCTTTCTACTTTCTACTTGGCCTGCAGTTAAGGCTTTGGTGCTGTCAAAATTCATGTGAAGCCTGGCTCCCTCCCAGTGAGCACTTTGCCATACAAAAATCCAAGGTTGCTGAAAATATGAAAGAGACCAGATAATACTCCTTTCTTATTCATTCCATTTCTTTCTCTCAGAAAGGGAGGTAAAGCCATGAAAAATCTTTGGGTTTAGATGTCTATTTCTTTAATTCCTGGAGAAAGAGTGGGTTTCCATCCATGTCTCCACTTGGCTTTAACTGTGCCTGGTTTTAAAGCTGACATGAGGCTGAGATGCAGAATTTACCCTTTTAGAAGTACGTGTGAAAGGAAAGTTTCTCGACAGTCACTGGAGTGCCTTGACGAGCACTGGAGGAGTACCTTCCCCATATATTAACATACTCACTCATTTGGCTTCATGTTTAATGGCACTATCTCTCCAGAAAGCTCTTAATGACACCATCTCACATCCAACCTTCATAATTTGGCTCTCCTGAAACCAGAAAGCAGGCTTTCCAGGCACCATCTTATAGCCGTCATGGGCCAAATGTGACTCTCCCCAGCTGCTGCTGTCTTTCTTCCTCTGTAAAGGGGCTTGCCGGATCACTCCCAGCATTCCAGCACCAAAAGCCATCTAGGCAGCACGAGGTTCTTGGAGGCATCCTGTCTAGGCTATGCCGCAATCCCAGGAATGATGAACTCTTATTTCTGTTCATTATCTCTGCTACTCAAAGAACAGTCTCCTGTACTCAAACAAAATGTCTCCCCACCTAAATATGCTAAGAGAAGATCAGAGAAAGCAAAATCATGCCAGAATTTAATTCAATTAAAAACACAGAAAAGCTTCAAAAAGTTATGGAATATTAAAATGGTGATATGTTCAACTGTGACAGTCTGAAAAACAGACAGAGCTATAAAGGGACCCCTCTACCTACCTGAGCTGAAAGGAAGGCACCACTTCTGTGCACGTGCAGTAAGCCTCTGCCCTCTACAGCTGCGAGCTCTAAGCAAACAATGGCTGCAAGCAGGCCACCTTCGGGAGGGCAGTGCTCATCTGCTTTACAGGGAGTTGGAAAATCTGTGGTATTTTCCTAGGGTCCTAAGCATTTTTATTTTTTGGAATTAATATATTTGTCTATGAGGTCAATAGGGAGCCTTCTTCCAGATTACTTGAAGGAAAAACACAACTGCCCTTCTGCATATTAAGACTCAAATGGAACTTGTGAGAGCAAAGAGTTCAAAGGAGAAACAAGGCCTCATGAAGTCCAGGCTGGTCTTGAACTCATGAAGATCTGCCTGCTTTAGCCTCCCAAGAGCTGGGATGACAGGCCTTGTGAGCTATCTATGCCCTGCTCTGGAAAGGTTTTACCACATAAAAAGTGCTCTATTATACTAAAGTGGATTAAAACCAAACATAGAGGCAAAGTAACTTTTCTCCCTAGGGACAAGCAAGAAGATAGAGGGGCCATTTTCCAGAGGAGCCATTTTCTACTACTTGGCGCTAGGCACATATAATATTAAGAGCAAGAATTTCCGGCTCCTGCCTTCTCTGCGAGAGTGAGCAAGCCCATGTGCCTGAGGCAAAACCAATGGGTAATTAATTACTGAAGGCTGTCTCCTTGGGATAACAGAACCATCAACTACACTACTTAACGCTTCTTTTCCTAGATGACCAGCCCCATACTGCTGGATTGCCTTAGAAGGAAACCTTTGGCTAACCCAAGCAGAAGCGAGTGAGTGGCTCACTCCTCTGGGAGGATCCTGTGTTGATGAGAGGGCCTGGCCCACCCACAGTAGGGTATGGAGCGAGCGAGTGAGAGAGGCTAAGGAGCCCCATTATCATTGGTTACAGCCTCATGCGACAACTAGGCTGCCAGCAGGGATGCTTTACGTGATGTCTTCTTCGTGTGGCGACCTTTTCATAAATCAAAGCAAAAGCCAATACCAGACAGTTTCTGGTAAGGCTTGCCTGACAATAAAAGTTAACACCGACCCTTCGCTGTTATCCATCTTCATAACTGTGTCCATGATGTGGCAAGACCAGCTCCACATTACAGTGGGACTACTAATGCATTCAAGAGAGTGACCCACAAGGTTAATGGGACTTGACTATCAGTACAATTTTAACTGAGCCAGAAAAAGGAATGGCTCCCTCATCTTTTTCTTAATTTATACAGGAATTTTCTTCTCCATGCCTTGGTCCCATCAGTGTTTTGCTCTGAAAATGCCTGGACTCATGTTTAACATAGACACACACTCCATAGGCACCTCATGGGGAAAGCAGGGAAGTAGGCTTCTGTAAGAGGAAAACTTTTCATAGTATTTAACTGGCATTCTTGGTAGAGAGCTACCTGATTTGATCTCATGTCTCCACATTCAACTAGAAAATGTTAATAAGATGTACTTTGGTTTACAAAAATACATAAATCTGTCTACATTAACAGAAGTGAAAAACAGTCCCCAAAATAGTCAAAGTCAAGAAATTCCAAG
Organism: Orientallactaga sibirica; assembly: GCA_036365145.1. NCBI lineage: Eukaryota > Metazoa > Chordata > Mammalia > Rodentia > Dipodidae > Orientallactaga > Orientallactaga sibirica. Next base: position 23,828,658 of record JAEOAD010000019.1, read on the forward strand.
CAGCAATCTTTCCTTGACAGAAATCCAAACTGAAGGAATTTCCAATTAATGATAAACCTTAACCTAATAAGCAATATTCCACCACACTTCGAATTCACTAACCATCCTAATGACCATATTGATACTACATGAAGGAAATCTGGTTTCCATTAAGTAGGTCTTAGGAATGGCAATTAGCTAATGTCTAGCAGAAATCAACCCTGTATTTAATGCCTGTAATGAAGACCATCAACAGAGAGATGAATCTGACCTTTAGGCCAGACATGGATGCCAACAGAGCCATAGACCCCTCTCCCCTCTGAATGAGGTTGTTTCAACATGCACCTGTGCTGTGGCTGGCACAGGGACACAAAGAGAATAAAGTTCCTGTCTTCAAGAAGGTTTCAGTTCAACTGGGAACAAGAGTCACAAGCTGTACTAGATATATGACCTTAGAGCCGGGCCCTTCAAACTGCCAGGGGTCTGTAATTCTTGTTAGCTTTTGGTAGGTTTCTTCTATTGAAAATTTCAAGCTATTTTCAGGGCTCCTTCCAGAGTGAAAACATTCTGAGAGCCTAAGCTCAGATACATGTTTTATGAGGTCAACTTAATTTAGTAAACGACAATACTGACGTTAATTGAGCACCTGCTAGGGTGCTCCTGTTATAAAGATGCTTGGGTAACAGATCTTGCCTTCCAGGCTTGCAGTGGAGAAGGGAGACTGGCATAGGCAATGGTGATACAAATTAAGACTGTAATAAGGGCTGAATTACACAAACACACAGATAGCAATTAGTTGTGGCATTCTAGTGGGAAAGGAGGTGCTGAGGAGGACTTCACAGGGAAAACAGAGACATTAACATACAAAGCAGGTCTTGACAAATAAGGGGTTCATCAGGAGGAAAACAGGAAAGGGGTGCTGTGCTGTGCAGTGTGCACAGGCAGAGCTGTGACAGTGCTAGGGCAAGGCGCATGCTCTAATGAATGAGTGGGGGAAGAGGCAGAAGGATCGCAAGAATGAGGCACAGGGCGTGTCAAAGGTTATTTTCACATTGTGTCTTAATATGATAAGTTTTGGATGGTTGTCTCAACTTCTATATTATGATTTATTAGACACTGTCAATTACTCAGCGTTGAAGCAGAAACTTTTAATCATATAGATCAGACTGATGGATGAGTATCTTGTGACGGCAAGACAAGTGGTTGAAAAAAAAAACATTATCATTTGCCATTATTTAATGCTGCAAATCAGGATTATCACAACACACGAGCCAAATAATCAAGCCTGGAGGCCGAGACTGAAATGAGACTATAGCCATCATTCTTAGTCTTTAATTATTAAAAGTCATATTTATGAAAACAGGCTTTATTATCATCTCTCTAATAAGCAAAGGTTGTAAATAAGCTTATAAACTGTACAGTGATAAAATATATGACTAATTACAGGTATTAAACATCTATGCAAGATTTCATTTGAAAATAGGACTTACTTCACTAACTGCTAAATACAACTGTTTAAAACCAGCCAGAGGTCCTGCTGAATAGGTAGAAACTCCTCTTTTCTAAGCTTCTCTGGTCCCTCTTCATAGTGCACGAACCCGAGGTCAGGGAGCTAAGCTTTGAGTCTAGAGTGTCTGTCACCAGAGGGACTTCATGTTTTGTTTTTGTATCTATCATCAGTGTTTCCCACCTCCAACTCCCACTCTCAATTACAGACAAACAGGTTAAGCTTTTAAAAGCTAACAATCATAGGCATCATTTTTCTTTCTGGGAAAAATTACGGTCTAAATGCCAAGAAAATGACTTTGGAACAAGTTTCAGGAAGAATCTTGTTTGATCCCTAAAGGCCACCAACATACAGTTGCCCACAATCTCGAGCGAATGGCAGTAAGTGAAGGTGTGACCAGGTATTCCACGAGGAGTGTGAACTAACCACAGCCCATTTATCTGCACCTCTCACTCCAGATGCATTCTAACCAAATTACTTCATTCTTCAGCATGCTAAATTCAATTATTATTTTGAGCAGTGTTGCTAACTGCTCTTTAAACACATGCTTTTGAAGGCAAGGTATATTCTTGATTGTAGTTTTATTGTGTCCAGGGATAGATATCCCCTAGGGAAACAGATATTGGATTATAGGATGGGCATCAATTAAAGAACACAAAACTCACTTAACAGAAACTCAGACTATTGATGACTGCAATAATTAGTTAACTGCAGGCTGCTTACGATGTGCTGAGAACACGAAGAAGCCTCACCCCACGCCCACATACCATCCCTATTGCTGACATCAGTTTCCAGATATGGAGACTGCTTCTTCGAGTGGAAGGAGGAAGAAGTAACTTGCTAGGATAAGTCTGCTGTATTATGTGAATGACAAGTGCAAACATTATATCTCAAAAAGCTTTGCACACGAGGCTATTTTTATTGCATTATGTCTATAATAACCTCATGGAATGAAAAAATTAGAGTAGGCCTAGTAAGTTAAAAAAAAAAAAAACCAGGCAGCCGGGCGTGGTGGTGCATGCCTTTAATCCCAGCACTTGGGAGGCAGACATAGGAGAATTACCATGAGTTCAGGGCCACAGTGAGACTACATAGTTAATTCCAGGCTGACCTGGACCAGAGTGAAACTCTACCTCGAAAAAAAAAAAAAAAAAAAAGAGGCGAAAAGCCATAAATAAAGCTGGGCATGGTGGTGCACGCCTTTAATTCCAACACTTGGGAGGCAAAGGTAGGAGGATCACCATGCATTCAAGGCCACCCTGAAACTACATAGTGAATTCCAGGTCAGCTTGAGCTAGAGTGAGACCCTACCTCAAAAAAACAAAAACAAAAACAAAAAAAACCCCATAAATAAGAGCAAATGAACTTCTCTTCTGATAGCCACTAGTGCCAAATCTGTAAGCATATTAAACAATTTTCTTTTTCTTAAATCTACTTCGTAGTTAATCTGTCATATAAAAGGGGAATTCCACAGCATGAAGTACACATGGATGTGTCATGAACGAGAATGGATCAGCCCATCTCCACAGCTCAGCAACGGACTCTCACAGATTGCAGTGGTGGTGCACTCTTGGGAGCAGTGCTCCGTTCCCTATACCGTGGTTCTGAGAGTGCACTTTCACCTGTCTTGTCATCAGCTGGCAAAGGTGACAAGTGTCCACATTTTGATTTTCAAGTCTCCCCTTAAATCAACTTCTCAATACTTCGGTTTCCAAATGCTCCAGCAGAGGCAGGGATTGACAGTTCTACCAAAGGACAATTTTCTTTTTTGCTCCATAGTTTCTCCCAGAGTTAATGGGAAAAGTTCTAGTACTAATTTTGTCAATTCACCTCTAGAGAATTATAAACCAGGAGCAAAACCTGCAAAGGATATGCCAAGATGCGGCACCTTTATGTTACACAAGCCAAAAGCCTAAAATAGTCAACAAACAGGGTTTCGTTTCCTTGAAAACACATTTTTTGTTTTTGGTTAAAAAAAAAAAACACAACACAACAAAACTGTCTTGGGAGAATGGATTTGAGTAACAATGTGATAAAACCTAAGGTGATACCCTGAGCCTCAACTCTATCAGATTGCTACGAGAGTGACCTACCAATGAAATGCCTGGGATGTCAATTATTCATTTACATTATCCCATTAAAAGTATGAATAACCCCACAAGACGCATACATACATCTCCCCCATCAGAAAGAAGCTGACCACATGAAGCTATGCAGCTGGAAGACAGCCCATTATCACACCCCACGCCTACTCTAAGTACACTAATGACATGGAATACTATGCAGCTATTTAAGAGAATGGGTTCTATGTTACCTGGGGAGTGTTTATAATACATGTAAGTTAAATTAGTCACGTTTTTAAAGAATCAAACAGAACCTACGCTTACCATTTTTGTTCACAGAGATAAATGTAGAAGGATAAATAGCAAACTATAACTTTACTTCTAAGTGGTTGACTTAAAAAAGAGGAAAAAACTGGCATTTTCCTTGGTAAAAGGAAGAAAAAAAATCTTAGCAACTGTGGTGGTTTGATTCAGGTGTCCCCATAAACTTGGGTGTTCTGAATGCTAGGTTCCCAGCTGATGGCAATTTGGGAATTAACACCTCTTGGAGGCAGAGTATTGTTGGGGGCGGGCTTATGGGCATTATAGCCAGCTTCCCCTTGCCAGTGTTTGGCATACTCTCCTGTTGCTGTTGTCCACCTTATGTTGACCAGAGAGTGATGTCCACCCTCTGCTCATGCCATTGTTTTTCCTGCCCTCATGGAGCTTCCCCCTTGAGCCTGTAAGCCAAAGTAAACCTCTTTTTTCCCATAAGCTGCTCTTAGTCGAGTGATTTCTGCCAGCAATGTGAACCTGACTGCAACAGTAAAGTGGTACCGAGGAGTGAGGTTGCTGCTAGACACCTGACTGTGTGGCTTTGCCCTTTTAGAGCTGATTTTCAAGAAGAATGTGGAAGGATTTGAAACCTTGGCCTAAGAGGCGCCTTGCAGTGCTGTAAGTACAGCATGATAGTCTATTCTGGTCAGAGCTGAAAGACCTGAATGCAGTAAGAACTATGGACTGTGAGGTTTGGCCTGTGAGGGTGAGAAAGAGCTTTACTTGGACTGGGCTAGCAGTTTGTGTGAGAAGTTTGCTGTTATGCCTGTGTCCTGAGTTGTGCAGGGTTGCTTTGCACAGAAATGAACTGGTGTGAGCAGAGGGATATGGTACAGAAAAAAATGAAATCTTTGGGTAAACTCTGCCCATTCAGCTGCAATTGAGAGATTACAACCTTTGAGATTGGGCCAGCTGAGCTGCAATGGGGCAATAGGAAGAATGCAGACTCTTTTGAAGGGGCCTGAATGCTGAGGGTCCTATTCTTCAAAGTCTGATTTATTCCCCTGGATTAACAAATTGGCACCCTAAACCTGGTATTATGGAGTATAACAAATGCAGGAAAGAGAGGGTCATTGAGTTTGTAACGCGGTCTTGTGTTTTGGAAATGGCCATAGGCAGTGTGAAGCAGGTTTGCTGGTTGCCTGCCTGGAGATCCCATGGGGCCATGAGGATGGACTGTGGGTTGCAGTGGAGACCCAGTGGAGATGCCGGCTTCTGAGGAAAGCTGCCGACCCCAGATGAAGTTTTCCAGGACTGTGAGTAGCCTAGCTGGAGGGGCGGAATTGGAACTCCAGAGACTTGTTGCTGCTCAGAAGTATCGGACTTGGAGATTTGTCACTGACTAGTTGTTGGATTGGAATAACAGAGTTTGACGTTTGCCCTGGTTGTTTTAAATCTTGTATTGATTGAATATTTCTTTGCCCAATGTCATCCTTTGCAGTGTGAGTGTTTATTCTGTGCCATTATGGGTTTTTTGGGGATTGTTTTTGGTATTATGGCTCAGTTAAAAGACTTTGGATTATGGGGATGTATGGACATCATTAGGATTGATAAAAAAAATGGGGCTTTTAAAATTGGATGAATGCATTGCATTTTATATCATGTATGGTTATCATTCATGGGGGCCAGGGGCGGAATGTGGTGGTTTGATTCAGGTGCCCCCCATAAACTTGGGTGTTCTGAATGCTAGGTTCCCAGCTGATGGCAATTTGGGAATTAACACCTCTTGGAGGCAGAGTATTGTTGGAGGTGGGCTTATGGGTGTTATAGCCAGCTTCCCCTTGCCAGTGTTTGGCACACTCTCCTGTTGTTGTCCACCTTATGTTGAACAGAGAGTGATGTCCACCCTCTGCTCATGCCATCATTTTTCCTGCCATCATGGAGCTTCCCCCTTGAGCCTGTAAGCCAATGCGAACCTGACTGCAACAGCAACTTAAGCAAAATCACAACAGTATTGACTCATTTTGTATGTACATCTTGGACTACATCTCCAAGAAGGATATCAAAAGGCAACAGTTGATCATAAAATTCAATGGGCAGAAGAGAATATTTTTAAATTTTTGGTATTTTCTTCTTTCAAAAACATTTTTTTAAGCTGGGAGTGGTGGTGCATGCCTTTAATCCCAGCACTAGGGAGGCAGAGGTAGGAGGATTACTATGAGTTTGAGGCCATCCTGAGACTGCATAGTGAATTCCAGGTCAGCTGGACCAGAGTGAGACCCTACCTCGAAAAACAAAAAACAAGCAAACAAACAAATGTAATGAGAGAGAGAATGGATGTGCCAGGGTCTCTAGCCACTGCAATTGAACTCCAGATGTTATGTGTTACCTTGTGCGCCTGGCTTATGTGGGATCTGGAGAGTCGAACCTGGGTCCTTAGGCTTCGCAGGCAAGTGCCTCATCCACTAAGCCATCTCTCCAGCTCTCTTTAAAACACTTTTTAACAAGTTATTTATGTTGCCTGTGTGTATGTATATATTTAAATGTGTGGTGTACACATGCTATGGCACACATGTGAAGGTCAGAGGACAACCTTGACAGGTCTGTGCTTTTTATGTTTCCATCTGGGATACACAATATTTGAGATTCAAAAATTTTCTTGAATGTGCCTGCTAATGCTATAGTGGCATGATTGCTATGGAAGTAATCAACTGCTTTCTGATTGGATTTGAAGCCTGCTTCATAGCCTGGTACTATAAACCTAGGGAAAAACTGGGAGTTCACAGGTCCTGTTATGGGGTGGGACCTACTACTGTTGTCATTCTAAATGGACATGTTCTTAAATTACCCTCTAAATATTCATGCTCATAGCCATACATTAATGCTGCTCTCAGGCTCTATCACAGAAGTTTTTATTATTTGTTTGTTTTTGTTTTTTTGGGTAATGGATAGAGGTTAATGCAGAGGCCCATAGCTGTGAAAATACTAAAAATAATATTGTACTCTCAGTGGTAAAGAGAACAGCTACATCACCCCCTCCAAGGATCAGCGAACAAGGACTAAAAGAATGTGAGAGGTGGAGGATAGAGGGTAGAGGTACTATGAAATGTCATCTAGAACATAAGCACCCAGCAGCACAAGATTAAGCATTCCATCATGGGTGGGGAGGAGCACCTAAGACCCCGTTTTTGCCAATGGAGCTATTAGTACTTAATGGTTGCTGTGAGAGAGGGATCATGTTCTTCAGTGGTGTAGTCACTGGTAAACTGCAAATAGTTCAGTAAAGAACCTCTACCCCATCTCCTCACACCTATGCTCATGCAAGCTACCCTAATATAACGCAGTGGGTCAGTCACAAAAACCATGAAGGGACTAGTTGGGAAGAAGAAAGGGTTTAGAGAGAGTGGGAGGGAACGTGATCAAAATATAAATATGTGCGTGCATAAAGCTGTCAAACTAGATACACATATATAGTTTATCAAGGTAGGGTCTTGCTCTAGCCATGTAGTCTCAGGTTGGCCTTGAACTCATGATGATCCTTCTACCTCAGCCTCCCAAGTCCTGGGATTAAAGACATGCGCCACCACGCCTGCCAAAAAAATAGTAATTTTTAAAACACGTACTAAAATTGTAATATATGTATCAGATTTGGTATCTTTATAACAGAACTAACAATGTCAATGAGAGTAAGACCTCAGGGGAGTAGGAACACAAACTCTTATTTCTGTATTTTCAGTGCTGACAGAATTTTAAGGATCAAAAAAACCCTTAGTGAGGATTCAACTCTTCTATGCAAAGTTGTCACATTACCCTTTTAAAAAAGAAGTGTACATTATTGAGCTCTTCAACCTGGGAAGAAGCTGAATGAATGGGGACTAGGTGTCAGAATTCATTAATAAAAAAGAACTCCCTAGCTATAGCGAGATGAAATTGCTCTTCTGGCAAAATCTAATCTCGCACTCAATGACTTCAAAAGTACCTCAAACCAGCACCCCACTATCAACCTAAAACTCCAAATGACATGAGTAGCAGCAGAACATTTGGTTCCTCTCGTCAACTAACCAGGATGCTTGAAATATGCACTGTACACCCTGTGCCATTTTCTCCTTTACTCTGGTGCCTTTTGTATTGAAGAAACACTATCATACAAAGAAAAGAACTGGTTAATGATGAGTAGTAGCAAATGAGCTGTAATGGAGGTGTTATGAATGTGAATCAGCGAGGCCCGATGCAGAAACAGCAGCATCTGGGCGTGCAGCTTGCAAAGTAATGAGACTGTGACGATATGCTGGCAGCAGGCTTTGATCACTTCATCTTGTTCAAGAGCTCGAGGGGGAAACAAAGGTGAGAGGCGCTGACCTCTGCCCACAGTGTGCACAAGCACAAATATGGCAAGGGATCAGAGAATGATCCCTTTCTCTTCTCCTCCTTGCCAACACACCCCTTTTCCAGAACTGATGGTTCCTAGTTGGGGGCCCAGCAGAAAGCAGGCTGAGCAGGCTTCTGCCATATGAAGTGTTGTGTCTGAACATGTCGACAGTAATTGGCAATTCATTTTTCATCTTGAAAGCAGAAACAGGTGTGGGCTACCTTCAAAATCACAATCATAAACCCTGCTGAATGCATCGCACATACAGGCAGCTTTGTTGAAATCTTTCCAGTGGCATGCTGCCGTTCTTCGAGTCTCCATAGATGGATCTGTGTCATGAATCACTATTTGTGGAGTTGCAGAAGCACAAGAGAACAAAATGAGGAACAAATGGCAGAGCATGAAAGAAAGAAAGAAAAAAACCTCCCACCACACCACAGCAGCGCTTGGTCTTTCCTGTGTAAATACTGTAATTAACAAATAGCTGACTTCTTTGTGCTTGTAAGCTCCCCACAATGCATGCCCAGCATAGTCAAAGGGAGGTTTCAGTGCCTGAAGGGGAGAATAAAGCCAGATGTATCACTGCACAGTGTTTCCTGCCAGCTTTGACCAGAAACACTAGTGGAGGTGAGTTGTGAATCAGGGCCAAGAGCAAGAACTCTCCTTAATGAGCACATCTATCAAATTTCAGGGGACACAGCTGATTACCAGTCTTTATACATACATACTCACTAAAAGAATGAGGCAATGTAATTTCTGGTCACTGAAAGAGAACACACATAAAGTAGCTTAAGGCAGCCATGTGAGCAAGTTGGGGATAGTCGGGAAAGCTTGGCGACACTGTAACATAGGAACATGTGTGCTTTCATTTCAACATATAGGGAAGGGCCAAGACGCACGCTTTTAGAAGTGTTCAAGCATTCTGCCAGGACTCAATAAACAGTCTGAACAAATTGCTGCCTGAGATTATTACATTAAAATGCATCAGTGCTACTTAGTGAACCAATGTTTCATTTATGAATACTACTTTCAAAATCTGTTATCAAAAAATAATTTCTTAAACCTAACCAGACCTACAAGCAAAGGCCTTGGGCTAAAATGCAGTGAGTTAAAAATAAGTAAGTCCAGAAAACCCATTCCACAACAGATGCCAAAGGCGGCCTTGGTCTTTCAACTTCCCTGTGCTTGTAAGATATTTTATAGAAAGTACAATAGGCAGATGCTCTCTAATAAGGGGGTAAAGACCAAATGTTAACAAATACATAAAGTAAGATGTCTAGCTACAGTAATAAAAACATTGAATGAAAAGCCCTGGCTTGATATAAGTGATTTGATTCTAATGCAAATTGTATGATTATGAGTAGAATGAGAACCCGTATTTTTAAAGAATGTGATAAAACTGAAGATATGCTTTAGGGCAAAACACAGAAATTTGAGATTCTTAGTATTTCCAGTATTTTTTTCGATTAAAATTAATTAACAATGAATTCAGAGTAACCAAGATCTCACCAATATATTACATAACACAGTGATCTCAGGGAGGCTGGTTCTGAGGCCTCACAAAGCCCACATGTATGTGGTCCTTTCCGGTCAGTTCTCCCTCTATCCTCATTAGCCACCTTCACATCTCCATCAGTGTCATTCTATTCTTGAACTCTGTATAAATGCAATGGTACAGTAGCACTGTTTTGTGTCAGATTTCTTTTTGTTTAACATGTTTCTGAGATCCATTTGGGTTACTATGTGTATTGGTGGCTCTCTCCCTCTCTCTCAATAGCATTTTACTATATAAATATACTACAATTTGCCCATGTACCCACTGATGATTGTTTAGGTTATTTCTAGTTTTTGATTATTTAGAATAGACTTTCTATGATCTCTCTGGCAGAGGACATTTTGTAGATGCACGCTTTACTTCCTTTTGGGAAATTGGTCACTGAGCAAGTATATATTTAAGCTTCTAAGAAATATGTAAACATTTTCCTAAGTGTTTTTGCCATTTTATACTCTGACCAGCAAAGCATGAGAATTCTGGTTTCTCTACATCTTTTGGACAATTAAGTACACCAGTATTTTGATTTTCACCATTCAGCCACTTTTAATTTGTATTTCTCTGGCAACAAAGATGTGGAGCCCCCTTTCATGTGCTAAGTGTCCTTTCTTTTATCTTCCTTTGAACTGTCCAAATCTTCTCACCATTAAAAAAAAAGTACAAGCCGGGTGTGGTGGCGCACGCCTTTAATCCCAGCACTCAGGAGGCAGAGGTAGGAGGATCGCTGAGAGTTCGAGGCCACCCTGAGACCACATAGTGAATTCCAGGTCAGCCTGGACCAGAGTGAGACCATACCTCACAAAAAACCCAAAAAAAAAAAAAAAAAAAAGTACAAATCTTCTAACCATTAAAAAAAAAGTCCTCTGAAGACTGTCTTAAGATATACAGAGTTTTTAAAAATGGCCCAATTTATCATTTTTTTGTACTTTGTTGATGAGAATAGCCAACAATCCTTGTTAGGTGGAATTCACACGGGCAAGTCAGGTACACATTCAAATGAGTAAGAACAGCTGTTTAAGTACAATTATCCTGAAAGTTCTGGCTCCAGTGTTATTATTTTACCTCAGGCACAGCAAATGGTTACATATTACACATATGAATTACTTGGTTAAAAAGTAGGGAAGAAAGGATAAAATTTGGAATGGGTTTACTAAACTCTGTAGTTATAAGACTTGTAGACATCATAATGTAGCTAACCTGTTTGACCTCCAATTTTTATGAGCAGATGACATCTTTGATACAATTTGTAACTACACTAAAGTCTTAAGATGGTTAATTTGTAAATCTGGCCTAGTGAGAGACTTTAAAATCTACCTTCCAGAAGTCTTCCTGGTCACTTTGTAAGTGGCAGGTCACATTATAAAATGACAGTAGTTTGTCCTCCAGAGGAACTTCACTGCTCTCTTCCTAGAGCTGAGTGGTACTCAAAAAGCAAAAATAAGATTTTCCTATCTTTGAAAGTATCAAAGAAAAAAAAAATCAAAGAAATTATTTTAAATTGGAGCCCTGATAAGGTAAGTGAAATCTAACCAGTTTCAGCAAGAGGGGGAAAAACTCAATTAGAAGTAAGTTTTGGCAAACTATAAGCCATGTAGTTAATTACTGAAATAAGCAAGGATCAATAAACAAATTCTAAAATACCATGTTCGCCAGTACCTACAATGTTCTCATTTAACATATTATGATTCAAGGAAAGAAACACACCATCATTTTGGCTGAATCTTCATTTATCTAACTAACAGGCTAAATTAATATTTCATATAACATGTAGGGTATGCTAGATTCTTAATGGATCCTATTGATTAAAGAAGAAAGTTCAATGCTAATGTTCCTGTAGGGGAAAACAGAACAATTTGTTATTCTACAAGGAAGGAGTCATGAATTCACAAGCCCAGGGCCATGAACCTAAAGGCAACAAGAAGTCTGGTTTGCTCATCTGCATGTAACACATGAAGAGAATACACAAAAGGAAAGGTGACCCGAGGGCAACTCCTACAAACCCAACAGCCAGTGAAGAGAGTTCCAGGACACAGCTATATGATGGCAGTGGCTTGTATCACCACTTCCATTTCTTCCTATGCTACATCCAAGGGATGAGAAGATTTCCACAGTGGTTTTGTGACTGAATGCAGGTGTTCTTGGGATGGCCGCAGAAACAAATCTCCCTCGTTTATGGCCCTTAGCTCTGGCCCTTTTTTGCCCTCTGTGATAGTTTGAATAAATAGCCCCCAATATATTCAGTGTTTTATTAGTTTGTAGTTTGCATCTGTAGCCACCTGGCTGGAGGCAGTGTCATTGGGCAGATCTTAAGGTGTGGTGGTGGGTTTGAGATTCATTCTAAAGATATGCAAAGTGTGCCTAGCTGGAGTTCCTAAAGTGTGCTGTGTGGCTTTTGGCTTTTCTCTCTGTGTTTGGTCCTGTGAAAGCAGGCCAGCTTCTGCCTTTATGGAACTTCCCCTGGATCTGTAAGCTCCAATAAATCCCTTCCTCCATAACTGGGCCTACTCTTTATATTGCTGATGACATCATCATCGGCATATTTAAAGGTAGTCAATGCCATATTAGGGCTGAATAAAAAAAAAAAAGACCATTTCCCCACAAATATCAGTAACAAGTTTTTTTTCTTAACTTTTTTTTTTTTTTTGGTTTTGGTTTTGTGAGGTAGGGTCTCACTCTAGCTCAAGGCTGACCTGGAATTCACTCTGTACTCTCAGGGTGGCCTCGAACTCATGGCGATTCTTCTACCTCTGCCTCTCAAGTGCTGGGATTAAAGACATGTGCCACCATGCCTGGCTTTTTTTCCTTAACTTTCAGCTTGATGACCATGAAAAAGGTGACAGTTACTATGTACATTTTACTGATGGAAGACACAATACACTAAGTCAAAGACACAATAAACAACCTGCCTGGAACTACAGGCTCTGAATAATATGCTTCAGTCTAATGTGCATCTGCCTTCTGCTTTATATACAATGTAGATTCATAAGCACAAACATTTTCTTTTAATTTCAGAATTGAATTCCTCCTCATATCCCACAGGGCACATAGGTGAGCTGATGCTTCACAAACAATATCCAGCAAATAACTCTGAACTGTTAAGAAAGTGTCTGCATAAAGGGTTCAGGTATATTTACTTTATGTAGGATTTTGCCTCTTCAATTAGTCTCCTACAGAATGATCAAGATGTTGCTTGGCTCCATGGGCCACAGGGCATAGAATGTCACCACTAAAGCTGTTGTATTTCCTGACCACAGTCCTTCAAATTAAAAAATGGGAAAGAAAGGCCCAAAACAAATGCAGAATTTAATTACTTAGTAAAAGCCCAAATCCTTCCTTGCCTGAAGCCCTGCTATTCCCAGAATATTGCATTCCTTTCTTCTTGTGTAAACTTTTCATTATGAAGGTGACATCTTTATAATACAGTAAACTCTAGTTACAATGCAACTGCTGGTAACATAACTCCTCAATGCGAGAAGACAGCATGTTCAAGTAATGTTGCTTTAATACAATTTGTGTTCAGCAGAAACCAAGTCGACTTGGTCATTTAGAATTTGATCAATGTGAATTAGTGTCTTACTGAGATAAACCATTTGATCGCTTTGAAATTGATCAATGGGAATCAGAGATAAAACATTTATCATGTACATTTGGTATATTAGACCCATTCACAACACTAACTTAAGTTTTCAGTAGACATCGATAAGTGTAGGAGTCTATGCGCAGGGGACCTGTCAGCTGCAGACACAAATACAAGGACAAGTATATAATGTTAAACCTATTGGTAAGATAGTGACTCAATGAGGCAGTGAAGTCAATGAAAAAAAATTACAAGAACTCAACTTCAGGGAAATTTGAAAGCAGCACAATGAAATAGCATCGCAAACATTTGAAGTCCCTTTTAATTAAAAGTTTAGGCAGAAAGGTAAGTAACATAAATTTAGCTGACTAAACTTCTAGAAGAGATTTAAGACTATTAATCAGGTAAACTTTGTACTTGCAGTACAATTAGTCCTATTAATCTAATATTTCTAAATTGAAGTCACATTGACATTTGGGCACACTGGCTTAGGCATCTAACAGAATTATAAATTTGCCAGTCAAAACCTTATTTAATTATTTTACAGCCAATTAAGCAGGCTCTTTAAGCATTGTTGCCTACAACTGTGTGTGAACGATGCTGTAATTATAGAGAACAGGAAACACCTGCTCAACCTGTGGGCTGCTCATCATCAGCTTCAACAGTTATTCAATTCTACACCCCAAAAGAAACTGAACACTACTGCCAATGTGGACCCTAAAGAGCAAGGACATTTCAGAGAGTTTTACCATGAAAACAGCCCATTCCCTCAGAGTTGGGTTGGGATTCAGGAGTGTGTGTCACAAGACAGCTTCATGGAAGAAGGCAGCACAACGTGGAGCTCATTACTGCTGCCAGGGCTCTGGACTTGTTTTGTGAGTAAATAAAAACAGACGGATGGTGAATAAATTGGGGTGGGGGAGAAGCCCATTCAATTCACAGCAACACTTACAAAGTCTGTTTTATCTGAGTTTGGTATAGCATTCTTCAGATACTCTAACCTTTTAGTACTTGGGAAGGCTAACTCAAGCTTCTTTCTGTGAGCCTAGATTTTAAGTCAGGTTTGAAGGACTTAATTCAAAAAGAAAATAAGAATTCCTTCATCAAGCTGACATACAAAGAACTATTATTACCTGTATTCAAGCGCACGTTTGTAGAATATCACTTCTTTACATGTACTGAAGCCACGTCAGAAAGCTATGCCTCTAATGAAATGATGCCAGAAATATTTTCAGAGATCTATGTCACTTTCCACACTTTTCTGTTTTTCTAACGGAAGGTAGATATTGGGTCACGTCATTATTTAAAGAACAGCAAGGGAATGAACTTTCAGTTATCTTTAAAATTTTTTTATCAGTTTGATAACATATTGTTGGTACAGTGTTTACATTGGCTCTGAAGTGTTTGTATTTCTTTGATATGTGCTTTACATCTGACTTTTGCTTTAAGCATTAACAACCACTCATGTGTTCATAAGCTCTCTGGTAACCTCTTCTGTTCTACAGGCATGGTGGACCAGCTCCAACCTACTGGAGAGATCCAGTTCTGATGGTGACAGGAAATGGGCCCTGCAGCACTGACTGCTTGCTGGAACACATCTCTGAGGAGCTGAACTGTCACAAATGCTTTATGTGCTTGTAATCCTGGCCAGACCACAGATTCCTAAGGGTCTATATTTCTTCTAATGTTCTATTTAGGAGTCTAATAGCATCTAGATTTTGTGTGGAAACAAATACAGAAATGTCTCCAATGGCATATCATTTCTTAACTTTAGTTGAATAATAATAAAATATAGCATTAATTTATTTACTTTGTGTTAGATTTGTCTTAGATACTAGAAGTGTAATTTTTGTTTTCTTTGAAGTCCTAGGGATTGCATTTGGGACCTTCAAGCATGTTAGGCAATGATCTACACCTCCATTCCCATGCAACACTATAATTAATACATAATATATAACTATAATATCTTAACTACCAAAATGATCAATGAGGAACATAATTTTTGTCCATAGGATCCACCATGGTACCAGAATCACACAGCTATGAAGTGACATCATGGGCTACTCTATATGGTAGATAACCATCAGTGATAAGCATGATACGATGTTTTTGTTGGAGTGGAAAAAGGAGAGGTATTTCTTTTGAATAAAAGATAGATATAAAAATTGGTGAATATAGCCAGGCATGGTGGTGCACGCCTTTAATCCCAGCACTTGGGAGGCAGAGGTAGGAGGATCGCCGAGAGTTTGAGGCCACCCTGAGACTACATAGTTAATTCCAGGTCAGCCTGGACCAGAGTGAGACCCTACCTTGCAAAAAAAAAAAAAAAAAAAAAAAAATTGGTGAATATGTTCAGTGATTTAGATTTTACATATAAAATATGAAAGCTATTGTGGGAGAAGAGCTCTTGCAGGAAAAAGTAAACAGCACAAATCATCTTTAAGTCCTTTAATTCTCACTGAATCAGTGCCACATGATATTGGGAATGTTGCCATCTTATCACAGCAGAACTTCAGATTTTTGAGATTATCCTCTGCATTGTCTTCCTATTCTGTGATGAAGTCTCAGCTGCACACAGGAAGACCCTTCTCAAAATCATGAAGACCACAGCAGGGGGCATTGTCACATAGGCACATCATGAATGAGGAAATTCAGATAAAGTAAAAAACAAAACCTCACTAATTCTAAAATGCTTAAAATGCTTTACGGCTCAAACTATAACCTGAACATCGTTAGTTTAAGCATCTCTAGTTATCTGGATAGAAGGTGCAGGCATTAGGGATGTTAGTCATGTGTAGTCTCAAAAAAACCTGCATTTTCTTTCCTTTTATGGTGGCTTTTAAGACCTCCCCTCCAGTATAGAACACTGATCTTCAACTTGCTATTTAAAAAGCATCTTTGTATCCTATAGCTAACCCAAGATACATAAAAATAATTCCTACTTCCATCAGGTAAATGAACTAAAAACTCCTCCAAATTCTTCAGCACTTATTGCCTGAACAGGAGGATTAAGTGGTGGTCAGAGAACTTTAAGAGGAACCACACCTCTTCTCTCCTCTCTTCTCCTCTCCCCTCCTCTCTCCTCTTTCAGCTTCCTCCTCCTCCCTCTCCCCAATCTGTCATTCAACATCCCTCCCCCCCATTTTGGCAAGCTTTTTGCTTTACCCTTTTCGTCTCATTTGCATACCCCCAACCAATCAGAGCCCAAACTTCCCAGCCTAGCAGTTGGTATCTGAATAGACAGCTCTGTCTTGCACTAATCTCTAAATCAAGCTGCTGATCTTTACTCAAGTTGCCGCCCACCAACTACAGAGCATGATTTTCTTCCTGAATATCTTCCTTTCCCTCCTAATCAAGTCCTTTCCCAAACAACAACCAAATACTATATTCTATTGAAAACTTAATGGGTCATTCTAGTTTGGATAGATTAATTTATTTTAAATTTTAGTTATTTTTATATTTATCTTCTAATGCAGAAATATCAAGAATGTCAAGTCAAGGGTTCTCATAGTGCCTGAACAAAATGATTTTTAAAAATGTTAGTCTACCAGCACTCAGGAGGCAGAGGCAGGAGGATTGCCATGAGTTTGAGGCCACCCTGAGAATACAGAGTGAATTCCAGACCAGCCTGGGCTAGAGTAAGACCCTACCTTGAAAAACCAAAATAAATAAATAAATAAATAAATAAATAAATAAATAAATAAATAAAAAAATTGTTAATCTATTAAGAGAGGGAAAGCTGGGTGTGGTGACGCATGCCTTTAAGCCCAGTACTTGGGAGGCAGAGGAAGGAGGATCAATGTGAGTACAAGGCCACCCTGAGACTCCATAGTGAATTCCAGGCCAGCCTGGATTGGAATGAGACCCTACCTCGAAAAATGTTTTTTTTTAAAAAAAGAGGGGAGAGGGCTGGAGAGATGGCTTAGTGGTTAAGGTGCCTGCCTCCTAAGCCTAAGAATGCTGGTTCCAATCTCCAGGTCCCACGTTTAGCCAGATGCAAAGTGACACAAGGGCGCAATGCCACACTTGACCACAAGGGGGCGCACACATCTGGATTTCGTTTGCAGCAGCTGAGAGGCTGCTGGCGCGCCCATCTCTATCTGTCTTCCTCTCCCTCTCTCTTGGGGTGCCTCTCTCAAAAAAAAAAAAAAAAAAAAAAAAAAAAAAAAAAAAGGGAAAAAAGAACATACACAACATCAAAAAATAAACATGTACTTTTCCCTCTCAGTTCTACATCCACATTTTAACCTAAATTCTTGTGAGTGTGAGTGGATGATCTCATGTAGCCCAGGCTGGCCTTGAACTCACTATGTAGCTGAGCCTGATGTTGAACTAAATATTCTGTCTTCACCTCCCAAGTGCTGGAATTACAGGTATGTTCCACGATGCCTGTTTTACTCAGTGCTGATGATCAAACCCAGGGATCCCAGTATGCTAGGCAAGCACTCCACCCACTGACCTAAATCTCTAGCCCTTTATCTAAATTCTTAAGATCATATCATGCCTGTAATCCAGCACTCAGGAGGTGGAGTCAGTAGGAGGATCAGGGGTTTGAGGACAGCTTCACCTACCATAGCAAGTTTGAGGCAACATGTCTAAACCAAAAGAAAAAAAAATGTGACTTATGCCCTCTCCACTACCCCTAGAAGAAATAATTTGCTATGTAACACCTAAGGTTTCTGTCTGTTTAAACACCTCAAGCCACCTTAAAAAAAAATCTCATTTTAATCATCATTAGAGTAACACTAATATCCATTACCACACAAACTGCACTGAATCAGAAACTAATAACTCTACCTTAAAGGTTTAATCATTTATTCAAATGCTTATAAACATGAACAAGGAAGAAGGTCAGAGCCCAACACAATCTTTTAACTAAACCTGTCACAACACCTTTTTTTGCTTCACTAATTTGCACATGTGCTACTAACGGAGGGTTATACAATGGAATCATTTATATACTCAGGAAAAAATATGAATGATGTCTTCTTACCTAATATGAGAACTGGCAGTAAAGAGAATGTATAAGGCCATGGGTTACAGGCACTTTGATCCATCAATTAGAGAACATTCATTTAGACATCCCAAGGATTAATAGCAGTAGCAATTTAACATCACCTTCATAATCAAGGACAAGGTAAAGTCTACGATTTAAATGCTTTCAAGGTACATGTGAAGAAATGAAATCCAAATTTGGACATGCCTATCAATTTACTACACACAAGTGAATGTTTTCTATGTTTCCACTGATAAAGGTAGCAATTTATTATCACCTTTATAATCAAAGGCATTCCAACATATATATTGGAATGACATGAAAATATTACCTTTGCTTTCATTTTCCTCTTAGTTCATAAAATGGACTAGGTTGCAGCAAAAATTCATCAAATGTTCCAAAAAGCAGATAACATGGCCATACTTCTGGACCTCCAAAACAAACTTCTAAACACCTCCTAGTCTACATAAAAAAACTATCTTCTATACAAAAAGCAATAAAACTGTGTTTTCATTTGTTAAGAAGAGTAATTATAACAACATGAAGAACTTACTTGAACTTTGCCTCTACCTCTTCAGCAGCTTTCTGATATTGCTCGGTGGTGACTTTGTAGAACTCTGAGCTCTGTGGACAAAGATACATAACAAAAGTTTCACTAACCAGAAAGACAACATGTGTGGAAGACCCAAAATTACAAAAAGAAATTCCATTTTTTTTTTTTCATCTAGAAATGTGGTAAGATTTCTTGCTTCAGTGGCATGGATGAAATCCATGGAGGGCTATTCTTTAAATGGTAGTACACGGAGATAAGACTTCACTTGCATGATAAATGTTCCTAGTTAAAAATGCGTCATTATTTGATCTTTCTGAGAAAATTTCTAACATATCTTTAAAAGATTACTTAGATCTACATCATGTAGAATCTATCACTATAAGATCAAAGGATGTGTGAGATCAAACAATGACATTCATCCACAGTGATATTTGACTAGTATTTTACCAGTGTGCTAAGTCGGACACTAAAGGTTCTTTAACATAGTATTCTGTCCTCAAGACAGGACAGAATTTCTTCTATTGGCTTCATTCACATGACTAAAAGAGCATCCACATCTGTAACAAGCAGTAGGAATAAAAGTGCAGACCTGGGAATTTTAGTATAAAACAAGGCTGCAATGTAACATGAACACCTGAACATCAAAAACCAAGCTGTGCTGGCAAAGCCAGGCCTTTCTTGGGGCGGCAACACTGAGGCCCCACCCTGACTGGCTACTCTGAAACCAGTTTTACAAGGAGGAGTGGCCTAAATGACTCCATGAGCCCCCAGACTCAATGAATATTCTGAAAAATACACGGCTGTGCCAAAGAACACAACACAATACAGAGCTCCACTGGACCCCTTCATTCCTTAACCACTCTAGTTTCATGTGCATGGCTTGGGGTAGTTTCTTTTTTAATAAATTATTGTTGGTTGGTGAGAGAATGAAAATGAAAGCCTCTTCACACCAGCGACCCCTTTGCATTTAACAATCTGGGTTGCCCAATGACAGTCACATCCAGGTTTGCAGGATGCAGATAAAATCAATAGGTATGTGATTAGACAGCAGGCTCAGGGTGGCTGGAGCCATGGACAGGTCACCATTTGAGATGATGAATGGCTCTCTATCAACCTATAGTCCCATACGATGCTAACATTTACTATAATCTTATTTGGGCTACGATTTATCTTTCTTGCACCTGATCAATAAAGATGAACAGAACAGTTGTAAGGATCGATTGTAATTTTTTATTATTTTCAAGCAAAAAGGTACATTTCTGACATGAAGACAATATTCTAAGTGTACTGCTTCTATATTTCTGAAAAGTGCAGTTTGAGTGATCAACTACACCAGTCTATATGCTGAGAGGTTTTAATTCATCTGTAGGTCTAAAGCTATCAAGAAGTCATTTGTCTTCTAAGATACTGCAGGTTTAGGGTATATACCATCCTATCCATTTCACTTAGACAATTTTCTTCCCTTTAAAATCCACACCAGTCTTGACACGTGTTTTTGCAATGTTTGGCTTTTATTTGAACCTGTGTTTAGCAAAGAGGGCAGCAACAAAGGCAGTTACAAATCTCACTAGCAGTGGTGGAAGTTTCCCAAATCACTGTGATTAACTGTCAAGCAGGCATTGTGTTACTGAATCACCCACTGAATGCTGGCAAAGCATGAACATCCTGATTAATACCTGTGCTTATTAATACCACAAGTGTAACATCTGGACAAGATCTGCTTTCTGGTTCTATCCTGCGACCTTGATAGGTCTTTCAACCTTCTCCGGCTTCCTTTCCAGTGTTCATAACCTATGAGATATGGATGGTAATTAGCACTGTTCAGCTCTGCCTAAGCTGTTACCGAAAGCAAGGAAGATACATGGGAGCTGTGGAACTGGTCAGGATTCTGCAAAGAAAGATCAACATTCAAATAAAAGAGTTGTGGAGGAAAATAAGTAACGTGAGTAATTCTACTCTGGACAGAAGTTTGAAATGAGTAATACACCTTAGTATGAATGAGTTCTCCTCTCCCTTGCAATACAAAATGCAGGAAAATGATTACTGCCTATATCAAAATTTCTCATACAATGTTAAATGTAAACACACACATGCACACACATGTTGGCTTCAAGCTTAGCATATAATTCTCACGTTAAAACTGTAGGCTTTAGTTAGGCAACATACTGCCTCCTCAGTGATCAGTTTCCCCTATTGTACAAATCTAACAAAAGTCTCCAGGAGCCAGTGCTACAAAAATGCTGAGGAAATAAAGACACAGTCCAGAGTGTTAACCATTATACAATGGAACCTAACTTAAGGAATAAATAGAAACACACTCCAAGATATATAATAAAAATATATATAATGTTTAATTAATTGAAATATTTACTCATCCATTCAACATTAGATGATTACCTCAATAACATCCATCTAGTAAAGTCCTCCAGAGGGTTTTTTGGTTTAATATGAAAGAAAAACAATTATTATGAAGGCCAGAGTGCCAAGTTAAAAACTGTAAATAATAGGCTGGAGATATGGGTTAGCAGTTAGGGTGCTGGCTTGTAAAGTCTAAGGACCCATGTTCTATTCTCCAGATCCCACGTAAGCCAGATGCACAAAAGGTGAGGCAGGCACAAGGTTGCACATGCCCACTAGATGGCACAAGCACCTGAAGTTTGACTGTAGTGGCTGAGGCCCTGGCATGCCAATTAAAAAAAAAAAAGGAGAAGCTGGGCATGGTGGCACATGCCTTTAATCCCAGCACTTGGGAGGCAGAGGTAGGAGGATCGCCCATGAGTTCAAGGCCACCCTGAGACTACATAGTGAATTCCAGGTCAGCCTGGACTAGAGTGAAACCCTACCTCAGAAAACCAAAACACTGTAAATAGTGGTATTGAAGTTTAGAAAGACTAGAGCTATTCATTGGCCTCAGAGAACACTTGAAAAAAAAAAATAAATAAATAAACACCACACACTCAAAACCAAAACCAAAAATCTTCAATGCATCTGCCAATGGAAGAATAGATAAATATTGGGTGTTTGGTGAAAATTTATTAAGTAGAGAAAAAGAACTAAATACACACACACGGAGAAAAGTAAGTTGAAAATAGATAAAAGGATCCAATTATGTGGCTTGGAAAAGTATAAAATAATGAATATAAATGATTACCTTCTAGTAGCAGCAGTTTTGTGGTGGTGGCAGAAAGGGCAAAAAGGGGAGCAGAATGCCACAAAGAAAGAAAATGTTAGCTAAAAGGCTGAATGTTCTGTTTCTCAAAATGACCTTGATTTTTTTAAGTATTTAAAGCCATATAAAAACTGTATTATTTCTCTCTTTCCACAAAGGGGTTAATTAATAACAAGTAGTTTCTTTTGGATAGAACATAAAAACGTGTGTTTGGAGGAGAGGGGTACATGCTGAAGATGTTAGTTGATTGGAAATTTTATATATTCTTATACATGATGTCTTTATACACATACTACACGATGTATTTTTCTGCCATTTTGTTGTGAACTGATTTTAGACTTAGGAAAGGAGCTAAAGAACAGCAGTGGACTCTGCTAGCCTTATGGCTGGCCAGCCAGGCCAAATGTGCCAACTGGTACAACAGTGACACATCTTTTATGGGGAAACCAACTGCTCCCTGAGTGGCCTTGAAGCGTGCTCCATGGGAGGGAATTCATGCCTTGATACTGAAGACCTCATCAAAAGCCGATGGCTGGGGAGGTCATAAGTCCTAGGGGGGAAACTACTATTGTTGTCTGGCTAAGTGGATATATTATGCCCTACAAACTGTCCTCTAAAACCTTATGTTTGTGCCCAGATGCTAATGTTACTCTCAACTTTGGTTAGAGAAGCTTCTCTTTTTAGATGGTAGTGACCACTGGGAAGACTCAAAGTTGACCAAAGTACTGAAAAGTGACAGTAGTATGTATGTACAGCACTAAGTGAGACATCTCTATCCCACCATCCATGACTCAGGGACCATTATGGAAGAGGTGGGGAAAGAATGTAAGAACCAAAGAAATGAGAGCAGTCCTTTGCAATGCTGTCTTACAGACACAAACGTGTCATGGTATTCATGACCTCACAGCCACTGATAAGACCTACGTAATAGGAGGAAAAATGATGACATCAAAATAGAAAACTAGTTGGAAAGAAAGGATTCAGTGGAGGGGAGATCATGGTATACTATCTATATGCATGGAGGGTGTCAATAAAAAGTTAATAAAAGAAAAAAATAAATCATAATAGCAGGACCTCACATGTCAACTCAGCTTTTCTCAGGCTAACATCCTGTACACAGAACAACAATCAAAAGCAGTAACTTAACAAAGTCTCACTACTTGAAACTAGTAACTGTCGTAGCAGATTTTAATTACACTCAACCTCAGGTGTATCCAACATTATGGCATCAGGACATGGTAGTACCATCTACAGAGCTCACATCCAAGAACCATACAATGGAGTTACCAAAAAATTTACAAAAATAGTCTCAAAAATGTTTTAATTAAGTTTATGACTTTGTGTTGGGCCATACTCACAGCTACCCTGGGATTCTAGATCCCATGTAACATTCAGTTGTCATGGCTCTTCAGTGTCGGCTCACCTGTGGCAGTTTCTCGGTTTTGCTACTCTATTCCCTTGACACTTCTGAGGATACTGGGCAGATATTTTATAGAATGGCTCAGAACATGGACGTATCTGATGTTTCCTCTGCTTGGTTTGAGCTCACCCACAATGGGGAAGAATCTCACAGATGCAAGGTGCTCTTCTCTGTGCATGATTTCAGGGCTACCACAAGTTCATAGATCTTTCTACTAATGTTTGCCTTGATTAGGTGATAAAGGCAGTACCTGTGGAGTTTCTCTGCAACACACTTATCAGTTCCTTTCTTGTTACTGTGAGTAAACTAACTAGAAGCAGCTTAGGGAAGGAAAGAGTTTATTCTGGCTTACAGTTCCAGAGACAGAGTCTATCATGGGGGAAAGCATGGGAGGAGCAGGAAACCAGTGTCACACTGTTTCATCAGCAAAGAAAAGCAGAGAAATGGTAAACCAGGCTGGGTTGTAACACCTCAAGGCCCACCCTTGGTGACATACTTCCTCCAGCAAGGTTCCATCTCCTAAAGGTTCCACAATCACCCCAACAGCTGAGGACCAAGTGTTTAAACACATTAGCCCATGGGAGACATTTTATAATCAAACCACCACACAGTCAGCATTTGTCCTTTTTTTCCCTATTTTTTAAAAATACATTTTTAAAAACTTTTCATTTTATCTTATTTTTTTTGGAGAGAGACAGAGAGAGAGGGGGGGGAGGGAGGGAGGGAGGGAGGAAGACAGAGTTGGGCGCACGAGCAGTGTCTCAGCTGCTGCAAACGAAATCCAGATGTGCGCGCCCCCTTGTGGCCAAGTGCAGCATTGCGCCCTTGCGTCACTTTGCATCTGGCTAAACGTGGGACCTGGAGATTGGAACCGCTGGAGATTGGAATTAGTGTTCTTAGGGTTAGGAGGCAGGCGCCTTAACCCCTAAGCCATCTCTCCAGCCCCATTTGTCCTTTTGTACTTAGTCTCTTGCAGGAGATACTTGGATACTATGCAAAAATACTCTTTCTCTTCAAAGTTTTGTCCATCAGATTTATTTATTATTTATTTATTTGTTTGTTTATTTATAATTTTTGGTTTTTCGAGGTAGGGTCTCATTCTAGCTCAGGCTGACCTGGAATTCACCATATAGTTTCAGGGTGGCCTTGAACTCATGGTGACTCTCCTACTTCTGCCTCCCAAGTGCTGGGATTAAAGGTGTGTGCCACCATGCCCAGCTTGTCTATCACTTTTATGTCTCCATTGGTGAGTCTAGTCTGAAGCAATGATTAACTGTGCTCCAGCGATGCACTTACCTTGAAATGACATTACAGACCATTTGCACCCTATTGATGTAATGACAATCTTCATTTTCTCTTTGACTCAATAATGAAAAACGTAGCAATTCAAGAACAGCCATTAAAGACAAAAATCTTCAAAGACTGGGATGCTGTTTCAGGGAAGAATAAATTCCCCAACAGGGTGATTATTAAGAAATGACAGTTAAACAGAAGAAGGGACACAGAGTAGAAGTTGAAGAGTTAGGGAGAGATAGACCTACATTAGGAAAATCAATTTGCCTTTTTCTTTAGCTACCAGAAAGCACTTCCCTGTGGGAACCTCCCTCCAGCTGCTACAGAGGCCTTCTGCTGACCAGATGCCCAGACCCCACTGCACTATGGGAACCTCCAGGCTGCTTTTAGAGGAGCCTTCTTCAGCACTGTAGAGCTGTCCACTATTGAGTGCGAGCAGACAGGATCTTTCAAAAAGTGAAAAAGAGGAATGGAGTGGATGGTTCAGATGATGCCCCAAGGGATGCCTGAACTCCAGATGCCCAACTGTAGGGAGCAGCCCAACTCTTGCGCCACTATTTTATGAGCTGTTGGGCAAAGGCCCTTGGGCCAGCCTGAAGCTGCATTTTCCACAAATTATCTCAGGTGCAACAAATTAGCTCAGGGCTGGAAACTTGGGCTTCTAGAACAACTTAAGGAATTATATATTACTTAGCTTGCCACTTGTTGCAGTCAGGTTTGCATTGCTGGTAGAAATCACCCAACCAAGAGCAGCTTGTAGGGAAAAAAGGGTTTATTTTGGTTTACAGACTCAAGAGGAAGCTCCATGATGGCAGGGAAAACGATGATATGAGCAGAGGGTGGACATTACCCCCTGGCCAACATCAGATGGACAACATGAACAGGAGTCTGTGCCAAACATTGACAAGGGGACACTGGCTAAAATACCCATAAACCCACCCCAACAACACACTATCTCCAGGAGACGTTAATTCCCAAATCTCTATCAGCTGGGAACCTAGCATTCAGAGCACCTAAGTTTATTGGGGCACCTGAATCAAACCACCACATTCCACCCCTGGCCCCCATAAACTAATAACCATCCATGATGTAAAATGCAATGCATTCAGTCCAACTTTCAAAGTTCCACATTTTTATCAGTCCTAATGATGTTCAAACATCTCCATAATCCAAGGTCTTTTAACTGAGCCATAACACCCCTACTCAAAAAAAAAAATCCCTCCAAAAACCATAATGGCACAGAATACACATTCATACTGCAAAAGATGGCACTGGGCAGAGCAAAGAAATATTCAACCCATACAAGATTTAAAACAACCAGGGCAAACATCAAACTCTGTAGCTCCAAGACCAACAACTCTAGTCAGTGACAAGTCTCCAAGTCCGATAGATAATTCTAACTAGCTAATTCTAACCATTCTCTGGAGTTCCAATTCCGCCTCTCCAGCTAGGCTATTCAGTCCTGGAACACTTTATCTGGGGCTGGCAGCTTTCCTTAGCAGCCATCTTGTAGTCCCAACATCTCCACTGGCACTCCATTGCAATCCACAGTCCATCCTCATGGCTCCACTGGGTCTCCATGCAGGCATCCAGCAAACCTGCTTCACACCACCCATGGCCATTTCCAAAACACAAGACCACGCTGCAAACTCAATGACCCACTCTTTCCTGCATTTCTTTCTTTTTTTAAAAAAAATATTTTTTAAAGATTTATTTATTGGCTGGGTGTGGTGGCACATGCCTTTAATTCCAGCACTTGGGAGGCAGAGGTAGGTGGATCACCGAGAGTTCAAGGCCACCCTGGGACTACATAGTGAATTCCAGGTCAGCCTGAGCTAGAGTGAGACCCTACCTCAGAAACAAACAAAAAAAAATTATTTGAGACAGAGAAAGATAGTGAGTGAGTGAGTGAGAGAGAATAGGCATGCCAGGGCCTCTAGGCACTGCAAACGAACTCCAGACTCATGCGCCATCATGTGCATCTGGCTTATGTGAGAATGGAGAACTGAACCTGGGTCATTAGGTTTTACAGGCATGTGCCTTAACCGCTAAGCCATCTCTCCAGCCCCCTTCCATTTCTTATACTCCACAATACCAGGTAGGGTGCCAATTTGTTAATCCATGGGGGAATAAAACAGACTTTGAAGAACAGGATACTCCTTGAGCACTCAGGCCCCTTCAAATGAGTCTAGATTCTTCCTGTTGCCCCAGTGTAGGTCAGCTGGCCCAATCTCAGTGGTTGTAATCTCTCAATTGCAGCTGAACGGGCAGCAGTTTCACCCAAAGATTTATTTCTATGCCATATCCCCCTGCTCACACCTGTCCATTTCTATGCAAAGCAACCCTGCACAAATTCTCAGGACACAGGCATAATGGCAAGCCTCTCACACAAACTGCTTCTAGCCCAGACCAGGCAAAGCTCTTTCTCAACTTCACAGTCCATAGTTCTTACTGCATTCAAGTCTTTCAACTTTGACCAGTTGAAATAGACAATCAAGCTGTACTTTCAGCACTGCAAGGTGTCTCTTAGGCCAAGGTTTCAAATCCTTCCACATTCCTCTTGAAAGTCAACTCCAAAAGGCCAAAGCCACACAGTCAGTGTCTAGCAGCAAATGACACCACTCCTCAGTACCAACATTACTTTTGCACTCAGGTTCGCATTGCTGGTAGAAATCACCCAACCAAGAGCAGCTTGTGGGAAAAAGGAAGTTTATTTTGGCTTAAAGACTTGAGGGGAAGCTCCATGATAGCAGGGAAAATAATGGCATGAGCCATCACTCCCTGGCCAGCATCAGGTGGACAATAGGAACAGGAGACTGAGTTCGACATCCAGCATCCTTATAAAAAGCCTGGTCTAGTTACTCATACTTGTAACTCCAGTGCTGAGGGAAGTAGAGACAATAACTGAGGCTCCCTAGTCAGACACTTTAACCAAAATGGAACCCAAAAAAGAGGTGTGTATGACAGGGTTCAGGTTTAGTAAGAGACTTCTCAGGGAAATAAGGTGCACCTGTATTCCTCTGACTTCTGGACATTGTGTGTGGGGCGCACATATCTGCATATACAACATGCACAATGCACAGTACACACACAAAGGAAGGGAGGAAGGGAAGGAGGGAAGGAGGGATGGAGGGAGGGAGATATAATTGTCCCTAATCTTTACAAAGGTGTTCCAAATTATTCTGTCAATAGTCTCTGCATCAGTGGCAGAACCCCAAGTTGCTCTAAGAATTCTGGCTTCACACATCACCTAGCAGTGGTGTTCTTACCCTGAATGAACAAGAATGCTGTATGTGCTATCTTGAGATAGTACTAGGTTGTACTTGGTACTATCTTGTTATTAATTATATATTGTTAATACTTTAATGGCATCAATTGTTAAGTGTCATCTTGTTAACCCTACAATTTATTGTGGTATGTACTTACACTATTTTTTTAATCATAGGGCTAAATTTGGTTCAAATAAGTATATCTACATTCGTTCTTTCTAAAACAGGTGTGTGTGTGTGTTATCGCAAAACTGCTGATACGCTAAGTTCTCATACTGCATGGGAGAGCAGGAAAACCCAGGTAAGAAGACCTTACACAGGAACCAAGTGCTTGCTTTTACAGACCTGGAACGTTAGAAGCTTTGCAATGGCTGCAGTGCAAAGATGACAAGCAAATTCATGAAGCAAGCTTTATTTTTTGTGATCAAAAGCACATTATATGCATGTATGAAAATGTCATAATGAAACCCATTATTTAGTATATGTGCAAATAATAATAAAACCAAAAATTGAAATAAAAATTAAACAAAAAATGGAGCAAAATAAAAGATGAGAGAAGATGCTGATGTCATTGCAAGGTGGCCCTTAAATGGATGACTACTGTTTTGTGAGAAGGCACATCACTTCTATGTCTGTAAGCACCTTGGCAGCCCAAAGTTAAAATTGTCTCCACTTATATTCACTCTGCATAGTCTCTGTTCCATCAACAGCAGGAAAAATTCTTGACATGTCTTGCCTGGTGGTGATATGGACTTTTGGCAGGTAAATGTGATTTAAATCAAATATTAAAGGTGTGATTTATTAATTTCTTTCTCCAAGACAGAAACTCTTATTGATATAAGCATAAAACATGCTTCCTACCAAGAATTTCTTTGAGAAAGTAGAGCTCATAAATCCAGAGTAGAATGATGCCACCTTTTAGATGTTTTAGCCCTATCAGAAATCAGGCAAAGGCATCTTTCCATGTCAAGTGAGATGAGTTGCTGGTAGGAGATGGAGCTCCAAAGTAACAATACAGCCCTTGATTCTTAGGGTGTGCTCCGCCACACATACTCAGAACAAGGCACAATGGAAACAACAGGTGTTTTTATTTTCTCTATTAACCAAGGCACTGGGTGCCAATACCTGGAAACACAGACAGGGAAACTGAGTGGGGGGACTGCTTCACTGTACCCAGGTCTTAATATGCTCCATCGAAAACACGAATGTGTTTTCCCTAGCACTGCACAGAACAACTAAAAGTGCAACATCACGGCCAGGAATACAGACTTTAGAGTTAGCCTTCCAAGCCTTGGCTCTTGTGGAATGGAACAAGTTATGTAACCTCACCAGGTGCCTCCCACCTACAAAACAGTGACAGTATCAATTATCACCTAGTAAGATGCTTTGGACAGTAAATAAGAATAGTGCCTGTGAAACTCTCTAAATTGTCCCCAAGAGTATAATGTTTTCAAAATCCATTTAAAAACAGAATAAGGAAAAGAGGGTACCAACACACGATATATCCATATGAAGCGTCTTGTTAATAATAATAATAATAATAATAATAAACATTTAAAAAATAAATGCAAGGCTGGGCATGGTGGTGCATGCCTTTAATCCCAGCACTTGGGAGGCAAAGGTAGGTGGACCGCCAAGAGTTCGAGGTCACCCTGAGACTACACAGTAATGTCCAGGTCAGCCTGAGCTAGAGTGAGACCCTACCTCGGAAAACCAAAAATAAATAAATAAATACACGAAAAAAACCAGAGTAAAGAGCAAAGGTCTTTTCTTCTAGCACAGCGAGCACCACTGAAGGCAGTTCACAAAGTTGATCTTTTCTGTACCTTAAGGTGAACAGGAAACATGAAGACAATGGCTGGTCAGTGCTGGCAGGGTTAATGGCTACGTTACAAGCTAACTGGCCCATGGAAAAACTAAATCAAGTCTGGTGCTATGGTACATGCCTCAGCCCTCTGGAGACTGAGGCAGGAAGATCTGGAGTTTAAGGCCTGCCTTGTTTATAGAGTAAAACCGTACCTCAAAAACAAAACAAAAACCCACCATCAACTAATGGGCTTTCAACTTATCACCAATAAAATCCAATGTCAAAAATACTTCAATGCCAGACCTTCTCATGGTCCTAAGTTTTACTCTGTATAATAAATTTCCAAGAAATGCTATCCATGATGATTGCTGAACATTTGTTTATGGAATCTTTTAACTTTGAAGCATCTCAAAAAACACAATCCTCTGGCATGGTCCATGCAAAAATGCTAGATTAAAAAAAGTACAACCACAATTTCTGTACTATGCCTTTTGAGATGTTGCCTTTTCTTTTGCAAAGTAATGTTTTATGTTTTTAAATAAAAAGCTATTAAAAACCTACACAATCTCCCTCCTCCCACCATCTTTTATCCCCCTCCCTGGACCCCCTCTTCTTTCTTACTATTCCCTCCACTATTTTGATGTTTTTTTTTTTTTATCTTTCTTTCTCTTTTTTTTTTCTTTCTTTCTTTTTTTTTTTTTTTTTTGTTGTATAATTCTCTATCACTCATGACAGTATTACCAAGACTTGTGCAGGTAATGTCCTTGTTTCTTCAAAGCTCTGAGGTCAATTGCAAAAATAGCCACCAGTTTTTTTTTTCTTTTCTGAATTTGTGCCTTTGGATTGCATCACAAAGAGATGGAGTCTACAGAATGTTGACTTCAATCTGGGTCCTATTTGTGACTTGCCTAGTCACTTGACTGTTGCCATGCCAATATGCCAGTGTCAAATCAAAGCCTCTCTCTTGAAACCCTGCCTTAAGCCATTTCAGTAATTCAAGCTGGCCTGATGGAATCCAAAGGCTATCAGTTATCTGGCTGTGGACATCCTTGTCCCACTACACTGCAGCAGATTCAGCAGGAGAGAGCCCAGATGAGACCAGATCTGCAAGCTGACATCAGTCCAAATAGGTTTTGTGGGTTGTTATGCAGAAAAGACAATTCATACCCTTTCTCTGTGATCTCATAAAGAACACAGATGTTTTCTGGTTTTATGAAGCAATGAAATTATAGGGTTATTTACAGAAGTCTGGGTGAAGGGTACTTAAAGTAGTGTGATGGCTCAATGGCAGCTATGACACTCTAACAATAACACGTGTTTCTGAGTTGTCTCTAACCAGTCCTTAAGGCCAACAAGGACGGGTACCTTACGGTTTTAGTGTGAAAAATCTCTCCCAGATTCATGTTTTGAATTCTACTCCCCAGATGGTGATCTTTTCAGAGGCTGTGGAATACTAGGAGGTGGGCCCTAGCTGGCAGAGGTGAGATACTAGGGGTGGGGTTTTTGTTATACCTGGGCTCCGAGTTCCAACCTCACTCTCTGACTCCTGGTCTGTAATGGTGTGGACAGCCTCCACTTTATGCTCTCACTGCCACAGAGAGAATCCACCATGCTTTCCATGGTGTGATGGACTGCCAGGCCCCCAACTGTGAGCAAAGATACATCTTTCTTCCCTCAAGTTGTTGTGATCATAGCAAGACAAAAGTAACACATGTACTGTCCTCGTCCTTGTTTTACTAAGTGTGCTGAACAACACACAACACAAAAGACCTACTGAAACAATGTTAGAGTGACACTATGAATTCTAATTTGTGCTAAATTTTTACTCTTATTTAAATAGGGCTGAGACTGAGACAAGTCTAATGTAAATGAAGACATGTTATACCAAGGGTAAGATGAAATATTGTATTTACTGGGTCTCCTAAGATTGGGAACACTTTAGCCTGCAACGCCACACACTAGGAAAACACTGTAACTCAAGATTGTGTTCAATTACAGTAACAGGACAGAGCTGAAGGGGCAAAAAGTAGCTTAAACAAGTAAGCTGGTTTGTTTTTTCCATGTAATAAGTCCGGATACTGGAAACCTAGGGCTGGAATATATATCATCAACAAACAAAACCATTCCTCTATTCCTTGCCAGTGTCTCTTGGCATTCTGTCCTCTGGGTCACAAGGCAGTTACTCTACCTGGTGTTCTGTCCATGTTCTAAGGAAGGAGGAAGGAGGGTGCGGGGTCCAGAGACTGTCTTTAGAAATCCCACTCACCACAATCACGGGCTAGAACCGAACGTCTTGTACAACCCTGGCTATGAAAGAAAATGGGAAATTGAGAATTTTTGTTTTCCTGCTTCTAGAGTAAAGTGAGAAGAGGGATTTGCAGAGGTTTTAAGGAGCCAGTTTATCATACCTGCCAGAGAGCTGAGGTGACAGCACAAAACCATGCACGAAAAAGTGTGGCCGATTTTAGATGCAAGCATTTCACTATTTCTTTCCAATTTCCCTTAAACTCCCAATCAGGTGTGGGGGAATTTATTGACCTGATACCCAAGAACCAAGTTTCAGACAGTGTAGGAAGGAAATGGGAATCAATTACAGTGGCACTGTTCCCAAGTTTCTCTAGGTTGGCTGTGAGCCAACTGTCTGAATTGTGATACACTTCACATTCTGTGTCCAGAATGGCTTCCTTATAAAGCATATATTAAAATGCAACATCAGGGCTGGAGAGATGGCTTAGCGGCTAAGGCAACTGCCTGCTAAGCCTAAGAACGCTGGTTCCAATGTCCAGCGGTTCCAATCTCCAGGTCCCACGTTTAGCCAGATGCAAAGTGAGGCAAGGGCGCAATGCCGCACTTGCCCACAAGGGGGCGCACACATTTGGATTTCGTTCACAGCAGCTGAGAGACTGCTGGCACGCCCATCTCTGTCTCCCTCTCCCTCTCTGTCTATCTCTCTCTGTCTCTCTCTCCAAAAATAAACAAAAAATAAAAAATAAAAAAAATGCAACATCAGCACATGTTAGTGCTAGATTTGCAAAGTGTGTTCCCAATTTTAAAATGTGATGAAAAGAAAACATGAGCATGCACTATCTTCTCAATACTTGCTCCACTGCTTAGTTCCACTCTCTCTTATGCACTGTGATTACACTCACAGCATCTAAGAACAAACCATCACTGAGGTCAGGAGAAACTGTTCATTAGCTCTCGGCTGCTCTACCAAATGCTTCACATGGAGATGACAGCAGCACTCCACACCTAAGGCACACCTGAAGCTCTGGTGGCCTGAGACTGTATTCCAAAGAACAGCTCTACTCACTGTCCATTAGTACACTTGGGCCACTCAACTGACAGTTCAGTGACTAGGGAATGGGAGGAACTAATCTGACCCTGGTTATGAGCAGAATGGCCAAAGGTATGGCTCTCCTTTTCGTATTCTGATCAAAGATTACCCTTACATGCAGCTAACTCTCTTTTGGCCTCAAATGCAAGTCTCATCCTCCTGGCTAGCAAACAAAGATCTAAGCTAGGTGTCCATACAGCAATGCCAGCACAAGCATTCCTGTTGTTGAGTAACTAGGCTTGGAACTGTCTTGGTTACACCTTTGGCTATTAACTCCTCCAGGAGCTGTATTACAACACAAGATCAGTCAGATGTAGTCAAGAATTTACCTTCCACGGTGAGAACAAGCCTTTAGGAGCCTAATTTCATGCTGCATTAGCTTGCAGCTCAGACACAGTTCTAGGCATGAAAGCACTGCAAATTGTTTGCTCTGTCTAAGCTCCTTTCTTTGTCACTGGAACAACACCTGGCAGGGGCAACTTAGGGGAAGAAGGATTGATTTCAGCACAGTGTCAAGGCAAGGGAGGCCCAGCAGCTGGGGTTCTATCCTCAATGGCTATAACTTGCAGTATGACCTATTACATCTTAGTAGTTTCAGAAAGCAGAAAGCTCAGACAAGAAGAAGGCTGACTATATCACAATAGCTCCAACCTTAAGGCCCAACAATGTCAGATAGACCCCATTTCCCAAAGGATCTATGACCTTCCAAAACAGAACCACCAGCTGGGAGCCAATGTTCAAACACATGAACCTATGGGGGACATTTCACATTCAAATCATAACACTCAATGATAGCAGGCAGGCACAACAAATTTCACGACTTATCTTTTCATAGAATTATACAGAATCAAGAGGCTATCTTTGCAATGAAACTACATTTTTTACTACAATAATTTTAAGAGCTACTTACTAAAAATTTTTTAAAATAACTCATGGTCCAAATTGAGCTTACCTAGAGGTTTTCCTATTTCTCCAGAGAAACCTATTGGAAAGCTTAATGCTGATCTGAATATGCCTTCCCCGTATCTCTTGTACTTTGTAAGCTGGTGGAAGAACAAAGGAAGAAATCTAAAATTCTTACGAAGGAAAGGGAGCTCTGAATTGGGTTAAAAGAATCTCTTCTTACTGGACTTCTGAAACCATTTACCTTAATTCTGCTGTCCCCCGACTCTGCTTTCATCCCATCCTCCCCATACCTGTGCCCAGAAGACCATGGGACAGTCCACAGGACAAGGAAAACAAAGATAGTATTTAAATAGCTCACAATCTGCTAACACTGGTTTGGATTCGAAGAGTATCGGACGTAGTGTCTGTTTCTTTCTTTCTTTTTTTAAAGTTATTTTTGGGGAGAGACACAGAGAGAGACAGACAGAGAGGGAGAGGGAGACAGATAGAGATGGGTGTGCCAGCAGTCTCTCAGCTGTTGTGAACAAAATCTAGATGTGTGCGTCCCCTTGTGGGTAAGTGTGGCATTGTGCCCTTGCGTCACTTTGCATTTGGCTAAACACGGGACCTGGAGATTGGAACTGGGTTCTTAGGCTTAGCAGGTGGGCGCCTTAACCGCTAAGCCATTTCTCCAGCCCGTGTCTGTTTCTTAAAGGCACCCCAAGGTTGTTTAAATCAAGCCTTGCTTCTTAGCATTAAAATAATACATGCTACTACCAATGGGACACCACCATTCAGGAGTTTGCCTGGCTTTCCTTGTGCAGGGTGGCAGAGCTCAAGCACATCAGCATCCCTCAAACAATCCTTGTAACCCTAGGTCATCCAGAGCATTTGAATTTCTATTAACTTACTCTCAGAGCTGTGTACAACCCTGAAAAGGTACTTTTGAGATGTAGATTCAAACCAAATTTTGTCTTACATAAACTACATATTTACTGTGAGTACTCCTAAGTTTCTGTTAATAACCATCTCTGAAGAACCCTAAGTATACCTTAGTTTTTTCAATCCTTATTTAGTTCAAATCCATACCATTAGTGATCAATAACAAATGACTAACTTAGTGCTTTCTGTTGATTTTAAAATCCTATTATACACTAGTAAAGACAAATGAAGATTCCTGTGTGTGTGTGTGTGTGTGTGTGTGTGTGTGTGTGTGTGTGTGATTTTGAGCAGGGTATCTGGTCAGCCAAACTAAATTTCCATGCTTGCTTCCACCGAGGATGAACTTCAAGCAAAATGGTCACATGCGACTTCCAGCAAGGCTGCCTGGGAGCTGACCTCAGCTATAGAGAACTTTTCCTGGCTGGCCCTTTCTCCCTCTCTCCTCTCCCAAACCTGTAGAGGCAATGACTAGTTTTAGCAGTTGTCTAGGACCATGGATAGACCTTGCAGAGGGAAATTGTGTTAGAGTGCAGAGGTGGAACATACTATATAGATAACGTTATTGTATGACAAGACAAGAATGTTGATGTAATGCCTGCTGGAAATTAAGACCTGTTTAGATTTCTTTAAAAAAAAAAAAATATATATATATATATATAGGCACATGCTAAAACCCTGTTATAGAAGGCTATAAGTAAGGAAGAAAATTTTCTTACATCCCCCTTCCCAGGAATAACAACTGTTACTTTCAGAACATTTCCACCCCGTGTTGAGTTCTCATGATGCTAAAGCCAGCATACCAGCCCTAGGATAGCTTGCACCTAGACTTTTATTAAATAAGAGAAAAATAAACTTCCTTTTGATTTAAGCCACTCTACTTTTATGATATATGAAATCAAACTAATCAGGGACAGACCCTCTTTAAGCCGTGAGATGTTTGCTTTTCACACACCTCATGAATAACTTCAATAAAACACCCAGCAACAGGCTCAGGGCACCCTTCTTCCTTGGCAGTAAGGCTCCACTTCTACTTGTCAGAAATTTCCATTTCCTCCTGGCCTTCTCCTTTCCCAACAAAGAACGGGGAGAATTAAAAAATTCTCACAGCCATGCTTAACTTTAACATCAAATCTTGCCATCTCTGAAAAACCACATTTCATGAAAATCCCATTGTCTCCTGGGTACCTTGGCAAAATTAATAAACTGATTTTGTAACTACCTTTTCAGTCCATCTTTACTATTAGTCATAAAAGAAACAGAGCTATTCAGGCTTCTTCTGGAACTTCTAGTTTTATTCTAGGAGCTTTTGAAAGCTCACTAGGAGTCTCTTGGTTTGTATCTCAATTTAGTGTTCTAATTTACAATAGGAATCCTGAATCCATCCATAGCTTGGCGTCACACAAATCACCTCATGCCTCAGTTTCTTCATCTGGGTAATTTAAACAAAGAGCTGCACCACAAGTTCACTGAGGAACCTGTTTTCTTTAATTCATTCTTTTCTTTGTTTCACAAGTATTGAAGGCCAGGGCTAGATGCTATGCCAAGAACTTGGAATATACTGGTGAGTAAGCAGAGATATGGCCCTACTTTTATATGGAGTATATGGAAAATGGGGGAGAGAAACATAAATTTAAGAATCCTATAAATACTGTGTAATTAGTGAAGAACCACAGTGCTGTAAGATGGCTATAGGGAGGTTCCTATTTCTAGGAAGTGGTTTTTCTAATGAGTCTCTGAAGCCCTATATGTTTCTTTCATATTGAGTCCTTGGCTTAGCTGTAGTTTTATGTCTTTTTCATTTAATTTCTTTAGCTATATCAGTCCAATACAAGCATTACTTCCAAGTTTTTTCATTCTGACCCCTGCAGCAAAAGGGATATCTACATGTCTTGACAAGGAAAGAGGTCTACAAGATACGAACAGAAGGGAAAAAGCATTCTGAATAATATGTTTTAGAAAGGAAGAAACACATGTGTATAGGCACACACACACACACACAGAAATGTTCTGAAAGTAACAGTTGTTATTCCTGGGAAGGGGAATGTAAGAAGAAAATTTTCTTCCTTAAGGCCAATTGTAACAGGGTTTTAGCATGTGCCTATATATATTTTTAAAAGAAATCTAAACAGGTCTCAATTTCCAGCAGGCATTACATCAACATTCTTGTCTCGTCACGCAGGAAAGTTATCTATATAGTATTGAGAAAGTGGTCTTTTCCACTCATGGCACCTGTTTTTCATGCTTAGATTGCAGCTTCTTAAATAGAAGGCAATAGGTTTTCTACTAATTTCTTTTTTTAAAAAAATATTTTTTACTTATTTAGAGACAGCAAGAGAGAGAGAGAGTGAATATGAGAATGGGTGCACCAGGGCCCACAACAAATGAACTCAAGATGCGTGTGCCATTTTAGGCTTCACAGGTAAGCACCTTAACTGCTAAGCCATCTCTTCAGTCTACTATTATTCTTTTCTATAAACCTGCCAACAAAAGGTCTTTTATTTTTGTGTGTTGCTCTCCTCCTGTGACAAAACAGTATAGCTCGTTTACACTCACCTTTCAAACTTCTACATCACACACCTGAGACCTTTCTGCTCTTGCTGTGGTTGTGTGTCTCACTGTTCTTCTACAAGGGTGAGACAAAATAATTTCACAGTTATCAGAAGGGTTATCAAGAGGATTTACTGGGATGCCTTGCAAGAGCTGCAGAGTAACTCTTAAATTACTGTGTGTAACTAGCGCAGGTACCTCTCATTCTGGGGGGCTCTCAAGGTCTTGAATCTTCCTTGGGAAGTGCTCTGTGAGGGATGCCACACACATACTTAGCAGCATATGCCCATGGTTTCATAAAGAAGCTGTCATCTGGACAGTGCCAAAACTTCTTGGCTTGTGCTCCACTGTACTGTAGCTGGTGTCCTCTCATCTCCTGTAAACCGTAAAAAATTCTTTTGTGTGTGTTTAGCACAAGCACTGGGGCAAGCCTGCACACATGGAGCCCTCTTGAAAACTGTGAGCTAAAGAAGAAAACCTGAAATAACAATTCCTACTGTAGAGGAAGCAGCAAACATTATCTCAACTGTTGGCAGCTGGAGGGCTCTTCCCTCCTTCCTAGCTTTACAGTAGGGATCTGAAGCAGTTACAGCCGAGGACCACTTTGATGATCTTGGCTCACTTATTTCACCTGGGTTCCAGCCTCTGGTCAGACCAACCTAAAATTCATTCATTTATTTAAAAAAGCACTTTTGCTATGAGTCACTATACACCAGGACACAGGCAGATCCAGGGATGGAAGACTGAAGAGATTCTGAAAGGCTAGCAGGTGAGAGAAGCAACAAAGAGAACTGGCTTCCGTTCTGCAGCTCTGTTCATCTGGAAGAGCACCATACATGCAAATACCCTGCGAAGTAACAAACTTTGCAAGCCAATCTACCCTCCTTGGGTCGATTTCATCAAGGGATGAAAGACCTCTGAGATCATTTTCCTGGAAGCCAGGCTGAGAAGCTGTAAGTGAATCCATCTGACACTCTTTAGTTTATTAACAGTTTATATAAGACTCATAGCCAACAGGTAGGAACAAGAAGACTACTTTAAAAGCAAAAGGTAAGTGAGGTGAAAAAGGAATGTGTTAGAGGAGAGGGCCGAAAAGAGGGAGGCCTAGACAAAGCCTGTCTCTGCCAGCTTCCACCTAGAATCTGACTTTTATATTCACATGCTTACACAAGCTGTCTCTAATAATATTAGAGGTGTTCCACAGCCACCCACACTAATAACTAATTTTGACAATTCTACTTAAGGAGAATTTTCCTGAAAATTGAGCAAAGCTTTGTACTCTTTCATAGACATGAGTGAGCTGGTGGCTCCTTGACCAACCAGGCAGTAGCCTGAAGCTGAATGAACTCTTCTGTGGTCAACAGCAGTACCTTTCCAACCTCACAGTAAATAAACAGACCTCGAGAAGACAGAGTCTCAGGGTTTCAGGCTGCATGGCTCTCTGGGGAATAAGATGAAGAACAAATGCTAAGTGACATCGATGAGTTAGGGCTGCAGGCTTAATGTGGAGCTGCTGATGGATGACTGCTGATGGAGACAGGACAGACCATTCAGGAGTTTCCAAAGATAATTTCATCACATGCCTAGACAGTTATTTGTGTCACATTTGAAGGTAGCACAAACATTACTTGATGAGCAAAACAGATTTACTCATTAAAAACTCTAGTGTTCACCCTTTTAAAGCACTCATTCGACATCTATATTTACTAAAGCCTTAGGACCTCTATTTAACACCCACTGGTGCCAGCAACAAGCATAGAAATTACCATCCTTTGTGAATCTACCTACTTTTGTCCCTGGCATTGTGCACTGTTAAGAGGTCTGAGAGAAAAAATGTAAAACCCAACCAAAGGCAAATTTTAAAAATTGTATTATTAATTCTTAAACAAAAATTTTACCCAACAGAAATGATCATTAAAAAAGCTAAAAACAGGACTAGAAAGATGGCTTAGCAGTTAAGGCATGTGCCTGCAAAGCCAAAGGACCCAAGTATTCGATTCCCCAGGACCCACATAAGGCAGATGCACAAGGTAGCACATGTGTCTGGAATTCGTCTGTAGTGGCTGAAGGCCCTGGTGTGCCCATTCTCTTTATATCTGCCTCTTTATCTCTCTCAAATGAAACAAGATAAATAACAAGGGCTAGAGAGATGGCTTAGCGGTTAAGGCACATGCCTGCCAAGCCTAAGAACACCCACCTGTTCAATTCTCCAGGTCCCACATTTAGCCAAACGTAAAGTGACGCAAGGGCACAATGCTGCCCTTGCCCATAAGGGGGCACACACGTCTGGAATTCGTTTACACAGCAGCTGAGAGGCCACTGGTGCAACCATTCTCTATCTCTCTCTCAAAATGAATAAGTAAGTAAGTAAGTAAGTAAGTAAATAAATAAATAAAAGCAAAAATAACCCTCTTGATTAGAGACCAGGAAAATGTCTTCATCACAGGCATTTAACACATACACTACACTTCCTTATAGTAGTATTTGAAAAGCTTGTGATACAAAAGTGAGTAGAATCATGTTATTTCATACTGATCAAGGTTAATATGTGGCTCAGTGGTCGAGTGCTCACCTAGCACGTAGGCCCTGAATTTGAGCTCTAGCACCACACACAGTCATGTTTCTTCCCATTTGATCCTTATCAACTTCCCCCCTTCTGTCCTTTTTAACATAGGTATGTTGTCAATGAGTATTTGAAATATCTGAAACAATCATTAACATGTATACAATTTAGCTAAAAATTAGTTTATCACAGGGTTAACAATAATGAAAAAAAGGAAAAATATTAAATTCCAGAGGATACCTAAAATTAAGTAATGTCTTATCCATACATACACTGCAATGATGAGAGTAGTTTAGGGTGTGTGTGTGGTTTAATTTATTCTGAAGAGGAACAAGCAAAAATATTCAACTTCTTTTCAGTTTTAGCCCTTGGTGATTAGGTCTAAGGACAGTTACACTAAGAGTTATAATGTTCAAAATTATACAAGTTTTCCTTGCAAACAAAAAGTTTTTAAAAAGGGGGTGTGATTTTTTACATGCTACAAATACACTCATACTTAAGGCCATTGTGGATGAAAGTCACAATTTTTTCCCCTGAGGGAGGGTTTCACTCTAGTCCAAGGCTGACCTGGAATTCACTATGTAGTCTCAGGGCGGCCTCAAACTCATGGCGATTCACCTACCTGAGCCTCTTGAGTGCAGGGAATTAAAGTCACATACTATGACATCCAGCCAAAGTCAGAATTTCTTAAAAGTTCAGGTTAAACCTATTTTAAGGTCACAAAGATTAGAACTCTTGTTAATCTTGGTGTCTTTGACATTCTTCTGTCACCTGCTCAGAGTGCTGATGTTCATTTACTGACATCCAAGTTCTACTAGAATGTATATATATGGATGGACATTAGGCAATTCTTGTGCTTACACTCTATTGTCATTTACTACTTACATTAAAAAAAATAACTTAGAGGTGCTGGAGAGATGGCTTAGTGGTTAAGGTGTTTGCCTGCAAAGCCAAATGATTCCCCAGAACCCACATAAGACAGATGCACAAGGGGGCGCATGCGTCTGGAGTTTGTTTGCAGTGGCTGGAGGCCCTGGCATGCCCATTCTCTCCCAAATAAATAAATAAATAAATAAATAAATAAATAAATAAATAAATAAATAAATATATTTAAAACAAACACAAACCTAGAAAATGCGAAACTGGTGATTCTTTGTTTATAAATGAGTGCAGTTCCGTGTAAGGAAGGTGAAACCATGAGGAAGACGGAGAAGGCTTGAACTCCCCAAGGCAAATGTTGCCACAAATCAATCATTTACTCTTATTTCATTTAGTTTTACTATTAAAAAACTGCCAGAGAGGTTAGGGGCTATTGTCCTCACCTTCCCCATTGGGAATGGCAAGATTCACCAAGGTTACATACACATTAGCTTGATTTCAATATAAAACAATAGCTCAAGGCCGTGTATCTTGAAATTTGTCATTCCTCCCATACAACTTCATTGAGAACTTGATTTCATACTTTTCTATAACTGTTTCTCAACAGTCATAAAAATAAACTGTAACATCCAAGAAAAAGATCCAATGCCAATGATATATAACACACCAAGTTTTTCTTCCTTCATGAATGAGAGCAGAGACTCATATGTTAATACTAAACATGGTGTGGTTTGTCCTGGTATAATCAACATGTCTGAAACCACATGGGTGAATAGAGAAGTCAGTCTTAATTTAAGGGTTAAAAATCTCAGCTATAAAATGGAGAAAGATTTCACAAGTGGCATAGAGATCACCTATCCATTTCAAAGACTGTTTATCTTTTTGTATTTCAAAGGAAAGGCCTTTTGAGAGATTTGGCATAGAAATATGCATGTGAATAGAGGCACACTGAAAAGTCTTAGCTTTCAGATTTAATGGCTCTCCCTCAGAAGCACTGTGCAGGATTCCTGAATCTCTAAGGTGCATTTCATATGCTGCCAAGTACACTAAGGGCCCTGCAGTATCGCCTCTACCCAGCCTCTATCTGATGACTCATTAGCATTTTCTTGAATGATGACCCTAAACTCTGCCACCAACTACAACTGTTATCCTTCAAGTTCAAAAATGCACTCATTCATGTGGTACTGAATATACCAGAATATGTCATATCTCTTAAAGGGGTGGGGAATAAAGGACGGGATGGGAAGGAAAAGATAATTATGGAGGACACAATGAGCATGTCTGATAGTCTTTTAGAAATATTCATGAAAATCTGTCCCTGAAAATGGCTGGTTCTTGGTAGCCAATCTTCCCCATGTGACTTGAGACGCGTTCTTAGAAAGAACCCACAAAAGGGTGATAACAAAATGCATCTTGTCAAATGATCTTTCATTCTGGCATGGAGTCTCTCGCTCACAACTTCCATGTGGGTTGCAGCTTTCCTTCCAAAGCCTATCTCATTCACTGCATCTCAATTACACTGTGCATTCTGCTGATGATGAATCTAGGGCCTTTCAAGCAAGACTTGTAAGCAAGAACACATCCATCCAAAGGGGGACAAAGCATGCTGTATTGTTAGTCCCCACAAAGGCAGACATTGGGACTTTGGGAAGTTGAGATCTACAAAGAATAGTAAGCTCACCTCACAGTGAAGGGGCTCTGATGGAACCTTTGGGGTCTGGATACATCTTAAGGGAAAGAGTCTGGATTGTTACTTTTGAAAAAGGTCTTTATTAAAAAGATAAATGTGAAATGTAAGTGCAATCTGGGGTTAGCAATGTGAATTAGGGCCTGAAATGATTCCTTTTCCTAACACACATCTGCAGAAACCACACAGCAAAGAAAGAGTGCAATAACCAGGCTGTGCCTGAAACTGGGTTTATTGCTCAGTGTGACCTAAATGTAACCAGACCAAATCCATCAGCAGTGAGATGTAAATGGCTCTGTGCTGGGCATAGTTTCAACAAGCATTCTCTCTGCCTGGTGGAAGCCTTCTCTCCAACTAGAGGCCAAGTTATTAAGAAATTGTTTGTCATCTTAGATTGGATTGATCATTTGTTTCCCCAAATTCTTTTTCTCATCATTTACTCATTACACGCCTATTCCTGATGGAAGTAGACATTTATTAGCTTTTGCATTTATTGCATTGGCAAACAGAAACATTTTGCTGC
This sequence comes from Orientallactaga sibirica, assembly GCA_036365145.1. Lineage (NCBI taxonomy): Eukaryota > Metazoa > Chordata > Mammalia > Rodentia > Dipodidae > Orientallactaga > Orientallactaga sibirica. Next base: position 23,871,830 of record JAEOAD010000019.1, read on the forward strand.
ATTTCCTGGGGGTTCACTCATCTATCTATTGGATAAGAGACTGAAGTTTTCTACAGGGCAGAAAAATTAAAATATCAGTCAGGTTGACAGTGGGAAAATGAGGGTCTTTGCAACAAGAAGCTTGCTTAAGCTTTTGGTTCATGGAGGAGCTGTAATGTTATTTCAAAAAACTATCACTTCATATATAACTAAAATTGTGGCTATTAGCAAGTAAACAAGTACTCCAAGCATGCAGTACACATGGCACACTATAAAGTATCAGAGATGAAAGCTAATTGCTATTTTAAATGGAAAATACAACATGATGCTTTTAAAGGTCCCTTTCTATAGGGAGTTAGGAAGAGGGTATTGTCTTGGTAAATCCATGAAATGGAAGCTAAAGTCTTACACCATTAGGGACCTGATTGGTCACTGAATCCTTTTGAATTATTTGAATCTTCTACAGTATCTCTAACAGAACATCACTCTCATTTGCCTCAAACACTTATGGTAATGAGGGCTGGCACATCTCTCCATGCAGCCTGTTGGCACGGATTTGCTTCCTAAAGGCTGTCTGAATCGTGTGGCTTATGCAAACCATTTGGCCCTCTGGGTCTCGGGTCCCAGTTTTAGATATTCACCACCCTTACGTTGAAAAAAATGAGAGTTAAAGGAGAAGAAAGTCATTTAGAGGCTCAACTATAGATACAATGGCCCAGCAGTCATCATGGGGTCAGTCACTGTCTTTTGACACTGTACTTCTCCAGCAAGAGGACGTGGCATGTGTGTCCATAAATTTTATGCTGAAACAAGCGTTGTAAGAGCATATCCAAGCTCACTTACAGCACAGTTTGCTATGATTCCTTGTCAGTTCTTTCCCTCTTTCTTTTTCCTCTTTCCCCTTGGTTTTACTTCCTTTCACACAACTTTAATCACACACTTTTTACTGACTAAGTAGATGCAATAATGCAGGGATGTCCCATTGAGGCTCTTAGCCATACACACAACTCCAAGCAGCAGGCTCCTCTGGCTCTGGCTTGGTCATCCTAATTCTCTCATACCACTTTTCTAACATTCACCACATCATGAACAGCCCAGTGCTGCATCAGGTGCTGGATCTACAAAGAAAAATCAATTTCTAGTCTTTTGCCCTCAGAGATGATTGTGCATCAGAAAGCCCCCAGCCTTAACCTCAAGCTGGGCACAATCCAGCACTCAGGAGGCTTGAAAGTTCAAGGCTGCCTGGGCTACATAGGGACACTGTTTCCAAAAACTGTCTGGCGGGGTGATGCTCAAGAGTGTTTGGTGGTCAGAGTGTTTGGGGGGCTGATGTTCAGAGTGTTTGGGTGACTGGTACTCAGTGTTTAAGGGGTTGAGGTTTGCATTCATTACCATGAAAGTCTTAGTGATATAGCAGGTCCTCCATCATTTCATTGAAATCTGATTCACATGTGTGCAACAACAGCTCAGTGGGCTGTGAAAGAGTAACTAAACTACCAAAGATTAAGTCCTGTTCTTTTTCCAATAAGCTATGTCAACATAAAGCTGGAAGATATTTTAAATACCAAAGGAGAGCTAAGGCAAAATGATAAAGATGCTTGACTATCCATTATTTGCATCACCTTTTCTATAACCAGGTTGGTGATTCCTACAGATTTCAGTACAGAACACAGGATCAAGATTATACACTTGAGTCCCAGCACTTATTTTACTCAAGTAAAAATCCTTCTGAAAATAACTTTAAAAAAAATTTATTTATTAGGGGGGGGAGTGTGAGAATGGGTGTGCCACGGCCTCTAGCCACTGCAAATGAACTCTAGATGTGTGTGCCCCCTTGTGCATCTGGCTTATATGTGGGACCCGGAGAATTGAACTGGGGTCCTTAGGCTTTGCAAGCATGTGCCACAACCGCTAAGTCATCCCTCCAGCCCATCTTTTTAAACTTTTTTATCAAATAAATTCTTTCAAACATTTCACCATATGTAAGTCACTACAGGATAGTAAAACAAAAGTTCCCACCTAAGTTCTTAAAAGATCACTTCCAGTTGGAGATGTACAGTAATATGATAAAGGCAGAGGACTGAGAAAAAATGTAGCCATTATGAGAGTACAAAATGACACAGGGTTATTCTATGATGGTAAAAGAATTAGGAAGCAGTCAAAATCTAGCTACATCTGGAAGTAGAATCATCAGTAGTTTTCTTCTAATTGCCTTCCATTTACTAGATTCTAAGCCCCCTGGTGACAAGGAGCATGTCCTTTATATTCACAGCTACCTCCTGCACCTACAACTGGAACTCAATAAATGTGCAGGATAATTTCCTTCAGAAGTTCTGGTAAATTAACAAGATCTTAAAGTAGGGTTCAGAAAAATTTTCCATACAGGCCTGAAAATGAGTATTTTAAGCTTTATGGACCATATGGTCTCTGTCCCAACTGCTCGGCTTTGGTGTGGTGTGAAAGTAGTCAGAGACAATATCCAAATGTTGAGTGTGGCTATGTTCCAACACAACTCTTCATGAAATTTGAATTTGATAGAATGTGCATCCTCATTCCTTTGTTTTCTGACCATTTAAACATGAAAAAGGTGTTCTTCGCCCAACTCTGGGGCTGTCCTGGTCCATCCAAAGCCCAAGCATCAGGAGGTGTCAAGGGCCAGGAAGGTAAGGAAATGTTCACCTGGATGGTCAGTAGGACTGTAATTAAAGAATTTATCACAATGTACAGTGGTCTCCACATCTGCTACTCTACAGGACATGTTGAGAAAAAGAAACCAAGTCAGGAATTTTGATACCTGCATTTAATACTGATGACAAGAAAGGAGGGAGGGAAAGAGGGAAGGAATATTTTGAATTTTTGACTACTATAATTCTAAGAGAAATGAAGCCTGTGATTTGCCCTAACTAACAGAAATGTATCCCAAGAATAAAAATAAATTCATACATGTTTATTGTCTTTTGATTTTGGTACACTACAGTCATGTTGAGAAATATAGCAATTTTTAAAAAAAGTTGCATACCTAAGTTTTAAAGTAAAACATGACTCAACAAACTAGACTTTTCAAAAGACAATGAAAGAAATTTTATGAACTCTTTTGCATTGGTCTGCATAGCTTTCTTTTCAGAACACACACTATTTTCAGTCTCAAAGATATCTCTACTAATAATCACAAGAATATATTCCAACTATGTGTGTCATTCATTAAAATTTCATTTTCTATAATCAAACCAGTAAAATGGATTTTAATCTATCAAATAAGAGGATTATATTATGATATAAACATGTCTTTACAGACTGAGCAAATTCTACCAAATACATTTATTAGAAAGCAGTACCATATAAATGGGAAGGTCTTGAGAAAAATTTAGAGGAGAGAGTGACAAGCCATGGTGAGGGTGAGGAATGAGCATGCATCCATGCTACAAAGGGACCACATTACCAGCCACAGCTTTCTTCACAGAGGCAGCCTCATCAGATCCTGCATTGCAGGGAAGCCCTTGGGAATCCCACTGCTTTCTGCTTGAATGGTGGAAAGATGCTAAAGGATACTGGGGTATTAGGAACCTGGAAGCAGGAAGCAAAATCCCTCAGAAGGCGAGAGGAGCAAGAAAAAATAAAACTGGAGACTCAGTACCAGGAAGACAGATGCAGACAGTAACTATCAAGGCTTTGGTTTTGACATGGATAAAGGGAACATGGAAAACGTGGAAACAGGCCTGTCTACCTCACAACTGTACAAACACATTAGACATTTCTAATCTGAGGATGCTATGGCCCAACATTTTCTCATACCTGCTGTTTAGCTTTAGTGGGAACACTGGTTCAAAGAGCTACACCATCCCCTATGTGTTTAATGCAATCTTATACTAGTCATGACCTTACCTTAAGTCCATGCAATACAAAAGTTCAGAATGTGGGCATGGACTGCCAGGTTTCAAACCCTGGCTCTACCACTTACTTCTCTGTGACATACACAGCACACACTCCTCCTATGCCTCACTCCATCTGTCTCTGAAATGAGGACATGACTACTGAACAGTTGAAAACGTTAAATGAAATAGTACAGAACTTTAGTTCTGGCAAACGGTAAGCTCCCAATAAATGCTATTTTTCTTTTCAAATAGTGAGGTAGGATTATTAATGTTGACTTGGGCCTGGGAGGCTTGAGGAAAAGCACTTGACAAAGAATGCAAAAAAAAAAAAAAAATTACTTCAATGTTCACTCACCAGATTCATGGGCCTATTTACCATTCCTCTAGAACAAAAAGGATTAGATTCACTTTTGAAATCAGAGTGCCATTTGAACTCCACACAGAAGTGATCTGCTAACAAAGTGCAGACCAAAATAAGCACCGTCTGCTGGGCTTGGCAAGCTGGTACCCGCACTTGAAAAGCAAACATGGCACTTGCTGCAAAGAGCGTGAAGAATTGGCATGGAGTAATGCAAGAGAGTGGGACAGCTAGTGTTAATCAGCACTGTGGAGCCTTTCCCCAGGCGCACGTTATGTATGGCTCCCCCACTCAATCCCTGATGGCATCATCTTAAGGGCTGCCATGTAAATCGGCACCTCCCACCCACCTACATATGATCATTAATTTATCATGAGTTACTGTTGGTCACAGAACTCATCACCACTCAACATAAAACACGTGCATTGACTGTCTTGTGTTAATAGATTGTTATCTCTATAGAAGAAGAGTTTGTTTTGTCTTCACTATATCCCCAAAACCTACAACAGAGCCTGCAATGTGGAAGGTTCTAAATAAATACTCAAAAATAAATGACGTATCCTGGTGAATGGCTGGTGACAGATAAAGTGAAAAAAAAAATTTGTCAAATGTCCCTAAATTGCTAGTAATCACAGTATTGACAGGGAGTACAAATTAAGATACTATAAAAGCAATAATTCCTCTTACAAGTCTATAAAAATTCCAAGTAAAAGTATGCTAATACTCAGATGAAACCAAAATATTGGAGAACAGTTACTTTCAAAATTAGCAAAACATACAGAACAATGTTTTAAAATTTGTTAATAATATTTAAAATTTTGAAATCAGCAAACAAGTATTTCTCATTTAAAGTTACTACCAGAAATATGTTTAAAATGCACAAACGAACATTAGTATTTCAGCTTTTTATGTATAAGTGCTCTGTTCATATTACTGCTTTTAGAGAAATAAATGACAGGAAGTACCAAGCAGTAAGAATATCTACCAATGCCCTGCTCTGTTACGTGGATAAACTTTAAAAGAATTTTCTCTGAAGTAAAATGATTTTCTTTGCACTAATGGAGAATTTAGAAAAATACATTATATAGGCCAGGTGTGGTGACGCATGCCTTTAAACCCAGCACTCAGGAGGCAGAGGTGGGAGGATGGCTGTGAGTTCAAGGCCAGCCTGATATGACATAGTGAATTCCAGGTCAGCCGGCTAGAGTGAAACCCTACCTCAAAACACCAAAAAAAAAAAAAAAAAAAAAAAAAACCCCAAAACAAACAACAACAACAACAACAAAAACCCACGAAAGTAAATTATTTAAAATAAGTTATAGGAAATTTCTTTAACTGTAGCATGGTTTCCAAGGAGGTGAGTGATCAAGTATTTTGCCATATTTTTGTATACTGAGGAAATGATAACAAGAAGAAACAATTTAAAGCTGGGCGTGGTGGCACATGTCTTTAATCCTAGCCCCCAGGAGCCAGGGGAGACAGAGGTAGAAGGATGTCCATAAGTTCAAGGCCCCTTTGAGATACATAGTGAAATCCAGGTCAGTGTGGGCTACAGAGAGACCCTACCTCAAAAAACCACAAACAGTTAAAGCAGCTATGTATACCTATATCTTCACACTACAACACATTAAAACAACAAAAAGACATTCACCTATAACTTAAGAAACTGAATTTAATCCTTAATTTCCAATATACTAAATATATACTTCAGTCATTAGAATACACTTGGGACTGACTCAAAGGGCTTAAACTCTAAGACCTACATATATGAAAGATTTAAGGGATCTAACCTATATTTAGTCTGTATTTAGTTATTTTCTTTCTTCTTTTAGGCACAGTAAAGTCAATAGGAAATTGTGGAGGAAATATAAAAATGAATTTAAATTACATGACAAAGATAGGAGGGGTTCATAAGAAACATTTTACTTTCAGATGTCTATGGTTTGGAGATTTTATTTTTTAGGCTAAAGTATTTCCTCATTTAATTTTAAACAAAAATTCTCAAATCTCAGGATGTTTTTTTTTTTTTTTTTCGAGGTAGGGTCTCACTCTGGCCCAGGCTGACCTGGAATTAACTATGTAGTCTCAGGGTGGCCTTGAACTCACGGCGATCCTCCTACCTCTGCCTCCCAAGTGCTGGGATTAAAGGCGTGCGCCACCACGGTCTTTTGAAGAATTTGGTCAAAAAACGGTATATTCTTAAGAAAGGCAACAGTGCCATTGTGGTTTTGTAAAACCTTTTCCTGATCCAGCCAACAAAATGCCGAGGTCCTTAGTTTCATAATTAAAGGGAATTTGGTGATTGTCTCTTTGGTGAGTACTTTTAATAGACTGTTGTATAAACAGTACAAAATGACTTGGCATTCCACAACCATACTGAGCCTACTACATTGTTCTGTATAAATGAAATTTACAATAGCAACATCCCACTGTCATTTTCCTGAAGACATGACCGTAGATAGGTTTTCTGCCTTTTTCTGCCCTCAATAATACAACCCAAAATAAAAGTCTCTAGTCTTTCAAATAAAGACTTTGAACCAGGAATACTCTTAACCAAGTACAGTACTGCTAGAGAAACACAGGCCACCAGGACTAAGCACCCAGTCTCCCACACATCTCTATACTCTAATGCCCAGAAAAGCAGGTGACTCACCCATGTTTCCATGCCTATTTCTTATCCTTGCATGTCAGAAGATAAGATAAAGGTACTTATTCTGTACTTATTCATTTTAAGTCAAATATTTCCTCACTTAATTCTAATTAAAAAAAAAAAAAACTTGATGTTACAAAGTAACAGCAACTATAAGTCTGGCCCAAATAGCACCATGACAAAAGTGAACCCTGATTCTCTACATCAGACAATTCTGCTGCAATATGGAAACAAAACCAAAAAATATCAATAGATGTGCTCACAGCCATCTGTCAGCACCTCCTCCCCTTAGCAACCACCTTCCAGCTGATACATCAAGCTTCAAAGCCATGCTCTAGAACCTAATTCCTTTGTATGGTCTTCCTCTTTGCTTAGTCTAGAGGAGCTGGACCCCAATATTGCAACAGCACAGGGTTTACAGTAAACAAACCATTTTAAGCATGTCAAAGTAAGCACTCAACCAGCCCTGCTACCTCCCCCATTTTGGTCTCTTTGTCATCTATTGGCTGGAAGTCACTGTCATTCACTCAATTGACTGAAGAATTTAATCAGCCTCTGTTCAAAAGATGGAAGGATCAGAGGAAGACCTAGATTTACATACACTATCACATTATAATCCTAGAGAGATACAATTTACCAACCTGAAGGGAAATGTATGTAGGAGGGCTCTTATTTTGTCAAAAAAAAATATACAATAAAGAGGTCTGTAAACATCTGAACGATTTAAGACTAATTGTAGCTTTTAAAATTATTTCTGTATATAAAACTTCTTTATAGTTGACTCAATGATTCATGCCTTTGAGAAAAGTTCAATATAATATTTTAACATAAAACAAACATTTCAAGTAGGTAAGTCTATGCTTCAGTCATCCCCTCTCCTCTGTTCTTCCAAAGGTTTTTATTTTTCCTCAAGTTACCCCAAAGAGGTATCAACCTCTCACATACTGCTGCTGATGATGAGGGCTGATAGTTATCTGCATTTAATATACATATAATTTTCATACAATATTTTGCTTTATTTCCAAATCTTCATACCCACAAAAAGGTGTATCATGAAGGCCACTGAACCAAGAGGGATCTAAGGAAGGGTCTCAGGTTACATGAGGATTCTAAGGACCAATAGCTAAAAAGTAGGATCCTATTCTAACATTTGGCTGAATATTCACTGACCTTGATGCATTCTCTAAACCTGGAGATCCTTTGTTCATGGAGTGTCAAGCTGCTGATGCATTATGGAACCATCTAACCCTATCCCTCTAAGATTCTGAGCCCTGGGGTTATCCTTACCTAGCTCAGTAATTGAATGATCAGGGTCAAGTACTTGGGAATTATGGCTTGACCACATTCTGGACGTCTAAAAATTAACTACAATGAATCATCAAGTCAGCACAAATCAGGTGAGTTCAACTGAAATTTTATTCATTTGGTACAGCAATTAATTGAAAGATGATATTGCAACACATGTCCATCACTGAAATAAGCTGATGAAATTGTATTATTTGCTTGGGTTTCATAAAACCTAAGAAACAGTACTCAATGCATTCATTACTGGAGACTACCTCTGCAGTAGTATCTGGGAGGGCTAGCACAACCCCAGTTCACAGAACATAAACAGACAAATACTTGTCCGTTACCTGCCTGGAGCCAATGTGGTTAGATAGTAATAATAAGGAAGCAAAGACCATCCCACGTCCTTTGACAACTATATAAAACCTAGTTTTCAGAGGCTGGAGAGGTGGCTCAGTGGTTAAGATGCTTGCCTGCAAAGGCTAATGACCCAGGTTTGACTCTCTAGTACCCACGTAAAGACAGATGCACAATGGTGCAAGCATCTGGAGTTTGCAGCAGCTGGTGGCCCTGGTGCATTCATTTTCTCTCTGTCTCTCTTCTATCTCTTTGATTACAAATAAATAAAAATCTTTTTTTTTAAAGGATCCTTGCCATATTATATAAATGTTCAAGTCCTAGGAGCAGTAAACTTTATGTCTAAAATATTCCATTACATTGACATATATCCAGGTTGTGTCAATATTGCTTTTAATTGTCAGTTGGAAGAGGCTTAAAATACCAGCAGTCTTACTGTGTTTTCTGGCAACTCTTGAAACTCATAATATCATCATAATCACTGCTTCCATTTGTCCACTTCTAAAGTAATATTCATTCAAATGCTATCTTTGCATAATTAGTATTAAATGGCTAGAGTATAATTGATATTTCTATAAATGTGGTTACTTTATATAACTTGAGCCTCTAGACCAAAACACTTACCCCTTTGTCTCTCTGGCATTATTCTTTTGGAAAATGGGCTTGGAGTCAAATCTAAATGACACGTTTTTTTATATATATATATTGTGTATCCAACAGTGGAATGGCAGCCTCTGTCTTTAATTACATACTATTGAATTGTAACAAGTAGTTTTAGGGATGGCTGCCAAATTTCTGCAATTGAGAGCAACTAGGCTACGAGGGAACAGGCAGCTCACAAGTTACTAGGCAGTACTTTTATGGAACTACAGAAGCACTCACTATAGCTTTCATTACATTTTTATCTTAAATACAGCACAAGCAGACACACAGATCTCCTCACATATGGATCATATACCCAAAGAGGTAAGTTAAGGAGCTTTTCTTCTATGTCTGTACTCCTTTCTTCTCATTTCTACTTTCATTCCCTACCTCAGGTCATATATAGTTGATCTAAGTAAGTAGAAACTATACTAAACTTAGTAATAGCAATATTCAGATAAGCAAGGAAGAATAATGATATACTGGAAGTGAACTGCATCCCATTTAGTCACTCCATGTATGCAAGGTACCTATTATGTGTGACAATTTGGCATGGAGCAGGTGATGCCCAACATGGGGCAAAGGAGTGTACAGAGAGAAAACAAATTTGGGAGTCAGGCAGGGTTACTTGTGCCTACAACTCTTGAATGGCTCCAAATAAACAAAATACCATGGTCACCTTCCTGACAAACCTTCTTAGAGTATAACAAAAATATGACCAAGCCTCTCATGGGAGCTAGACTTTGCACCAGTGGCACCCAGAGAGGTTGTTAGTAAGGACAGAGACCTGGCTGTACTGGCTGAGAAACCCATGACACTTCACTCCATGCCTCAGATTCAATAACAAAACCATTAATTGGCTGGGTAAGAAAGAGAGAAAATTCCTGGTAGGTTTGTTCTGAGGATGAAATACAGCTTGGCTACCTCCCTCCACAGACTGAGCAACCCTAACCCAAAAATTCAAAATCCTTCAAAACTGGAGACTTTCTGAGTGCTGACATGACTTCCCAAGTGGAAAATTGCATACCTGACCTCACGTGATGATCTGCAATTAAAAATGATGGATGAAAAGTATTGTATAAGATTAGCCAGGCATGGTGGCATGTCTTTAATCCCAGCACTCGGGAGGCTGGATCAACGTGAGTTCAAGACCACCCTGAGACTAAATAGTGAACTCCAGGTCAGCCTGGGCTAGAGTGAGACCCTACCTCAAAAAAAAATTATTGTATAAAATTATCTTTAGGCTATCATGAAAAAAAGCCTATGTTTAAATGTGAGTCTCCCCCCCCCAAAATCTTACCACATTTATGCAACTATTCTAAAACCTGAAAAAAAAATCTAACGCCCCAAACATCTCTGGTTCTTACTGCTTTGGATAAGGAGTTCTCTGCCTGAGCTGTGATTGTGATGAGGCAACAGGAGGACATGAGAGGCTGAGAGTATGTTTCATGGCCAATAGCCTTGCAAAAAAAAAAAAAAAAAGGCATTCCCAGAGCCAGCACCCAGGAACAGGAACAGTCATGCAAAGCCACGTATGTCTGGAAACAGCACACGAAGGAGAGCATTCCATTTCACACTGTTCCTCAAGCCATGTGAAAAACAATGCATAAGAATATTGTGTAGGCATGGTGGCACATGCGTCTGGAGTTCGTTTACAGTGGCTAGAGGCCCTGGCGTGCCCATTCTCTCACTCTGTCTCTCTTTCTCTACCCCTCTCTTGCTATTAAATAAATAAATAAAAATAAAATCTTTAAAAAAAAGAATATTGTGTAGGAAGTGAGATTTAATTTATTTCCAAAGTTTGTTTAAAGTAGTAGTTGCCCCGATGTCTGGTTTTATAACAATAAGATATGCAGTTACATGATTAAGAGCTGGTGTGACTGGAACAGAACCTTTACTCGCCTGCAAGCCTATAGGATAAGGTGGACCTAAAGTGACCTGTCCATAAATGGTCTAGAAGAACAACCTCAAAGCTACACAGGCCATTTGTGACAACTTCACTCAGTTACTCAATACATACTCACTAAGCATGTAGTAGGTGGCAAGCAGTCTCGGTGCTGTGGATACAGAGGCCACAGACCTTCTTCTTAGGGAGCTAATGCAAACAGTACAGGTCATGAGGGGATGGTGCTGTGTCATGTTCTCTGTAGTTCTAAAATCTGAGGCAAATTAAATTGCAGAGTATGTGATCTCCGACTTTTAGATCCGACCTATTCTAGTCTCTAGGCACAGAGAAGCTCTTTTTAACCCAGGCCAGCAAGTATCACTGCACATCCTCAAACAGTACCAGCAAGGCCAAAAATCTCTTCTGAAGGGCTCCCAGGAGGCTTGAGACCTTTCAGGAAGAGGTGCTGAAACATCCTTTGATGTGTTGTGAGCTCTAGACACTGGTGGGAGTATTTTTAAAGACCTGCAGAGAGAGCTGAGTATTAACCCACTGTATTACACTCTTCTCCACTTAATGGAAAGCAAGAAATCCCTCTTCAAACCTTTGTGTTTGGCATATCTGTTGAGCCCCGAGGCCAAAGCTTTCAAATGAAGTCTTAGGCTTATGAGCATGACTGAATCCTGACATAGGAAGGTCCAGGTGAAACTCTACTACCATCATTCCCAATTCTGCAGAGCTGGGAAAATGCAAGTATGAATAAGGAGTGTGTGTATAAGTGCAAAAATGAAACCATTATAAGCACAGTTGGGTCAGACTCTTGGCGAGAATAAGGATGATAAGAATTCAGAAGGAGAGAGAGAATCTTTAGCATGCTGCCCAAGCCACCTTTCTTGCCTATCTACCCTTCCACAAAAGACAGCACAAAGAGGCAATCCCAAGATGCTGTAGTGGCCAGAAACCCTCAGATCAGAAGTTCTACAACGGCCTTGCAACCCTTCTCAGATGAAAATCAGGGACTCAAAAATGGCACGCTGGGACTATGCAGAGCACATTAATCCCAGATGACATATGAGGACAGATTAGGCAATGTAGCTGGACAAAAGACTCTTTAGTCGAGTATAATTCTGAGACATACCAAGCAATGTCAATAGCCTCATTCTGGAAACTCTGAATGTATGTAAACACCCCACAAGGCTTGCAGTAATCGATTTGGCAAATTTAAACCTAGCATTTCTCAAATTATTTGGTCATGGAACCCACTCCACTCCCTGACAAAGAAATTAGTTTAAAATGTTTACCGAGTGCCTAATAAGGGTCAGGCACCATTACAGTGATTAAAGGGGAAACAGTTGTGTCTTTATGGAAGCTACAGGTTCAACATTTGTTTTCTGAGAGCTATCTAAGGCAATTAGGTGCATCAGGTCTTTATCTGAGAATTTAACATGGTGGAACATTCCAACTTATTCAGTTCCCTTCACAATCCCATAATCTTGTAACCTTTAAAGGACAATGGTATTGTACATTCTTCATGAACCACTTCTGCTCTGGAAAAGAACATAAAAGTCCAGCCTCCCTGGACCCACTGTGTCAATGAAAATCTCTGCATCAGATGCTCATGAGCAGTCTGTATTAGCCCCCAAGTCTATGCACAGTGCCTGGCTCACTCTAGCAATTTTTTTTGGGGGGGAGGTAGGGTTTCGAGGTAGGGCCTCACTGTAGCCAGGCTGACCTGGAATTCATTCTGTATGGCCTCAAACTCATGACGAGCCTCCTAACTCTGCCTCCAGAGTGCTGGGATTAAAGGCATGCGCCACCACACCCAGCTTCACTCTAGCAATTTAATAAATGTGGTTTTGAGGGAACAGTGAATGCTAATTTTCTATAGCCCTCTTCCCCAATTCTGGTAAGAATAGCCAAGGTAAAAATTTTATCTTTGTATCAGTAACCTAATTAAATTGAGTTCCCTTCGTTCAACATTGACCTCACAACTTGCTTTATATGCCAGGTTCAGATGTGGGCACTTCCTATTGGGTGATGTTCAGAGCTAATACTATTTGCAAATGTTTTAATGACTATATATATCTTGTTAACTGAAGCTAACGTGTTGAAATATAATCCCTTCTACAAGCACAGCTGTCTCATGGTCTGAACATAAAACTGGGGTTGAAGAGCATTTTCTAACACAAGCTCTGCAATTTCCTTTAAAAAATTAATACTCGTGTATTTAAATTTTTTAGTTAGCAAAATGGGGAAAAAAGCATTGGCTAGTCTTCCTAAATGGAGTACCTTTTCAATTTATAATAAATATCAAGAAACAACAAAATCACTTATTTTCTCACGAAATTGTAGAAATTTCAGAAGACGTAGCCTGTTTACCATCTTATAAAAAAGACCAATGACTTCCTCATTCAATCTGGTTATCAATAACCTAACTATTCAAATGAAAGGCAAGTAGATGCTATCTTCATACAGTCAAGTGGCATGTCGTTTTTCATGACCATCATGGCAAATAGGATCAGATTATTTTATTGTACAGTCTTTCAAAGGGCACAGGAAATGCGGAGCTCTGAGAGCGTAGGTAAACCGTATTGTTGATATCTTCACACCTATGATCATTACAAGTGTCACAGAGGGCCAACTGGGCTTTTGAACTGAACTCAACATCATCTCTTTTGCAGTGCCCTGTGGCTATCACTGCAAAATACAGTGGTCCTTTCTAATCTCTGAGTACAGAAAAGGAAGAGATCATTAAATTATAATTTCCAAGCACAATTGTTCCTAGTATTTCCTACCAAGAGGATTAATGTAAAAGCAAGATCCCAGAAGAAGACTGCTCAGCACAGAGGATGGCAGTTCAGTGTCTTGTAAATTTGATTTCACTGAAAGCCCTGACACATCATAATAGTGAAATCCTATTTACTGTAGCAAGCAGGATGGATAATGCCATTTAATACCTGGTGTACTGTGTACCATCAGCACACAGCTTTGTACTCCATATTCTCCTCTTACCTTAAGGTTAATACTTCTTGACAGCCGACATGGTAAATAAGCCCCAAATTAAGTGCTGATCCTATGATTTGCAAATCTTTCCTCTAAAGTTAGACACAGAAGAACTGGTTCCAGTTAAAGGGATCATGGTAACAGGATGTACTTTAAAAGCGCACACTAGAAAAAGATGTAAGTCTTGTAGCCCTAAAGCCAAATGAAAAAGCAACTCAAGGTTACTCACACCACATTTCCCATTCAAAATTCTGGTGAATAGCAGGAAAGCCAATGTACTTGGAGGATTTGTTGAATAATGAATTAAGGGATAAGACCCCCATCTTCACTAATGTATTGATTTTTTTTTCCCAGAGGATGAAATAAAAAGTAAAAACCAAAAACAAAAAAACCTCATTTTGCTTGCCACTTCTGAAACACTGTAATAATACATCTCCTTTAGGAAAGCAGGTAAGAGTGTAAAATGGTTCAGCCCTTGCATCTAAGTTACGTGTAGCTGTGTTGGTTGTATTACTATAAGAGATGGTACTATTTGGCCACATTAACTTTTCTACCTAACAATGAATATCTCAATGCATTTATTTGAAATATCATTCCTGATTAATGATAAAAAACTGACAGCAACTCAACATACATGCTGCAAGTGGCTTTGCTGAAATCTGTCACCTGCAATAACATTACCATAAAAACGACATTGGCTTTTGGTGCCTTCACTGTGAAAACTTATAGACCGAGAACTTTATTTCTGCAGCTCTCTGTAATGATAGAAACCACAGGGAATCTACTCTGATTTCAACATGAGTTAGGGAGCCAGTACAAAATTTCCAGGTGTCAAAGAAACAATGTATCTCTCCAGGTTGGCAATGGAAGCTATCATCACCTATCCAGCCTACCTACTAGGTCATTATGCTTTTAACTATTGTGCTAAATTTTGCTATCACACCTTAAGTGGCCCAAACCAGTTACTCACTGATCTAAAAGCATTGATAACTGTCTAGAAAACAATTTAGAGAGGGAAATATGAGGTTAGTTTTATTTGTTTGAAAACCTATAAGCTAATTATATATCTCCCAACCCCTCCCCAAAAGAACTGTTTTTATTTTGTACCCCAAATGTCAGTGATCTAGCTATGTTTTATTCAGTGAAACTCCAGTTCCACTCAATGACATACTTAATAGCAGACTTAATCTGTTAGTAAAAATACCTATTTTCTCCCCCAAACAGTGGGCTGATAACAATCTATTGTGCTGTCATTTTTCTTCATGATCATTGTTGCATTGTTCCTGCCCCTCCCAAGGTTTCCAGGGACATACAGAGAAAAAAACCTAGAAAAGAAGTCAAGCAACCAGAGTCCATTAATCATAGAGATGAGCCCCAACATTTTATGATACAATGGAAGATACACTGCCCACCATATGTGAGACTAAAGAAATGCTCATGATGTAAGCATGATCTTAGCAGCTATTTTCCCCAGGAAACATGCTAATATACTTCTCTTCTTTATTAAAAAATATACTTATTTACTTTGAGAGAGAGAAGCAGATAAAGGGAGAGAGAATGGGCATGCCAGGGCCTCTAGCCAGTGGAAATGAACCCCTGATGCATGCACTACCTTGTGCATCTGTCTTAAATGGGTTCTGGGCAATCAAACCTGGGTCCTTAGGTTTCACAGGCAAGTACCTTAACCGCTAAGCCATCTGTCCAGCCCTACACTTTTATTCTTGATGACAATTATTTTTTCACCATTCCCTTTTCATTACTTGTCTTATCCAATAGTGAAATTTCCTCTCCTTCTTAATTCTTGAGTGTTTACTGAAAGGTGTATGCAGAGAGTGGCTGAATGAAACTCAAGAGTCTATAATGGGTGCTGCTGGCTAGGATGATGTGAGCATTACACCTATCTCAGTAGGCTCTCTCACTACTCTCAGCTCCTCAGGCCACCACGGCCTTTGTAGCTTCCTTGTACATTGTACCAAACACCACCATCCTTCAGAAGGCCAAGAGCAAAGTGGGTGGTTTAGTAGAGAAAATTACCTCAAGTTTGTAAGTGAAAAATTATACATGCATTTCACCCACAGAGAGGTCTAGTTTTCAGTATGTCCTGGAGAGAAGGGAGCCTTCGCTCTTGCAGGTGTCTGGGATAGTCTGTCTTCACTCTCTTAACCTATGCTTGAGGTCCTTCTAGCTTCCCTTCCTAGAACCAAAAGCCTCCTGGAGAAACACCTTTCTCTGAAGAGCATGCAAACAATCCAGCTCTAAGGAAGAACAGCCAGAACCACTTAGCAAAAGGAAAGGAAAGTTGTTTGAGATAACAGCAACACTAAGGTCTCAAAATGCTCAAGTGGCTACAGATTTCTTACTCCAATGTACAATCACAACTAGATAGAAAAATCACATTTAAAATTTAATCATGTTGTAGTTTATAGGTGTTGAAACCTTGTTTCTTTTTGGTCAGTTTCTCTGGAAGTACCAAATTATGGGGTGAAAATTATGTATTTCTGAATGCTTAGTACTTTCAGGTAACAGGTAGCAATAACCAAAGTGTAAAAATTGGACCAAAGAACCAAGGCAACAATTAGTGGTAGTTAAGTTCTTAAACACAGAACTGACATATTTTAACGTTATCACTGATTATGGCTCCAAGCTCAGGTGGGGAATCTGACTCAAATCCTGACCAGACATCTTTGGGCTTTATATTCATAGGCAAGTTGCTTCAAGATTCAGAATATTTATCTTAACAATGAGGTGGACAACCTCATGCAGTTGTGAGGATAAAATGAGATAAACAACAAAAAACACCTAAAACAACATAAAGGTTTAATCATAATTATATAATTTACAAATGGCATAAAGAGAAATAAAAAGATAGAAGTATCTGTCAATTAAACTTCAACAACGTTAAGGAAATGAAAAGGCAGCATTCCTTGGGTGACTTGAGGAAAGCCCTTTGAACACAGTAAGGGGCTCGGGAGATGGTTTAGGGCATAGTTTGCCAACATGCATAAGTACCTTAGCTCAGATCTCCAGAACCCATGTAAAAAGGCAGGACCCTGCCAGGTGTGGTGGCGCATGCTTTTAATCCCAGGACTTGGGAGACAGAGGTAGGAGGATCACAGTGAGCTCAAGGCCAGGCTGAGACTACATAGTGAGTTCCAGGTCAGCCTGGGCTAGAGTGAAACCCTACCTCAAAAAACAAAAAAAAAAAAAAAAAAAAGGCGAAAGAAAAGAGAGAGAGACAGGCACTATCAAGGGTGTCGGCAATCCCAGCACACCTATCACAAGAAGGGGCCGAAATAGGATATCTGCTGGATGTTGCAGGCCAGCTAGTCTGGTGAACATGAGACAACTTGCCTCAGAGTAGAGAGTGAGGATTGATACCAAAAGCTGTTCTCTGATCTCCACATGTATGCCATGGTCATGTGCACCTGTACTCACACATGAACACGCACACACAGAGTATTCTCTTACGCCAAACAGCAGGACTCAGTACTCCCCAAGTCTTTTGTCTTTCAGGCCACAAACCTAAATGTGACACCTTTAATGATTTTTCAAAGATAAAAGTTACCTTCATGTCAATATACTATACTTGATAAGTTAGCAATATTTGATTTGGAAATTAGGATTGGCAACACTTTTCAAATGGCTTTGACCTTCTTTCTCAGGGAAGAGCTGTTACTTTTATTTTTATTTTTGGAGAGAGATATAGAGAGAGACAGAGAGAGAGGGAGAGGGAGACAGACAGAGAATGGGCGCGCCAGCAGCCTCTCAGCTGCTGTGAGCGAAATCCAGATGTGTGCAGCCCTTTGTGGGCAAGTGCGGCATTGCACCCTTGTGTCACTTTACACCTGGCTAAACGTGGGACCTGGAGATTGGAACCGGGTTCTCAGGCTTAGCAGGCAGGCACCTTAACCGCTAAGCCATCTCTCTAGCCCAAGAGCTGCTACTTTTGAATACAGAGTCGGGAAGAATAAACTTGGTGCCTGTTTAACTTCATATGCTGGTGAACGAGGATTCTCTCACACTCCAAATGGACTGGCTAACATACAGACCTAGGAGGAGAAAGCTGCCTTGACACACGGCAATGACTTAATTGATAAATACACTACTGAAGTAAATCCAAGAAAGAAAGCGAACTACACTGCAAGTCTGGATGTGCCATGCTCAGTTTGGTCTATACTTGTAAGAACAATCTGCATGAAGCCAATGAAAAAAGATAGCTATAGCAGTAAGATGATGTGTCATCCAAAAACAGCAAGTCTAACCATTCCTGTGCTCATTATTCTGGCTGATGCTTGATGGAAGGCCTATTGGGTTATAGCAAGGATTATCTTTGGAATGATTTCATAAGGGGTGTGTGTGTGTGTATGTGTCTTTCTGTCTGTCTCAGGTGAGGTGGGGCTACTAGGACTTGAACCTAGGACCTTGCACAGACTCTATCATGAGCTTTATTTAGAAACAGATGGTACCAAATTGTTCAGGCTACCTTTGAACTTTCAATCTTCCTAAATAGCACCACCAGGCCAGCTGACGTACATCATCTTATGAAGGCCTCTCATAACCCAAAAAGGTAAGTAAGGAACAAAGTGTTATCCCCATTTTATGCTGTAGTAAACCATCAGGTATTAAGTATCAGTAATTAACAGTAATATGGCCATTCCATTTGAAGTATCTCAGCTTACTCATGCTTCTCAGCGTCCAGTCACAATTTCTAAGTAATTACTTGCCAACATAACCACTACATATTTATATGTGCATGTATGTGTATGTGTATATATATGTGTGTGTGTATGTTACATCTATAGAAGATTCAATACTGTAATGACTTGATCTCATCATACTATATCCATCTGATATATCACTTTACTTGCTGAGCAAACAAGTGTAATCTGCTCAGAACAAACCCTCTCAGCACCTTGCACAAATCACTCAATAGTCTCAAACTAGTGTATTTATAAGAAAACAAGGAAATATTTATTTCAACATTTTTTGCTTAGGCCCTATAGCAACTAGTAGCAAATTCCTGAAGTACATTACAAAGTAAAACTTGGTAGTAAAGAGAACTCTCATTGGGTGTGGACAAAGCAGGTGCTGACAGGTCACATCAGAGATGCTGCATATTTGGATGCAGAGCTCTGGAAATACACAAGTAAAATAACAGTGGCCATAGATCCAATGGCCACTGTGGACTGGACCAATTGGATACTTTATTTAGATCATTTTTTAAAAGTTTTTTTTTTTTTTTTGTATTTATTTATTTGAGAGAGAAAGAGAGAGGAAGCAGATTAGAGAATGGGCTTCCAGCCACTGCAAACGAACTCAAGACACATGCACCACCTTGTACATCTGGCTTACATGGGTACTGGGGAATCAAACCTGGGTCCTTAGGCTTTGCAGGCAAGTGCCTTAACCACTAAGCCATCTCTCCAGCCCTATTTAGAGCATTTTAACAAGTTAGTGAGATAAATAACTGTATATCCTCCTTCGCCAGCTGAGGAAAGTGACAGGCTCAGTAGGATTCTTGGAGTAACACAGCAGACATATATCATGTCAGAAAGGAGAAGGCAAAACACCCACTAGGCTTTACATAGCACCAAGGATGGGCTCTCCTTTTAAAGTTTAAAAAAGTAGCTTTGAAAATCTCACGATGTGAAAGGTATACAAAATTCAAACATTAGTATGTACACTCACCTTCAATTACACACTGCAAAGGGAGAGATGAAAAGCTTCAGTGGAGACCTTATGTGGCCTCCAAGCCTAAATATTTACCCCTGGGACCTAACTGCCGGTTTCTCCTTGAAGCCATTCTACTTTGTGCCTACTCAACACCTCTACTTGAAGTGCTTAAGAAACAATACAGATATAAACATATCCAAAACCAAACTCCCAACTTTCTCTACCACCTACATCCCAATTAATATTTTAATAATATCCCCCTAAGGAAAATCTTCTCTTCTAGTTATAAAATCCATAGACCTAGATTATCTTTCAGTCTTACTCATTTTCAAAACCATCAGCAAATCTGGTCACATCTACCTTTACCACTTTCACTGCTAATACACTGGCTCAAGTCACAGCCATTCATTTCTTCCCTCCCTCCCTTCTTTCCCTTCCCCTCCTGTCTCTTTAGAAAGGTCTCATATAGCCTAGTGTGGCCTTTAATTCAATATGTAGCTGAGGATGACAATGAACTCCTGATCTTCCTGCCTCTACTTTCCAAATGCTGGAATTACTAGTGTGTTCCATCATGTCGGGCTTGTCATATCATTTCTGAATTCATCTCTTACCAAGTCTCCTTTGCTTCAATTCTTGCCATGGAAACAGACTGCTGAGGCTGTCTTAAAACCTCTGGCCTTCCAAATATCTTAAGCATACCTCTATCCCAGAATGTGACACTGATTTGATTCCCTATTACTACAGACCTCTTCTTGAATGCCATGGTCTACATATACAATTAATTTAAAAGTATTAATCCAGACAAATCTACTTTGCTGACAAAACAAATCTACTTAGTTGAATAGATGTCCTGATAATTGCATTCTGGCCTGTAGTCCCTCTGGCATGTCTTAGTCCAATTCAAGATGCATGCTGGCTAGATATACTACCCCACCACCTCCCACCTCCTTCTAAGTCTTTGCACTAAGCCCTTCTTTGTATCTTCTGTGTTCTAAAAGAGACAGTACTTTCTTAGCTATAAAACTGAGTTCACTTTTTTGTTTTTTTTTGAGGTAGGGTCTCTCTCTAGCTCAGGCTGACCTGGAATTCACGATGTAGTCTCAGGCTGGCCTCAAACTCATGGTGATCCTCCTACCTCTGCCTCCCGAGTGCTGGTATTAAAGGCATGCGCTACCATGCTTAGCCAAGATTGAGTTTTCATAAATGCAATATATCCATTGAAACAGTACCATTTCAAGGCAAGCATGGTGATACATGCCTATAATTCCATCACTTTGGAGGAAAATATAGGAGAATCAGAAGGTCAAAGTTAATGTTAGCTATGCAGCCATGGCAAGGCAATCAAATTTGAGACGCCGTCTCGAAAGAGAGAGACATAGAGAGAAAGAAAGAAAAAGAAAACCAATCAAACATGAGAAAAATTCAAAATTAAATAAATTACCAGTTTAGTATATAAGAATGTACTCAAAGTTAGGCAATGTTTGGAGAAGTTAAGAGTAGTGCTCTACAGTTCGTTCTAGAAGCAATGCAGACTACAAACATACTGCCTAAGGCAACCGATATGAAGAAGTCCTTCAGTGGAAAAATACATAAATGAACCAGTAACACATACCTAACTCACCAAAAAGAAATGAAATTCCTGTTGGGAGTGACCTACCTGCTTGACTTCTTCACTTTTTAAGTAGGAAACTAAAGTTCTAATTTATTGATTTTTAAGCCAACTTATTAGAAGCTGAAGGTGTGATGAGAGGAGAGAAACAATAGCAAGAAATGGTCATACCCTCTCCTCCAGTCTAGCCAGCTGCTCCTTGTAGAATGCATCCTGCTTTTTGATCACCCGGTCTTTCTCTTCCAGTTGCCTCGCCTGAAACAAACAATAAGGAACACACTGTATCAGGAAAAGCACTGAGGAGCAATAATGGAGAAGTCAACTGCGTTAGAGTGAGTATGCAAAGCTGAGGAGCTCCTCAGGCTGCTAGGCCTCCGCCATGGAAAAGCTTCAATATGATGATGATGACTGTTGTATTTAAACGTAAAGAAGGAACATGCATTGTATATTTTTACTTAACAGCTGTGTCCTACTTTGTCTAAATGTATTTGGAAATGCCAGAAAACAGCAGACAGACTGTCTGACTAAACTTCTCTTTTGAAAAACAATTTCAAAGATCAGTATTTTGCACAATGAAACTTTGATCTTATTCTGGGAAGAAGCATGTTGCTCACCTTCTTGAGCAATTAACAAAATGACTCTATAACATGCACATAAACTTAATATTTGAGAACTCTTAAATGACCAATGAAACCTGCATATAGATGCATGTATTTGTTTCATTTTCCAATATATGAAGAAGTAGCAGCCTTGGGAAAGAGAAACCCATAACATAAAGACTTTGTTTGAAAATTTTAACATGACAATTAAAATACTGAAGTAATTTCAGTGAATGATAAATATATGCCTGGCTATTATTTATGCAAAACAAATGTATCTTGGTATTCCCATATTTGTGCATATTTTATATTCTTTTGCAAAGTGATCACATGTTTGCCTGGCTCACTCTGTATCAAGGTAAATGTCCACTCAGTGTCTAGTCTACAAGAACCTATTTGCACATTTGTAGGTTGTTTTGTGACTTACTTTGTCTTCAATATCCTGCAGCATGTTAAAAGTAAACAAACAATTATTTTACAACATAAATATTACTTATAAATATTCCTTAATGGCAAAAAGAAATGTGATGTACAATATAGGAAATACAAACCAAAAAGCACAATGAGAAAAGAAAAAGATGCATGTCCATCTGGAATAAACTTTGGTGTCCTTGTGCTCTTATCTATAAATACATGATTTCAGTGAAAAGTTCTTGCTGCTTCAAACTACATGAAGAGTAAGAAACAAATACAATATTAGGATTAAAAAACACTCACATAGAGTACAAAACATATGGCTCCTTGGAAGAACACAGTAAAAACATTGCTAGCCTGTTAAGAACATAAAAGGGAACAAATACAGAAATAATTTCTGAAAGACAACACAAAATGAGAAGAACATATGAATGACTATATAAACTAAAGGAAAAGCACTTCTCTCATCAATATGTATGCTTCAGATATGAACAAAAAGTGAGTTCATAAACCCATAGAATTCTTAAGAAATCCAGAAAACAAAATAATAATAAAACCAAACGATAAGAGTTAGGTGTGGAGGCACATGCCTATATTCCTAGCATTTAGGAAGTGGAAGCAGGAGATTAAGAGTTCTAGCCTAGAGTCTGATGTCCCCCTGGGTTGCATGATATCTTTCTCCCTTTCTCTCTCTCCAGTGACAGAGAAAAAGGGAAAGAATTCCCAACGTGTAACTGTGAAAAATTAATGTTATCAACATATAGAGCACTTAGTTAACAGTGTCTTGTGTCCCCTTCCCCCCTAAAGAACTAAAAGAAAACTACACAAATAATGGACTGGTAATTTATACACAAAATAAATTGTGTTAAAAAATGAACCTTACAAGATATCAAAAGAGTACAAACTAAAATGCTGTTATATTATTTATCAAAGTGACAAAATATAAAAAGTATAATAGTCAATATTACTAAGAATACAAAAAACTGACTTGTTTTTGCATTGTTGGTCAGAATAATTTAGTCTAGCCATTTCATACACTAATTTGACAAAATGCAGTAATTCTTAAAAATGTGCAAATGCACCCAGATCTAAAAATACTCCTAGAACTTGTCTTAAGTAATTATGGTAACATGCAAAGATGGTCATTGCAGAGATGCTAAGAACTGCAAAGAAAAAAACAATGCTTAAGTAATACACACACTAAAACCATACAAAGGAGAAAAAGGACTGCTAACAACAGGCCAGACATCATGAGCTCATCCAAAACAGGAGTGAAAAGCAAGAGAGGGAAAGAGGGTATTTTACACCATGTCCAGAAGTCACCGCATGGTAGTGAGACTATGAGTAGTCTGGATTTCCTTACTTACATTTTCAGAATTAATATACTTTGTAGTGAAAAGCCAAAATGACGCAATATTTTGAGGTGAGGATACGAAGATTTTTCTTATTTGTGGTGGTGTTTGAATTTATCAGAACTCTAGAGCTGTATGTCAAAAGAATGAATTTCACTGTAAAAACCTATAAATTAAATTAAGCATAATAAAGTTTATAAAAATAACTAAATATTTGAATTTGCATATGAATGTTAGCAATTTTCTTTTTATAGCCAGTTTTATTGTTAGGTATTCAAGTATAGAAAAATTAGGACAAGTATAAACATAATTTATATGTAGGAAAATGTAAGTAAAATTTAAACAACAACTAAGTGGGAATAACAGAAGTTGAAGCAAGTAAGATAAAAGCTAATAACATAAAGTTTATTATAAAGATTATGACCAGTTAAATGCTTAAGCACTAGAAATCATTAAAAACTAGTGTCTCGGTGAAATAACTGCTTAAGAATAAACTAAGCAGGAGAAAACATATACCATAAGATGAGTAAGTTGTTAATTTCATATGAGAAATAGAGAGAAGGAAGCAGAGAAAATGGCTGGAAATACATAGAGAAAGCATTAAGCATGCAAACCATTAACTGTGACCATCATGAGCATAGTGGACTAGATTTTTTATCTGAATTGTTCCCCATTTTCTATTCCACACACTTCTATAATCAGGAAAAAGCTTCTAAATATCAATATAATATATTTATCTTTATGGAAGGAAAACAAACGAACATTAAATTTTAAAAACTATTAAGTAAATTTAGTTTACAAATTTAAAAAATGTTTTAAACAACCTGGACACTTAAATCCTAAGAATATTAATACCTGCTTCTCCTTTCATGCAAAGTATGATATTCTCCACCATGGTTACCAAAACACTAGTTCTATGTAATCTTTGCTCACATAATGATTTTTAAAAATGCAATAGGTATTCTATTATGAGTATTTAGAAAACACAGAATTCAATACCACAGCATATATTGTTTAGGTCTACTGAGAACATGATACCAATGAACAAATTTCGAAGAGCTGATCACAACCTAATAAAGGATACATAGTTAAATCTTCAATCACTTTTCTAAGATATCGCTCCTTAAAAACTTTAATTTTTTTGTTTATTTTTATTTATTTATTTATTTGAGAGCAACAGACAGACACAGAGAGAAACAGGCAGTTAGACAGGGAGAGAATGGGCGTGCCAGGACCTCCAGCCACTGCAAACGAACTCCAGATGTATGTACCACCTTGTGCATCTGGCTTACATGGGTACAACTGAGCCTAGAACCAGGATCCTTAGGCTTCACAGTCAAGTACTTAACCGCTAAGTCATCTCTCCAGCCCTCCTTAAAAACTTTTAAAAACAACACATCAAATGTCTAATGCCAAAGAAGGAGACATCTCCAAAGACCTGGCAGCATCAAACTTTAGGCAAACACCACAAATCATCTTCAATCACACACAGAATCAATAGTTTGAGACCCACCAGGGTGAATAACAAAGCAAGAAACATGGCCACAACACTTTAATGGCATACCGCTTTGAAACAGTTAATGGGATGCTCCGAGGAGAAGTCACACAATATGAATCCTCAAACTTAAATAAGCCAAGAATACACTGACTAAACTAATAGCTGCTGAGAATGGAGAGTCACACTTAACTGAAGATAAAGTAGTAAACGGACTGAGGAAATGCAAGATCTCTGCACAACTCTCAACTAGACATAGAATCACTGCAAATGAATGCATGGAAACAAAGAGCACTATAAACATTATTTACCACAAGGACAAATCGTTTCTAGAAAAATGAATATAAACTCTTTCCCCATCTCCTGTTTGTTATTCCTACAAGAACTGTACGTGGATTAGTTTGCAGACCTTGCTAGATTTGGAGCAACGTGATTGGGCTTTAAAAGAAGACATAAAAGACTTAAGTGGATCATTATGGAAATCCAGCCTCTTGTAAGCAAGAAAAACAAAGAAAATGAGGAAATCAAATTTTAAAAAACCCAACACAAACAATTTTGATGTCTTAACTCCATGCTGATGGCTAGATTAAAAATGAAGTGCACATGTACTACCTCCTTAAAGACTTGTTTCTGTTCAGAAAGAATTTGAAGGTACTTTACACCAAAAGATATAGAGTCAATACAAGAGAAAAAGGGCAAATGGATAAGACATATTGTGCTGATAGAAACTTTACCTTCCCACGTATATTCTTGGGCAATTCCTCATAGCGCACACTCTTTGGCATTACTGTGCTGTCTAGCTGTGGTACTGTTCAGGTAAGGTACAGAGTGCATGGCACTGGGAACCCAATGACATCACAATCACTTAGCTCACAAGTACTGTGACTTTGTTCATTAAGAACAAGGCATGCTAAAAGCGAGCCTGCTATGGGAAATTCTGTGCCTGGAAAGCACAAGAGCCAGGCATCACTAAGGTGGAGAAAAGACAACAATTTGAAAGAACTCTCAGTAGGAAAGCTGTGCAGCCACATTTCCTTGTATCCTAAACCTTGTGTTCTTCTGAAATCTAAACAAAATGCACTGGGGGTAGAGTTAATGTTCTCATTGACATGAGATTTTGTGGCAGGTAAGTTTGATCTGACCTCACAACTCAGGCATATCAGCAAGTAAGAGTAGTGAAGGAGGGCTGGAGAGATGGTGTAGCAGTTAAGATGCTTGCCTGTGAAACCAAAGGTCCAGGTTCCATTCACCATTACCCAGGTAAAGCCAGATGCACAAGGTGGCACATGCTTCTGGAGTTCATTAGCAGTGGCTAGAGGCCCTGGCATGCCCATTCTCACTATCTGCCTATCACTCTCTCAACTAATAAATAATTTTTTAAAGGAGTAGCAAAGCAATTTTATTTTGTGCCAAAACTACGTGAAGCACAATAGATATGAGCCTAGTAAAATTATATGCTCACATAAAACAAAGAGAAAAAAAAACTAAGTATCAAAGGTATATCTTACTTGCAAGAATAGGACATTTAGAAGCTATAGAACATACTTACAGAGAATAACAATTAGGTATAAAAGAATTAAAGTTGGCATGTATTCAGTTAGCTTAACATTACACTTTTGTCATCAATGAGAAGTTGCACAAAGTTTACTGTGCCTTTACCTTGAGATTGGTGGCTAATATTCAGTGCTAACTTGATTACAACTGAGGCTCCTGGAAGATGGATGAGTAAGGCACACCTGGGATGTTTCTGTGAGTGCACTTCTAGGTAGGAAGGATGAAGAGGAAGACCTTCCAAGTGGAGGTAGCACTGCCAACAGGTCGGGGCCCAGATGGAATAAAAGTAAAAAAGAGATCTGGAGAGATGACTTAGAAGTTAAGGCAATTGCCTGCGAGGACCCAGGTTCAATTCCCCAGTATCCAGGTAAGTCAGATGCACATGGTGGCACCTGTGTCTGGTGTTCATTTGCAGTGGCTAGAGACCCTGGCACTTCCATTCTCTCTCCCCCCTCACTTGGTAATAAATAAATCAAATATTTAAAACATGTTTTAAAAAGTGACAGAGTCAGCTAGTGCGGGTTCTTTCTCCTTTCCATCTGCCACAATGTGAGCTGCCCTGCCAGCCAATCGCTAGCACAATGGGCGAAAATTTCAGAAAATGGGAGCCAAAGCAAATCAGTTCCTTCCTTACATTGTTTATTTCAGAGACTTTCTCACAGTGATGGAAAGTCTGACTAATAAAAGTGGCATTCATAAAGAATTATACTTTAGTATAATAGAGTCTATTGTGGTGGCTATTGCTAACTTTGTCTTCCATGCACATGCATACTCACTTACTGGCCCTCTCCTTACCTCTCCACTCTCTGGGGCAAAAAGAGAGCTTTCTTCCTCTTCTACACCCTTAGCTCAACCACTATCTGTATTTCCTGCAAAAGTTACACTCAGTATGTGGGTGGCTGAACTGATAACTGCGCTCACAGCTTTTAGGAAGGAATGTTATGATTTACTTTAACACCAAAGCACAAACACCATGATATCATTTGGGAACAGGGTAGTGACAGCACCTGACTCACGAATACACAATTCAGGAGCAACCAGCAAATCTTCCAATTAGAAGCTCCAAATGTAGAGGGAGTTACAGTGAAAGGTTTTGTTCAGTCATGTCTTGATCAACAATGATGTTTTGCTCATTATCAGAATGGCAGTTGAAAATGAAATGTTGTTAGTGAGCATGGTCCATTAACTACCATAATAAATGCTAGATATGAATTCTTATTAGCAAACGAAAGCTATCAGAAGATGTGAGGCTTGGTTACTATGTTAATAAAGGTCCTACTTGCTGCTTTCATCTGTTCCAAAACTCTGAGGAGGCCTACACCTTCAGGGATCCCAGGAATGGTGTCTCAGAGCTGATCTCTAGCTGGTCCTGTAACCAGCTACTAACTGAAAGAGAGATTTTCATCTTTGGCACTGCTGACATTTGGAGCATTTTGAAGCTGTTCCATGCATTACAGAAAGTTTAGGGGCATCTCTGGATCAGCCAGGAGCACCATCCTTCATTCTGAATGGTAACAAACAAACACGGTCATATCCCCCTTAAGAAACAAAGATGTCCTCTGCAGAGAACCATGGTGGTGAGAGGATGGATAGTCACATGAGGCCAACGATAAGCAATTAAACTCTCCTGGGGAGGGAGGGAGGGAAGGAAGGAAGTTATTGAAAAATATTTGCAAGAAAGTGAAATCAACTCTTATTAGTTTCAAGCTCTTAGGGTTTCAAGATTCTCAAGGCAATGCTATTCTCTCCAATGACACTAGATCTAGTTAGTACATGAGAGACCTGAGTGGAAACGAGAAATAAACACATCAAGTGTAAGACCACAAAGTTCTAGAAGACTAAGTTCTATAAACAAGTAAGGGCTGTATGTATCAGGTAGATAACAATACTAGGCTGAAAAACTTTAAAGATAAAACCTATAGTTGTAAGGACAACATGATAAAGGACATAATATTCAATAAAAGGACTGTACGATTACACAGACTTAGAACAGCAAGGGACTTGGACTATCAAATTAAGCTACAAAGAGATCAGGGCTATTGAACATTAAATGATACCATTATGTGTAAAAACAGTTCCCAATGATAAACCTCAGCTGTGATGGTACAGAATGGAAAAGAACACAAAGAATGTGGAGTATTGTAAGTTAAGGTACAATTATATTAAAATGTATCTATATTCTTACTTCATATGGTAGAGAATCAATGTCCATTTCCAGGAATTTGTATATAATCTTGTTTTACCCTGGACATTACAAAGCTCAGACACTCTGACAAAGCTGCTAAGCTGCACCATGGAACTGAGAACTCCAGTGTCACTGATCTGACAAATTAATTAGAAAACATGGAGGCAATTGTTGTACAACTTGAGAATTTCTTTTCTTTGGATTAACTTGTATAGATTTCATTTAAATTTAATGTTCACATTTAGTGAGACCAATTGCTAGTCAACATCTTCTCTTGCAATATGTTTCCCTTCCAGAGCTGATAAATGATCCCAACCTTGTAAAGGACTTTTTCTAGGCAGTGGAGCTCCATGTTCCTTGTTGGCAAAAAGAATTCTTTAAGGTCAGTAAAAAAACTGGTTTCAGACTCCTACTTGACAGAAGTGTATTTTCCATCACTTTGAACTGATATCTTTTATACTGGTTTAAAGTTAAAGGAAGAAAATGCAAAATCACTTGTCAAATATCTGTGGTTACTTCTAGCAGTACTCAACATGAAGAGCTTTTTAAAGATTTTTTTCCAACAGCTGATGCAGATTTTTCTACAAGTATCTCAAAACTACCCATACACTGTGTCAGCTCAGGTCTCTAAGATGCAGGTGCGGGAGAGATTAAAGTTAAAGAAATGGGAACACCTGGGAAGGAAAAGGGAGCACAGAAGAATGGTGAGCACAAGACACGTCTGACATGGGCAATAGAGAGGGAAGGAGACCACACAGGGCTCAGAGGAAAACTTGGCCAGGCTGAAATGACAGCAACAGACTTTGAGCAGGTCTTCAAGGTCAACTCCCAGTCCATGCAGAAGGTAACCCAGCAAACTGTAAGGATGTGGTTACATGTTTGTATACAATCATTCCTTTAGAACAATTTCACTCACGTAGGACCAGCTAGGTAAATCCAGCAGGACAGCCCTATGAGATAAAATTCATTCATTGATTCTGTATAGTACCTAAAGCAATAAAATGGTCACCCAGCAACTATAGCTTTAATTCCATCTTGGCTGCTAACTCATGGCCTTGGCAATTCATTTCATCTTTTTGGGTCTGTTTTCTTATTTTTAAAATGGAAAGAATGGGCTAAATATATCTAAGATCCCACTCTAACATTCACATTTTATGCATTATACCCACCACAACATTTCTTCTATTATTCATTCTGAATCCACTATATAGCTAGGGCACAGGAAATTCAATAAATGAGCCTGTTCTGCTGCCAAACTGCTCAGATGCGACAAGCACACATTATACAACATTTGAAAATAACCATGTAGATGTGACACCTGGTTGCCAGGGGCCAGACACTGCATGGCATCAGGAATGCTCTGTCTCTGGCTGACTTGGCACTAGAAGTGGGTTTGCAATGGCTGGAAGAGAGACTTAGCAATAATTGCTGGGCTGCTTCCTGAACCTCTACCACCTGTAGGATCTGAGCTGGCAGGGAGCATCTTGTTTACTGCTGCTTATCACAAGATCTGATTACCTACATAAAAATGAATCCAGTCAGCCAATAACTGGACATCTTCATTTCTCTCATGACTCTTTACAGAGGCAGGTTCAGAGGAAGTACGTCACATACACATTAGCACATGCAAACTCAAATACCTCAGTTGAAAAAGAGTAACTGATAGGATTCGCAGGATTCCATGAAGAAATCTGAGCAGGAGACACTCACCAGACTCTGGCCTGTCTCACTCCCCACATGTCTTCTTAGAATATCTCTTCCCAGTGAATGGAATTGTAGTAGATGAAGTTATGTAAGTTTCAATCATAATGGCAGAAAAGCCAGCAGTACTGGGCTCTGAAGGGTAATTATGAACCTAAGAAATGTTTGCCTTACATACTGATTTTAAAACTCAATTCTACATAAGCTGAAACAAAATTATACTCCAAGCAACACTGAAATTTGGAAAACTCTAAGGAATAAAAGCTAACTACTTTAAAAAACATTCTCAATAGACTGCAACATTAATGAAAGTATTATAGAGTATGCAACTCTTCACAACACACCAGCTTTTTCCTGGGCCAATAATGAAGTTCTTAGCTTACCTGGAAAGAGATTAAGGGATAAGAACATGGAAAAACTAGTAATAACATCAGGCTTAAACAAAATGGAAAGGAAAGAAGTCTCAGAAAGGAAATGTAAAATTGATGGAGATGCGAAAGTATCCAGCAGAATGCAACAGAATATCCACAGGATAGAAAGAAGCCAGTTCAGTTCCTGGATCAAGTGTGGTGAAGAAGGACCAGAAAATCACCATTACCCACTGCTGGAGGGGCCACATTAGGTGCAGGCAGAAAGGACAGAGTAGAAGCACAGGGCCTCGTTCCATAGGCACAGTTACTTTAGGTGTAGGCGGATTCTCATGCTCAGCTGTACTGAGATGTGGGAGGACCATCTCAAACTCTAGAATCCTTGGTACTGGAGTGGCTTTTTAAACAAAGTTGTGGCCCAGGGACATAATCACAATGTCAGCTTACACTTTTAAAAAAGATTTTATTTTTATTTATTTATTAGAGATGGGGGAGTGAGAATGGGCGAGCCAGGGCCTCGAGCCAGGGCCTCTAGCCAGTGCAAACGAACTCCAGACGCATGCACCACCATGTGCATCTGGCTTACATGGGACCTGGAGATTGGAACCAGGTCCTTAGGCTTTACAGGGTTAACTTAAGCCATCTCTCCAGCCCTCAACTAACGTTTTTAACATTTTTAAAGATTACTTTTAGGGCTAGAGTGAGACCCTACCTTGAAAAAAAAACAAAACAAAAAAAAAAAAAAAAAAGATTACTTTTAAAGACTTACCTCAACACTCAACACAAGCACACCAGCAACATGAAGTAAATAACACATTTATGCATTTACTCATTCAGTCAGTTAAGTAAACAGTTACAGGCAAGAGTCAAGCAGAAACTCTGCATCTGGAAGGACTGTTTGGTGGGCTGTTTCTATGACTCCCAGGCAGGACCTTCTCTGGGTTTGGATCTAAAAATAAAAAAAAACTTCTTGACTTCGATTAGGTTCTGCCTGCTGGACAGTGGGAATATCGCTAGCTGCCTAACGGGAGCATCCTGTCTGCGGCATGGTTGTGGCCATCATCTTAATTCTATTCTGCCTTTCTGCCTCATTCATCAGCCTCCTCTGAGCATGGTTTTCATTTAACCTTCGTCTGATGAGATGCTAGAAGCTTCTAGCACCAGTAAAGACTGAAATACTAAGCAAACAGATTCCAGCCCAGATGAAAGTGACCTCAAGCCTCTAAGCCAAAGTGATGCAAAATGATTATCATAGAGACAAACAGTAACAGCATATGTCATATTTCTCAGCTATTAAAAATACTCATATAGGCATCTGGGGGTACATTTCGGTGGTGGAGTATTTGCCAAGCATAGTTAAGGCCTTGTATGCAATCTCCAATACCTTAAAAATACTCATACAAAAAAGAGAAAAAAATTCTATACATACCTGAAACAAAAACACATTTTAGAAACAAGGTCTTGAGTATAAAAGATACTTCTTAAGATCATGGGGCTAGGTATAATTAAGAGAATACAAGGGATAATGGATCACAGCTTAAAATGACATACTAAACAATATCTCTGATATTCTTGTTTTTTTCAAAACAAATTATTTATTTGCAAGAAGACAAAGGAAACAGAGAGAATGGGCATGGCAGGGCCACCAGCCACTGCAAACGAACTCTAGATGCATGTGCCACTATGTGCATCTGCCTTTACATGGGTATTAGGGAATCGAACCCAGGTTGATAGGTTTTGCAGGCAAGCACTTTCACTGTTGAGCCATCTCTCCAGCCCCTCCAATATTCTTTTAAAGCTCCCCATGGATAGGGCTGGAGAGATGGCTCTGCAAACCTGAGTGTTTGCTGCACAAGCATGAGGACCTGAGGGTGGTCCTCAGACCCATGTAAAAAGTTGAGCATGGCTACATAAGCCTGTAATGCCAGTGCTGAGGGGATGGAGACAGGAGCACTGCAAGGCCTCCAACAACAGCAACAGCAACAGCAACAACAACAACAACAACAAAGTACCTCAGTGGTAACTTCCAGGTTCGGAGAGGATTTGTCTCAAGAAACTAGGTAATAGATGCTCCTCTAGTATCCACATGTGTGTGCACAGGGCATATGAATCTGCACACATGTGCATTTGACACAACACAATTACATACTACATACACATATACACAATTACTCCACAACACATCAAAAGGTACACATGAATAAGAAAGACCAAAATAAAACTCTTTTTAAATATATTATTCCAAGCTTGACTTTAATAAGAAACCCAGCCCCCAAGCATACACATGTGCACATACAAATGACAAAGCCACATTAACTGCCATGTATATAGGCAATCACCTTCAGAACTTTTGAGGTGCAGCTTCTTTCCAGAGGCAATTACTGTGTGAGACAAGCACTGTGGAGTGGACCAAGATGTGACAGCACAAACATCAGCACAGCCATGTGAAAACGTATCTACTGAGAGTAATACACACATACAGGTTTTGCATAGATGACCAAGACACAGAACACAATTAGTATGATGGTAAGAGAACAATGTGCTAAAAGATCTGGTTTGGGCCTTTAAAAAATTTACAATGCTAGCCTGCTGTTAAAATTTTTTTTTTAATGTTGAATGTTTTGTGATCTTTGACAAGTGTCACCTTGCACAGAATATTCTAGGCTACAGTAAAGAATTAGTGCTTTCTCTAAGTGAACAAAAAGACAGCCTGTTTGCTTTGAAAAATGGCTACCACCTGCTATTAATCTAAAAGTGAAAACAAGCAGTGCAATGACATTTATCAAGTTCACACTCCTCTGCCACTTTGCTCAAAAGAGCATAACTGACATTTTGTAATCTTAGCAAAAATTTTTATAAAGTTCTTAGAACCAGGTTTATGCTATATTACTATGGGATTATTTAATATCAGATACTGCCCTGTAGTGTGACAAGCACTGAAGGAATTCCTTAACAAGCCCCGTTTTCTTTTTTCTTTTTGACTGGCATCAGAGGAATATAGGGGTATAATGATGGCATGATCAAGGCAGAGCTGACAACTGGCTGGAAAATTTGCCAAAGATTGTCTAGCTGGTCCTTGCAACAAGCTTTCCTTTGTCATGGTGGAGCTCCCTGTTACCTGCGTCCTCAAGAGTCCAAATGTGATATGAGGAGGTTAGCTATCTATGGGCCAAATGGTTTCTGCCATCCTTCCATAAAGAATGTTCCCAATTCGGTTTGTAGAATAGCCTGGTACAAGAATTCACAACAAGTAAGCCCACAGACATGCCACAGAAGACAGAATTCATGATAGTCAATAAAAGACTCTGGGGCATTTTAACATCTCCTCATCCTTAAAGAAATAAAACATATACTACATACATACATATTAAAAGCTAAAATAATTTATCCACCTGAAGAACAAAAAACAACTTAACACATCTATTCATTTATTCTACAAGCACTCAATGAAAAACTTTAGCACAAACCTTTCAAACACTGAGGTGGACATGGTAGACTATAATAGTAACTCTTCTACAGCAGCTCATTCAATGGTCATGAAGCACATTCCTAAAGCTTCACTCATATGCACAGGCATAAAACTACCATGAATCCATGCCTGCTAAATGTGGTTTTTTGGGAGTTAGAATCTAGAGTGCAGGGCTACTCACAGAATAGGTTATGAACATAAGCCACCATCAGAAAAGTTCATATGCAGAAAGCATGGTGGGTGTTTCAGGAGGAGGGAAGAGCTAATGAGCTGGACTGGAATTTGAAGGCTGAATGAACAAGATTCAAATGGGCAGAAATAAGTCAAAGGCCATCTCAAGAAAAGGAACAATAAACAAAGGTATCAAAGAGAGAAGAAAGGAAGTCTCAGCGTGCATGTAAGCTGAAGAGGGAATTACAGTCAAAGGGCCAGAAAGTAAGTGGGAACAAGGCTGCAGAAAGACTTAACTGTCTGCTGGACTCCATACTGTAGGCCATGGGGGGCACTAAAGGATTTGAGCATGATGAAAACGTTTTTAGGAAGATTAATATCGCTATACAAGATGGATTAGAAATAGGAGACAATGCCAGCAGGGAAATCATTAAAGGAGTTATCAAAATACATATGACAAGAAAATAAAGGGGAACTATCTGGGGAAGGGAATAAAGGGAGGAGACAGAGGGAAACAAGAGAGGTTAATAAGGGAAAGCAAGAACTGCTTTGTCTAGTAACATGAAGAATCTTGATTTAAATATATACATATTTAAATATATACATATATATGTACATGTATATAAATGAGACATGAAGGCACAAGGGGGATTATTTGGGGGAGGGGAGCCAATGGGGAGGAAATAGAGGAGTAAATATGAGCAAAGTACAATGACATACATGTATGAACATGTCAAAATGAAGCCTGTTATTCTGTACATTGATTTTAAAAACTGAATAGGACCCATATATAAGATAAACAGAACCTTCATGAGTTATGTTTCTACCAGCACTTTCTAAATATCATCTCATCAAAAGTTAAGTGTATAAGCTCCAGAGTGGACAATGAGCTAAAAATCCCAAACCAAAACCCAGGCTCCAAAATATGGGGGTAGTGCTAGAATGAACACAAAACATATAGTTAGCTGTGCAACAGAACGTTCTCCAAAAAGACATGTTTTGAGCTACCTCAGTGTGTAAGAGCACTTGCCACACGAGCAGAAGGACTTGATCCATGCTGATTTAAAGCCCTAGCACCCACATAAACAGCAAGGCACTGCTAAGGGAGTGGACACAAGAGAATGGCTGGGGCTCACTGGCCAGCCAGGGTGACAGAAAAATGGCAGCTCCAAGTTCAGTGAAAGATGCCATCTCAAAGAAACAATGAGGATCAGTGACAGAAGGACACCTGGAACTCCTCTTGGGCTTCTGCACATATGCACATGGGGCATATGCATCTGCACACACATGTATATGCCACACACACATCACACTACACATGCAAGGGAAAAGAAATGAAAAGTTTTCTGAAGAGAAAGAACCACCGAGATTATACAATTTGGACATGGGCCACTGATAACATTTAATAGCTCAAGCACCCTATCTTACCTTAAAATTAAAGGGAAAATATAACTGGCAAAAGATGAGAAAATCTGCTCTATCACCATCATGTGCTAGAAATTATTTTTGTTAACTGCTAAGTCTCAGGCTTTGCTTACAAATCTGAGACTTTAGGGAACAGTGATGCCACTACATGGGAACATATAAAGAGTTGAATTTGAACAGTGTTGAAAAGCTCAACAAGTACCAAGATACTTCCATCAAAAGCACAATATAACAGGAAAACAAACTGCAGCTATATAAAATCCCCAGCTTCATCAAGCTCATAGAAAAAATTAAATATCCTACTTTTGGCTATTTGTTGAGATATTACATTGAGATGATTATTAGTATGTTACCTCCATAATGTGAATGAATGGAACTATGACTTGTATGCTATGCTTTTTAAAGTTGGTGTATATTAATTGTACAAAATAATGGTAGTCATTGTAACATTTTCTGCATCTACTGAAATGATCATGTGATTTTATTTTTTATTCTATTTATGTGGTATATTGTTATATATATTATATGATATATATTGTATTATATTATATATTATATGATATATGATATACATCATGTCATTTTACATATGATGAACCATCTTAAAATCTCTGGAATAAAACCGACCTGGGGCTGGAGAGATGGCTTAGCAGGTAAGGCACTTGCCTGCACAGCCAAAGGACTCAGTTTCAATTCCCCAGAACCCACGTCAGCCAGATGAATATGGTAGCACATGTGTCTGGAGTTTGTTTGCAGTAGCTAAAGGCCCTGCATGCCCATTCTCTCTCTCTCAAAAATAAATTTTAAAAAATTAAAAAAAAAAATCAACCTGATCATGGTATGTAATCTTTTTAATGAGTTGCTGAGTTTGGCCTGCAAGTATTTTGATAGTTTTTGTGCCTCTGTTCATCAAGAAAATTGTTCTGTAATTTTCCTTCTTTTTTGTTATCAGTGTGACACTGTCTTCACAGACTAAGTTTGGAAGCACTCCTTTCTTTTGTACTTTAACAAACAGGTTGAGGAGCATTGGTAATATTGTGCTCCCCTAAATAACCCCACAGAGGATTACACCTACACACAGGGGAAGAGGAGATGAAAGTAGAAGAGACATTGAACTGGGAAGAACACATGCTTCCATGGAAAGGGGATGGGAAGGGAGTCAAAAGAAGGAAATGAGAGGGGACTATGATCAAAATACATTATATACATGTATAAAAATTGCCAATAAAAAAGATAAAAATGTCCAGTAGAATTCAGTAGTGAATGTGTGAGGTCCTAGCATTCCCTTCATTTGAAGACTTTATCACTGCTTAAGTCTTCTTGCTTGTTCTAGATCTGCAGTTGTTTATGTCTTGTTGGTTATATTTTGATCGATATTTACCTTAAGCATTGGGTCAAAGCCAGACAGGATCCCTTAGAAAATGGAAGATGGACTGAAAGGGATAGAAACCTAAATTCCAGAGTTTGAAGAAAGACACTTCTAATAGAAAGATTGATAAACACTGAAAATTATATATTCCTTTAGCATTTATGAAGTTATCTCCCATTCATTATGTCATTTAATTCAATTTTTATAATAATGCTACAATTTAATTAAATTCTCAAACCTTTCAGAATGCCACATACAAACTAGCTGAGAAATAGCAAAACAAGCCTTGTCAAAATTATTACCGTAAGTTCAGTGGCACATACCGAGGGTCACAGAAGCGAACCTGCGTAGGGCTCACATTGCTCCACAGAACAGTACTCTCCAATAGCCCATCACCTGGCATCCCAGTATGTGGGACATACTACAGGTGAGACAGATGATGAACAGAAAAGGTAAACAAAATGGAACAAACAAACAAAAAGCTACGGGAACTAAAGGAAGTCTATTGGGACCAACAAATGTTACTACAGACAGGACCCAGAAGGAAGCACAGGCCATTCTCAGCTATATACAAGGGCTAGAAGTGCTTAGAGAAACAGCAGAAAAGTTAGAGATGGGAACCCACAAACATAGAACTATGAGGCATGTCCTGTATCTCAATAAACACCTCAACACTGAGGGGAAATAAAAGGAAAAACAGCACACACTCTGTGAATTGGGGATCATTAGACAAAATGGAAAGAATCCCAGTCCAGGAAGCAGCCAGATGACTTGTCACCCCAACCAAACAGTTAAGGACAACCCCAGAGCATCAGAGTATTATCATTTCACAGTTGTAGAAAAGGCAAGAATAAGCCGCATGGTGTCGTGCTGTATCCCACACCTATCAGGATGCAAACAGGTCATGGTAGACACAGACAACTGATTCCAAGCCGCTGCCACAGGAAGGAAAGCCAGCACTCATGTCAGTACTGCCCCTTCCATTCAGAGCTACCACCACGCATGCAACAGCACAAGGATGTTTTTATGACTTTTAAACAAAAATAAGTGATACGTATCATTTTCTTGTTTGGAAATTATTTTCTTTACAAATTCATTTTTTTTATGTTGGCAGTTCCTCACATTTGTCTCAAATTAATTTCAATTTCTTCCTCCATAAGGTTCTATGAAAGTCCAAATGTTTGTGATCAGTGAATAAAAAATAATTTGAGGGACTGTGCATGGTGGGCAGAGACCTTGGTTGGGATATCAAAAGTTCACCACAGATGCATATATAAACCTGAGGATGGAGCCTGCTGATGTGACAATGTGACACCACTTGCTGCCCCTGCCATGCTTTCAGTGCCATGATGGACTTGAAGCCAGAACTAAACCCATCCCTTCCTTAAGCTGTTTTTAGTCAGCTAATATTTCTGCAACAAGAAAGTAACTAGTACAGTCAACAGAATGGCAGCTTTGTGCCTTCCAGACACACATCTGATCAGTATCCTCTGCACTGGCTTCACTACCACTTGGCTGTCCACAATCTTTCTTCTCTAAACTGTCCCCACTGCTGTCATCTCAAGCAGGTGAAATATTTAACTTTTATCTGCTATCTGATAGAACACTTTGAAATGAGCGAGATTCTTGAACATAATTCAAACTGACCTAAATAACTGACTACACAGGCAATGAAAGTTAACAAATATTAACCTGTCCTCTTCCGCTCCACCTTTGTATTTTTTTCCTTTCTCCTGAACTGCTACTTCATCTTTCAGTTCCCTTATCATTGATAACAAAGAATAGCAACCACATCAGGCAAACCAGAAAGCTGCCCCACCCATGACTCTTCTTTCTCCTCTATAAGCAATCAGTCACACCATCCTGCCAATTAGCATCCCAGTTATCACCAGGATTTCATTTTACTGGTGACCATTCACAACCTGTTGTCATTTACTTGTTTTCCTCTAGAATCCTAACTTTAAAAAGCTGAATGGTGAAAAATGAAGCTCTTTATATAACTGTGATATTAGAAAAGTAGACTTAACTATCATAAATAGAGGGTAACAGAAACAGTATTAAAAAAAACAATTTCTGAACTGGGTGTGGTGGTGCACGCCTTTAACCCCAGCACTCAGGAGGCAGAGGTAGGAGGACTGCCATGAGTTCAAGTCCACCCTTGAATGAATTCCAGGTCAGCCTGAACTAGAGCGAAACCCTACCTTGAAAACAAACAAACAAAAAATTTCTGGTTAGGAACTGCTGCTTGGCCCATGTGTCTGAGCTGAAATATGCTACCCACTCTTTGATACAATGTTAGAGAAATAAGTGCTAGCAGCTAAGGGCAAAATAACTGATGTTGGGGTAAATTATGTAGTCAACACATAAAACTCTTAGGTTAAGAATTTGCACCGAACCACTGCTAGCTCTGTGATATTAGGTGAATAACCCTGTGTCTTAATTTCCTCATCTATAAAAAGGGGTTTTCATTGCATGTCCCCATTACACCGTTTAGGAAGTTAAAATGTCAAGTGCTCAAATCTTCCATATGTTTACTTACTAAAATAAGTGTAACCATCACAATGATACCAATGCTGAGGGATTCATATGGGCCATAGCAACTAAAGAATCCTAACAAATGGCATTGTCTACTATGTGTTGAAAACTCCAAATACACTGATAAATCAATACCCAGCTGTGTCAAGAACACAGTTCAAGGGCTGGAGCAATGGCTTAGCGGTTAAGGCACATGCCTATGGAGCCTAAGGACCCCAGTTCGATTCTCCAGCCAGATGCACAAAGGGGCACACACATCTGGAGTCCATTTGCAGTGGCTAGAGGCCCTGGCATGCCCATTCTCACTCTCCCTCTCTCTTTCCCTCACTCTGTCTCCAATAAATAAATAAAAATAAAATCTTTTTTTTAAAAAAAATAAAAGAACACAGTCCAAGGAGGTAAGGGAAAGAGGTTCCAGTAAAGTGAAAGGAAGTCAGCCTGCATTTCTTCTGCTTCATAGACTTGTCTAGCTCTAATCTTCATAATTGTATGAGGTACATCAACAATGAACAAACCCTGACTAAAAAGTCTATACACCTCACCATACTCACTTCTTTTTTAAAGATCACAATTCAATATAATGACAGAGGAGGAATGGAACTTGGGAGAAGGAGAGATTATGCCTACTTTAAAAAGTGCTCACTAGGCCAAACCTAAGAAGCCGCGGTATCTGTTAGCCACCAGCAGGACAAAGAACACTTCGAAAACAACTCCTGAATATTCGGTGGGAGAGAGCATTGTGAAAAACACACAGTGTACATACGCAGACAGCTACGCACCTCTTTCTACATATTTTAGATCTATTCTAGATAACTTGTGCTACTATAATATAAATGCTATGGAAGAAGTTGTTACTAAGATAGAGTCTTCCATACTCTGCACAGGTGCAGCCATGGTAGGCTTCACCACATACACACTTCATGAAGGAGAAGCGACATTACCAATGCTCAACCAGCTAGAAAGACCTGTGAAGTGGTGGAGGCTCCAGCAGGACTTGACTGCACATCTTTTTATTTGCATAAATTTAGCATAGGGCTCAGCTCAAGGGGAATTCAAGTGGTACACTTTTCAACTTTTGCAAACTTTTTTTTTTGACTATTTTACATCTGTCATTGGTCAAATCCACAGGTAAGGAATCATCTGTTACAGAGGGGTGTATAGATTTTAAAGGGTATTTGGATGAAAATCAAAACAAAGGACTAATGACGCCATCTAGTCAAAGACCAGGGGATATGAGATTGATTCACCAGTGATGTCTACAAATGCCTAAGCTATCCAAAAAGGATAATGCTATAACTTCAATCATCTAGAGAAATTCCTACACAAGTTTTTGAGAGTATTCATTGGAACATAGCAATAAGGAACCAAAGCAGATAGAAGGAGGAAAAGACTTTAGGGTCATGTGAAGTCAGGAAAAGGGTAACACTGACAAACCCAGAAATAGATGAGGCCCATCAGAAGGCAGCAGCCGGCAACATCAGAAATCCTGAGAAGACACTAGCATTGGCCTTGGGGACAGACAGAAGCTCCACAGCTCCCTCCCCCGCTCCTCAACGTTTCCTTTTGGACTCTACAGCACACCGCTTTCTCTCTCACCTACCTACCCACTTACTAGGACTTGCATTTTCACTTCGCTCATTTCTTCTTCCTTATTTCATTTCCTTTCTCAAGGTCCTTGGACTTGGTAAGTGTGTGTGATACAGTTACTTTGTTTTAAAGTTCAGTGAAGTTAAGGCTTTCACATTTCTGATTCTACAACTCCCTACGTAGTAGTCCCACTCTCACAAGCACTCTGATTTCCTTTTCCTTGATGATTAGAATCACTTTAGACTTCCTACCCCTGCCCTACCCATGTTTACTGACACTGCTGGCCTATCAATCCTCTCTTTCCCAGGACTTGCTGGCTAGCTAGTCTAGCCAAATCAATAAGCTCCAGGTTCAGTGAGAGAGATGCTATCTCAAAAAATAAGGTAGAGAGTGACAGAGGAAGACAGAGGAAGACACCCAACATCAACCTCTGACCTCTACACATACGAGCTTGCATCAACACAAGTGTTCTTTCAAAGCATAAGAAGTGACAACTAAATCAGGAATACAGGAAACAAAGACAGACAGTGCAGTTAAAAGATTTGTCACACTTTGCTTATATTCCTTATACTATACTTTATAAAGCTAATTCATTCTGTAATAGCCTCATAGTTTAATAATAAATAAAGACTGGGGCAGGAGAGATGTCTCACCAGTTGAAGGTACTTGCTTGCAAAGCCTGACAGCCCGGTTTTTAATTCCCCAGTACCCACATAAAGCCGTCTACATCTCCCCTCAATCTTTTATCATTCTATAACTCACTCCCAATTCAATACCAAGCATTTTAGTAAATCACATGTATGATTTTTTTCCATAGCAATCAAATTATTTTTTCTATAACTAGCAACAACTAAAATGACATTTAATTAAATTATGTATTAAAAACAACTGACAAGGATGCCAACAAACAACTGATTTTGGTGAGCCAATCAGAGATGCATAGGAGTGGGAAAGACACCTAGAAATAAGTATCTGTGTGTCAAGGGCAACATACATCTGTTAAGAAGGAATGGAAGGTCATTTTCCCACTAAGTGCATTCTGGGTGGGGTGGGGTGGAGTGGGGTGAGG
The DNA here is from genome assembly GCA_036365145.1 of Orientallactaga sibirica. Classification (NCBI taxonomy): domain Eukaryota; kingdom Metazoa; phylum Chordata; class Mammalia; order Rodentia; family Dipodidae; genus Orientallactaga; species Orientallactaga sibirica. The sequence continues at coordinate 23,914,438 of JAEOAD010000019.1, forward strand.
AAGACATGATATTGTATCTGATTCATCACAATCATCTTTTACTCTAATCCTGTACACCTGACTCTTTTCTTCAAGGACTACTCTCTCAGAGTTTGCCTTTCCTTCAGGAAAAGTTACCAAGAAGGTGCTATGACATCTTCTCCACCCCACCCCCCCAAGTCAATGTGGCCAAACCCAGTCAGGTATTTTTTTCAAGACCAGTTTGCAGAAATTCTAGCTTGTGGGGCTGGGGAAACGGCTCAGTGATATCCAGCACTCATGTCAATCCAGCCACAGTGGAGCACATGTCTGCAAGCCCAACATGCCTAGGACAATGGAGGATGGGGTCAAGAGAATCCCAAAGCTTGCAGGCCTTCCCAGAGACACTTAAACAAGGAAGAAGTAAATCAACCAATACCCCAAGGTTGTCGTCTAACCTCCCAAGCATGTGGTACATGTACATAAACACACAAGTACACAAATACACATGAAATTCTAGCTTGTCAAATACAGGATGCATTAGTTTCCCCACCCTCTTATTCCCATATCTATGCAGTCACATGCAGGCATTTCGTGCACACCGAACTGACTGCTCTCTGACACTACTGAAAGACCAAGGATGTTGTGCTTCAGCTCAGAAACCTGTGTGTTATTCAACCCAAAGGCTACCTCAAGTAACAAGCTCTCTACAACCAGCTCTTCTCAGGCTGAGTAACCACAATCTGGTGCATGTCACATAGCTATGAGGAGTTGGACCAGTAATGTAGCAACAGTAATAATGACTGGCCAATTTACATGTCACCCAAACCAGAGATGATTTAAGGTTATCCCTGTTTCCGAGGTGCTCCTCTAAGTGAGAGGGAAGGGCATAGTACTACAAGCACACTAGGAATGCACAGAGTCAATGTCTCCTTACCAATTCCTTCCTCTAGAATATGGGTGGTTAGTCCATAGTGCGCTGGGGTATGTGAACACACAACAGGAACTAGGACTAGGGTCAACAAACTATGAGCCAAGAGCCAAATCTTACCTTTTGAAATAAAGTTTTATAAAGATATGGCTCCACCCATTCTTCTTGGCTGCTTTATCTCAGCACTCAGGAGGCAGAGGTAGGAGGATCTCAGTGAGTTTGGGGCCACCCTGAGACTACAGAATAAATTCCAGATCAGCCTGGGCTAGAGCTAGACCCTATCTCAAAAAACACACACACACACACACACACACACACACAGGACAATTGTGGTGAGCAAATATGAGCTAAGTATAATCATATGTATATATGAAAATGTAACACCCATTAATGACACAAGCAAGGATTAATTTTTTAAAAGAATGAGTATTGGGATTTGGGTGACTTAGTAAACTGGTATCATTGTGAGAGGGAGAAGGCAGATAGGATGACTGGGCCCCTAAAAGTAAAAGGGCAGGTAAGTCTGCACTTGCAAGAAATCAAAGATGATCGACTTCTTTTCTCTTGCCTAGTTCCCTAGACCTGTTTATCCACAAACAACCAGGAGCCCTCCTGGGAGGGAGGTCTATTATAGGATTTAACCAATGTGGTTGGTCAAGTTCAGCCCCCAAAACTTGGTGTCAGGGACAGTCTCTTCCTAAGACAGCCCCTAACCCTAACCCCTGGTTCACCTGAGCTGGAAGGTAGGGCTCTCCACCATAAGGTTATAAATACATTTGCAAGGTGGGGGGATATACTCTCTGAGCTGCCTGATCACTTGGGAATTTCTAGCTGCTGGTGAGTTTCCCATCAGCTTAGGGCGGCTGAGGGGAGAGCCCACGACCCCTTATTCTCCATGTGGGCTCTGTACTCCCCTCTCCACATGGCATGAGCTCTTTGAACTTTCTTTTCTCTCTTTTCTTTTCACTGTTTTTCCCCCTCCACATGGGATCTCTAGCCATGTGGAATCTAGCCATGTGGGTGCTACTCCTTGGCTATGTACTTCCCTAAATAAATATAATAATTTATTAATTATCCTTCTCAGTCTTTTTTATTCAATTATTTGATTAAAATTAGAAACAATCCTAGGACTTGGGGTTTCAAGGACTTTTCTGAATCCTGAAAACCCTGTTATAACTGTTAATGAATTATTTTGCACATTAGAAAAGAAGCATAACAGGGCTGGAGAGATGGCTTAGCAGTTAAGGCATTTGCCCACAAAGCCAAGGAATCCTGGTTTGATTCTCCAGGATCCATGTAAAAAAGCAAAACCTGAGCAGGGCATGGTGGTGCATACCTTTAATCCCAGCACTATGGAGTCAGAGGTAGGAGGATCCACTATGAGTTTGAGGCTACCTTGACACTACTGAGTGAATTCCAGGTCAGCCTGAGCTAGAGTGAAACCCTACTTCAAAAAACCAAAACCAAAACAAAACAAAACAAAACAAAACAAAACAAAACAAAACAAAAAAGCAAAGCCAACAAGATAACCTGCAGCACACAAAGCTTGGGCTTCCACAGGAAAAAAAAAATTACTGATTTCTACTCTTAACAAAAAATATGGTGCTTTAACAAAACAAACAAGAACACAGAAAAACTAGCCCTTCCACACTGACGAAGATAATGAGCAGGTCCATAAAGATACCTGCCTAACGTGCAGGTTCTCTATCCAAAGGCAAAGAAACAGAAGCGTTAAATATAGCTTTGGTTCCCTGAATGTCCCAACAACCACAATAAATCCATTGAGTTTTTTCAGATGACTCCTGTAATACATCAAATGAGTCATAAAAATACAATTTCTTCATGTTGCTTGTTTACTGTTGTGCAAAGTCGAAGTAGTTATAAAGCTTTGGGATGTGAACATTAACTTTAGCAGTCAACACATGCCAACAAATGACTCAACTGATGCAAGTTTAGCAGGACTGCACTTTATTGAGACTCAGAAGTTGCCAAATCGACAAATAACAGAAAAGATCATAATTTATTTAGCTGTTATACTGTGTACATGCATCTGTATTTTGGAGGGAGGGGTATGCTCAAGTTAAAATTAAAAAGCTGGGCTGAAAACATGGATCTGTGGGGAAAGATACTTGCTGACAAAACCTGATGGCTGGGGTTCAATTCCATAGCACACACATAAAGCCAGATTCACAAAGTGGCACATGTGTCTGGAGTTCATTTGTAGTGATAAAGGGTACTGGATTGCCCATACTAAGCTCAAGCCCCTCCTTGCAAATAAATAAAAAAATTTTAAAAAAGTCTGGGGCTGGAGAGATGGCTTAGCAGTTAATGCACTTGCCTCCTAAGCCCAAGAACTCCGGTTCCAATCTCCAGGTCCCACGTTTAGCCAGATGCAAAGTGACGCAAGGGCACAATGCCACACTTGACCACAAGGGGACACACACATCTGAATTTCATTTGCAGCAGCTTAAAGACTGCTGGCGCGCCCATCTCTATCTGTCTTCCTCTCCCTCTCTCTCTTTCTCTCTCCAAAAAAAAAAAAGTCTGACTGGTAAGTTACAGTGAAAGCAGCATTTGTTTTGCTGTGTGTGTGTGTGTGTGTGTGTGTACACACAGATGCACAGGTTTGAGACAGAATCTTCCCTCAGTAGCCCAGTCTGGCTTCAAACCCATAATCCTCCTGCCTCAGCATGCAGAGTGCTGGGTCTGCAAACATGCACTACTATGCTCAACTTGAAAAAGGCATTTCAAAGCACACATCCAAAGACAGCTCAAAGCCTCTGCAGACAATTCTGCCACTTGCCCACACGTCCTGGATGGGGAAGGTGCACAGGATAAGACACTGCTTCGGGTAAACAGGCAACTGCAGCTGGAGGTTATTCCCCATTTTCTTATGATAAATCCCCACCACAGAAAAGCAAAACCTACAGAATGTCATTAAATGCAGGACAAGGGAAGGAAACCAATGGCATGTGTCAACTGAGCAGTGTTGAGTCCAACTATTAATGTTACTGTGTAAGTTATGGCACCAGTTTAAAGAGATTTGAATCTATATGTACACAAGCAAAAAGTCAAACTACATAATGATACTCTTAATTTTGTAAATTTCTTCTCTACCAAAGAATCCAAACCATACACACACACATACACACACACATACATACACAGAGACACCCATTGCTTTGCTCCAGGCTCTGAAATTTCATTTAAGAAATGTAATAAAAGCAAGCAAATTGCAAATACTGGGACATTTTAGTATTCACCACTTAAAACAGTTTTCTTCCAAAGTAATGAAATTAATAATCCGCAAATCTCTGTGTATTAAGGTTCATCCTAAAAGTAAACAGTAAATAAATCTAACACTTGAAAGAGGTGTCAAAAAAGTCACTTTATAGGTAAAGAAATAAAGAAGAGATGGAGACCTTCATTAAACACTAAACAAATACATGATAGACACATAACCACAAGATAGAAAGGAAGCTATCTTCCAATAACCAAATTCTAAGGTGATTCTTTGGAATTCTAAATGCATTTTTCCATTATAAAGTGATCCCAAGGCAGACTGCCAGGCCTGAAGGGAGTTTCTTATCACCAAGTCTCAGAGGTTGATGACACTGGACTAGTGAGAGGTCTTATTTCCCTACAGAACACACTACTGAAATAAACACAAGATGTGTAGTTTCAGCAGCCTTGAGAAATGCATCTTTTTATTCCACATCTCTGCTCAGAGGAGAAAACAAAGGCTCAATAAGAATACATGGCTGTCTGAGGATGCTCAGAAAGAACATAGGGAATGGCTGGTTTGATCTTACAAGCTGAGGACCTGCACTAGACATGATTGGTTTTCTTAAACTCACAAAGAGAACAAATAGGGCAAAGTGAAACCCTGATCTTAATTAGGTAGGCAAGAGTTAGAACAAGGTTTCATAAAAGCAATGACTCGAGGTGAGCAAGCATGTCCACATAAGGCTGCGAGAAGCAATAACCTGGGGTAGACACAAAGACAGGATGGGTATGGTGTGACACTGTATCTTTAAGAAGAAAGAAATGGGTCAGGTTTCCTAACACAGGTCTATGACCCCTGTTACTTGAGAGGCTGAGGCAGGAGGTTCACAAGCTCCAGGCAGGCTTGAAATGCAGAATAAGGTTAAGGCCAGCTTGGGAAATTTTGTGACTGTCTCAAAATAAAAAGTAACAAGAGTGCTGAAGATGGGTATGGGTCAGTGGTAAAGCACTTGCCTAGCATGCATGAGGCCCTAGAGTCAATTCCCATTGAGGGAGAGGGAGGGAGAATGAGAAAGAGAAAGGTGGAAGGGACTGGTCAAATTCTTCAAGGCATTGAGTGTGACTTCTCCCAAGGAAAACTATTAATATCACCTATAAGTACATCTGCCAATTAATCATAAGCACTTGGTTCACTTCCAAATCCTTACTACCAAAGAGAATGTCATTCTTACAAACTGCAAATATCCTACTACAGAGCAACTTAAGTCTGTGCCCAAAAGCCAAAGACTATTACAAGAAAATTTGAATACTAGGAATAAGATACCTTCCAACAAGGTGTTAGTCCGGAGGCCTTCTGATGCCCCCAAAACATTAGACACTATTGCCAAGGTCCTTGGTGGCCCACCAGAACTATATGGTAAGACCCTATTACTGAAGACAACACATGCTGGGCTGCAGGTCACTGAGAAAGAAATGAAGCTGGAGCTGAGCTGGAAGCCTATGCCCAGTCGACCGGCTGTAAAGATGCTGGTAAGAACAATCGTCCTGTTGAGGGAGAAGTCATTAAAGGTGTTAACCAACAGTAGACCCTGCAAGTTTTACAGACCGCCAGTCAGGCCCAATAGGAGGGAAACCGACTGCTCTCTGATTGGATTTGAGGCCTACTCCCAGGGAGGACAGTCCTTCCTGGGACTGAAAATCTAATCAAAAGCCTTGGGCTGGGGAGGCCATAAGCCCTAGAAAAGAAACTACTACTTTATCTGGCTCCCTGGATGTATTATTATATCTACCAGACTGACCTCAAAATGCTTATGCATTTTGTTTATGCCTATTTATTAATGCCATTCTCACTTTTGGTTAGAAAAGCTTCTCTTTTCAGATGGCAGTGACCACAGGGGACTCAAAACCATTCAAAGTGATGAAGAAGCAGCTGTGAAGTGTTCAGAACTAAATGAGACATCTCCATCACACCCTCCAAGGCTCAGTGACCATTGCAGAAGAGGTGACCGATACAATGCAAGAGCCAAGGAAGGAGAGGTATGTTTTGCAATACTGTCTAACAAACATTAAGTAGCCATGACACTTATGACCTCACAGTGGCTTATGCTACCTACAGAAGACCTGCATAACAGGAAGGGAAAAAATGACGACATCAAAATAGAAGACAGGGGCTGGAAAGATGGCCCAGTGGTTAAGGTGCTTGCCTGCAAAGCCTAAAAATTCCAGTGTAATTCTCCAGTACCCAAATAAAGCCAGATGCACAAAGTGGCACATGCATCTGGAGTTCGTTTGCAGTGGCTAGAGGGCCTGGTGTACCCATACTCATCCATCCATCCATCTGTTTGCAAATAAATAAATAAATAAATAAATAAATAAATAAATAAATAAATAAATAAATAAAGCAGACAGACAGGTTGGAATGAAGGGATTTGGGAGGGGAGGGAGCATGATGGGAGGGGATTATGATCATGGAATATTGTCAGTATGTATGGAGGTAGTCAATAAAAAGTTTTTTGTTTATTAAAAGACGGTCTCAATAGGATATCCTGGTTTCTCTTCCTCTCAATGCCAGACAAACATAGAAAGCAAGCTTCTAGCAGATGCAAACTATGGCTTTGAAATAAATCAGTCATATTTTCTACTTGAACAGAAGCATTCTCACTGAGTTCAAGGTCCATATGAGTTGGCCAATTATTAGGAAGTTTTATTCATTCCCACAGTTAAGATTCCTAAGCTTATATAAGGTTTCCTTACAATCACATACCCTGTATTCAAGTATGGGATTATCTACCAATAAAACAATTACCTTTTACTTTCCAAATCATAACTTTTAGCCAACAAAGAGGAAGCATCAGTTCAAATAATCTTGCCTCATCAAACTGGCCCCACTGACAATTTATGCAGAGGGTCATGTGAATACATATTCACTCTCACATAGGCAGAAACTGATAATGGCCAGGAAGCAAAACCAACAAGAAAGAACAGGGATTCACAATGATCAAAATACTGTCCTGCAGGCTGGAAAGATGGCTTAACGGTTAAGGCGTTTCCCTGCAAAGCCAAAGGACCTCGGTTCAATTCCCCAGGACCCATGTAAGCCAGATGCACAAGGGGGTGTATGCATCTGGAGTTCATGTGCAGTGGCTGGAGGCCCTGGCGCACCCATTCTCTCTCCTAGCCGCCCCCTTCCTCTTTCTCTCTCTTGTTCTCTCAAATAAATAAATTAAATTAAAAAAAATAATGTCCTGCTCAAACAGAATTGAAGCACATACCTTTCATATGTTACAGCTGATACCATAACAATGGAATGCAACAATAATCTTACACTTTTGTTTTGTTACAAGAAAAAAAAAACAATATTTACCAGAACAGCTATTTTAGTTCATTTTAAAGGTCTATATATGGCAAGAGAGTTGTGTAGAAAATAGTTATATGTTTATAGACAGATTTATGTGTGACTAGACATTTCACACCCAATTTTTCCACACAGATGAAATAGGTAAGATTAGAAATAGAAGTCAATATGCAAAATATCCAGAGAGAAGAAAAAAAACTTTGTACAGAGAGATTTCTGAAATGTGAAATCAATTATAACATAGGAGTAACTTTGCATAAGGTTTTAAAACACTTTTTAGTGCCAGGGGTGACAGTCTATAAGCCTGATTTTACAAGAATTTGAAGAAGCCTTTAGGTTCCCATGCAGAAAATTACATGTGAAGACAACAAATCTGAATCCAAGTGAGCCATTTGGTATATTTCTTTATATTCAAACAAGCCCACTTGGAAAAAAAAATGCTTCATTGATGGGAAATAGAAAACAGGCAATAAGATAGAAGCCACTCGGCAACCAGAAACAGTTTTGGTCTTTAGACCCCCAAAGTCTCATTTTAATACCTTGTCCACTCAAAGGTTAAAAGAAATAGATACACGAACATTCAACTTGATTTAGAGGAAAGGATTGAACACAAAAATGCATACATAACTAGATCATAAATATTAGTTCTAGGAACAAGTGAATAAGCTATTCAATTTCTGAAGACTTCTGCTGAACACTTCAAACAGCTCTGATCAACTACATAACTCATCAGATCTGTAACAATTGCATGGGACTGACAAATCCCGGAGAGGACTTTGGATGCGACTGGAAGAGAGTGGAATTTTGACTACAATTTAAGAAACAAAGGAGAATAAGATCACCCCAGACTCAGTGATAACGATGAGATTGGGGGGGGGGAGACTGATTTAGCAAAATATCACATGGAAGTTTCAAAAATTAAGAATGTCCACCACAGCTGTGCATACCTTTAATCTCAGCACTTGGGTGGCAGAGGTAGGAGGATCGCCATGAGTTTGAGGCCACCTGGAGACTACATAATGAATTCCAGGTCAGCCTGGGCTAGAGTGAGACCCTACCTCGAAAAAAAAAAAAAAAAAAAAAAAAAAAAAAGGCCATCATAGCTTGCTGAGCAGTATAACTACATCCAAACATTGTAGAACACTAGTTTTACAACCATGTTGTAACATAAATACACAAATCGCTGAATGAAGACCAAAGCAGGGTATCAAAAAAGACTAAACTGTTTTAAATTTATGAATAATCCAATGTTTTACCACCAAAGTCCCATCCATGGTTCCTAGTTTTCAAAGTAGGAAGAGACCCATGTCTCCTAACCACCACTTCACACTGAGACAGTAAGCACCCTGGAGTTCATTAAGAGTCTTCACTAGTTGTGATCAAAGCAAGGAGTCATAGAATTTTATTCTTTAAGGCTCTTAAAATTAGGCAACTGTGTAATATTAATTTAAAATTCTTATGATACAAACAGATTTTAAAATGAAGCAATTAAGGATTTACAATTTGATTTAAACAGAGCTAACTAATACTCTGATACACACATGTACGTCTATGATGTGTTTTGGAGGTAGGTATCACAAAGTATATGAAACCCCATTTCCAGCTCTTTTAAAACATACAGAAAGGGGGGGGATATGAACATGGCACGTAGTGAATGAGTGAAAAAGAACATGGTGTGTAGTCATGCCACATGCCTGAAGAGAGATCTAAAGCTGCAAAAAATTCAACCCAATCCAATCTCTTTAAGGTCTGGCAGGAGAAAGAAGAGCTGAACACCAGGGAGAGCCTATGGGCTTTTGATCTCCATCAAAACAAAAAAGCAAATGACATGCTCAAATGAAGTATCATGTGTAATGTATAAAAGAAGAGCAATTCTTACTTTGAATTCTTTCTGTGTTTAGAGGAAGAGGGTGAAGGGGTTCGACAAGAAAAAAATTCTCAAAATACATTCCTTAGGAGATGTATTATATACTACCAACAGGGGAGTGGGGACAGGTGAGACACAGAGAAGAAAAAAAGAAATGTCAGTTTCTATTAGAAAGGGGAAGAATTCTCACTTTCTAACCAGTGGGAAAGAGATCACTTTTCTTTGATTAAGCAAGACTAATGTTAAAGGAAGCAGGCACAGAGCACACACAAACCACTGATACCCTGTGAGTTAACCACGTACAACTGTAAGACTGTGACTGGGTCCCTGCCGTATGATGGTACTCCACTGCCCCTTCCCACTGGCCTTTCACTGCTTCAAATGCTGCCACTAGTCAAGTTGTCTAGCTGGAGCCTCAACATCAAAACTGAACTTAATTAAATGCCTTATTCACAAGAGATATCAGACCTTCCTGGTTATATCTTCAACGTAGTAATGTGAAGTTTTAATTGAGTTAGTGTTACTTATGGGAACTTTAAAAAAAGACCCTGTGCCTGGCATTTTCACCCTGGAGTTGCTTCAACACTGATCCTATTCTTTTTTTCAGACAAGGAGTACAAATCAACCGAAACTGAAGGCTTAATCATAACATTTTTTTCTTTCGAAGACTTGGCATAGACATAGGTTTACAGATGAACTTTGGTAGCTCTAGTCCTGTAGCCTTGAAGATGTCATTTAGTTCATTTGTGTGGATTTAGACTCAGGTCTGCACTCTGACCAGCAAAGATCCACTGCACACACCCCTGTCCCAGATCAGATCCGAGGGCCTGAAGAATCAGAGGAATTACCACCTAGGTTTGTTCTCAGAAAGCCAACTCTGGGAAATGAGCAAGAAGAGACAGGAACCATATCAAAGTCACAAGGGATGGAGGATGCTAGCAAAAATTGCTTCCAAGAGACTGGGCTCATAAAAAAGCAGGTGGTAAAAGCAGGACATGCTCAGACAATGGCACTGAAGCATGGAAGGATCACAGGATGGAAGAAGGTTTGGCAACCGGTCAGTGGTCAAAGGTAGTCTAATCTACACTTAGCCAAATGGCCAGCACTGGAAATATGGCAGCCTCAGAGGAATAATTGACATATTTTCTTTCATGTGAAATGTGTATATTATAACATGAAACTAGAATGGGGACTGTTTGGGTAGGGAAAGGGTACTAACAGGATGGGGTCCAGGGGCAGGAAAGAGTAATGGGAGATGAGTGTGATCAAATATGTGATATGTTAACAAACAGCACACCCCAGTACCTCACTCGGGCTTTTAGGACAGTGCTGACCAGCTGCTACTAAGTTATATAGAAGAAGCTGGTTATAAAAAGCTTGAATTTCTAAAGGGTGTGCCACTTTTTACTGGAGACTATTAAAACAGGTCTATCACTTCCATGTCTATTAAGCTGTTTAAAACCGACAGTCTGTCAGGCTATTCTTGGAGCTGGGTGTCCACCTCTACTATCAGGCGGAGTCAGAGGGACTGGAGAAGCACTAAAAGAACTGACTCAGCACTCATGATTCAGCAAGGAACCAAAAGATCCTGGCAGACAACAAATCTGTCAGATGTCTTTAAAACTCTCCCCATGGAACAGCTTCTTCTTCAAACTCTCTGCTGGCTGCCTTTACCCTCTTCCTCTCTCACTGCCATGCTGATGGCCCCTATCAGCAATTCTCCCTCAGCTGCAGCTCAAAGGTAGACATTTTCCACACTCCTGCCTTCAACATCTTGTCTCCTCTCACATACTATCCCTTGATGAGCTCACTCATTCCCAGATCCATCTCTCTGGAAAGGATGTCCAGAAGTCTCTCCATGCTTGGCCCGCCCTTCTCCACAGCTCCAGACCACTTTCTCCAATTAATCTAATAAATATCCCATGGATGACATGGAATACCTCAAACATTAGTGTCACTGGTCGAGTCTAAAGCTGCCAATATCCTGCTGGCCACTGGGCTTCACACCAACCCTAGCACAGGCCATGGCTATAAGACATGGTAGGCCTATGAGACAGGAGATGAGGGACCAAGAGAGTGCAGAAGGCTTCCTTGAGTGGCAATAGGGTAAATGCCTGAGGGCTATGAGGGCCCCTGCCTCAGCTTAATGTATAAAGTCAAAGAACCCAGGGTTCTGCCAGTAACAGGGCAGGTTATTTCTCATAGGCTAGCTGTAATGCTCCCACAGCTGTGGGTTTACTCAATGAAGAATTGGGAAGACAACAGACATATAGGTACTTGGGTCCTTACCTATCCTTGGCATTGCTTGTTGGTTGGTCAAGTAATAACCTAAAGTGACAGAAAGCTGAAATGTGATGCTCACCTGTCTTCAAGTGGGTATGCTATTGGTGATGTGGCCTACCTCCCTCACCTTCCTGACTTCACCTAACTTGGCTGTCATCTCAGCAATGTCATCACCTGCCATTTCCCTGTTTTGATTCCAATGAAACAACTATAATTTCAAGCCTGTTTCTGCAATTGGAAAGCTGTACCACAGTTCTACCAGATTTCCTCTTCTGCTCTCTCACCTGCATCACCATTATTTGCACCAATGTGGCAAGTTTGCCCACTCTGTACCTTCCAGTCCTATCAAGTTTAACAGAATCCCTCACCTTAGCATCCTATGTTCTAGCTATATGAAGTTACTCGACATCCTGAAAAAGAACCCCCATTCTCCCATCTCTACACCTTTTTGTTCCTGCTGTTCTCTCAGTCTACATATCAAACAAGTTTAAATCCTGACATCCTTTAAGATTCTAGGTCAGCTCTTCTTTTTTTAAGACTTGTCCAGGCTCTCTCCTTATCCATTACTCCCTCTCCACCCCACATCTGGAACATGAATTACTCTCAGCCCTTTAGCACTTTGTATTTCCGTCCATGCCTATATGTCATTTTTCTGAACTCGAATTCAGACCCAAGAGGGCTGAGTACTCTTACTTGGGTCAAAAACACCGGTGTAACACTCATGACACAAAGGTCAGGTGTGTTAGTTGTTTTCATGTCCAAATACTTGACAGTAACAACTTACAAAAAGCTTCAGAGAATTTTGAGTCTATCCATGACGGATAAGACAAAGTGGGAAGCTGTGTCTGTGGCAGGAGTATATACAAGTGGGTGTTCGCATGGCAGTGGACCAGAAAGCAGGGAGAAGTAGAACAGAGGATAAGTGTCTGTGTGGTTGGAGGAAAGACCTACTTCCATTAGATAGGCCCTGCCTCTTAAAGACGCTATAGCCTTTAAAAGTAGGTTCACAAGCTAGGGATCGAACATTCAACATGTGAGCCACTGAGGGATATTTGAGATTCAAACCTTAACAGCCAGTCAACACTGTGTGCTAAACGTGGGGTTACACATAATATTTGTTGAAGTCGTACCACAGTCACGTATGTGGCAGTGGTGATTTCCATCTAGTTAAGCTTTCAGAATCCCAGTCCTAACTCTCATTCTTAACTTTGGCTTCTTCAAAAGACCACATGAGAGTTACAGGAAAGCTCTTTGGAAAATCAGCACAAGGCACACAAATACAAGACAGTACTATTATCAGAATATTTTGTACAATGTCTTGATAAACACTGACCTAAATTTCTCTGTGTAAAAGAAATGCAGCTATGAATTATTAAGCATTTGGCTACAGACACTCAAAAAGACGAAGCATCAAAGAGGTTTGCTCACTGGTAACACCTGATCTCTTTAAAGCCAATACCTTGTTTTATTGTACTAAACTATGGCGTGCTAATCAAAGTATAAAAACTAGATTTTAAAATGTGTGCTTTTGTAGCCTTCTATAACTTCAAGCATTAATTTAAGCAAACTAGGCATTATGGTACACTCACATGCCTAAATGCTCAGTTATTCCTTTGATATAATGTCAATGACATGAAATAGCCTTTGAAAAAGAACTTGTGTCATTTTTCTTTTGATTCAACAGTAATCTAAGTTTGTATATTCTCACTGTCCACTGTAAATGAGCTTGCAAACGTCAAGTTCTGCAAGAATATTTTCAATGCTGCTCCCTCCCCCTACCTAACACACACATTTAACACCATGCCTGCATTACTTCTGAAAAGAAGAAACCCACTGTGCAGCAGGCGGTGGGAGATATAATGCAGCTTTACAGTGCATTATGGAAGCAAGAAAACAACCAGCTGTGAGTTAGAAATAGAACAAGATTTTGAGTTGCAAACCCAAGGGACCTTAGGTAACATTGAAAGTGTGCCTTAATGATGAATAGCTGATTTTGTTTCAGAACCACTAAGGACACCATGGGATAAATTTAACATTTAAATTTTTAGCTTCAAAAGCAATAAACCTGTTGGTCAGACATAAGCCGGGCAGTCACAGCGGCCAATCTATCAATCAATTCAACATGGCCAGGCTCCGCCAGCAGCCCCTAACATCAATTAGGAAACTGCAAAGAGAAGAGCTGCTACCAGGTTACAGTTTTGCCAATTAGAGCACAGCCTGCGTGCGAGGGACCTGCGATCACTGGAACTCGGGGTCGGGAAAGAGAGGCGAAACGCACCTCATGTGAAGCAACATGAAAAAAGAAGGATTGTGGGAGGGATGCAGAAAAGAAGCAAGACTGTCAGCAATCAAAAGGCACATTTTACTGTTCACCTGTCAAAGACATGCAGACACTAAAACAAAGCCAACGCATGGCAGCCCAGTCTCTGCCCTAGAAGGTTCTGCTCACTGGCTTGCCCAACACAGGAGCCAATCTCTGTCACACAACAGCATGGAGGCTGCTGACTCCGACTGTTCCCTTTTGGTAAGGATTCATGAGTTAAGCCGGCTCACACCGGGCCTTAACGTCAAAGGCAGACACTTATCAAAGTGTTGGGAGCACAGTATTTCAAATCAGCCTCATTATTTGCACGTAAGTTTTTTCTGCTAAATTTTCTCGTTTTTACATCCTACAAAATTTTAAGGCCCTCCTTTCAATTTTTCTACCTTAGCTCCTCTTCCAAACCATGACTCAGTCCTGGCTTATCAAACTTCATAAAATCTAAGGGCCTCAAATCTTTCTTTCCCCGAGTCCCTTCATCTAAGCACTGTTTTCTGCCTCTGAGTATCTTGCCTTGTTTCCATTTAGATCTTCCAGTGAGGAGGCCCCATGATCCTTTCAGCACTGTGTCAGTCAAAGCTGAAGGCCCACGCGAGGCTGACAAAAGAACCAAAGTGACTCTAGAGTCACTTTCAGATTCAGATGAAAATATAAGCCTTGTCCAATTCATAAATGTATTAGAATCTGATCTGAATTATAACAAAATAATAGGCAAATGTCTTAAATACTGAAAAGAAAGGTTACTTTTCAGATGCAAAAAGTGCCATTAATTCGTTATTAACTGAATCACCTTTGTGTCAACATATTTTACACAGAACCTGATATGACTCTCAATCTCATTGTGACTGTTTTGCTGCAGTTGGTCCTGCCGTAATTGTGTAAGAACTTTCTAATGATGTGTTTAGTAAGCCATACACACAATCTTAACTTCAGCAAGACTTTATCATAACAATCTTCTAAAATGTTCAATGGTCCAAACAATATATTGGATATATTCCCACTACATGAGAGGATCTCAATCTTACCTGCCCTGAACAGTGTTGCATTTTCTAGGACTCTGCTTGCAGAGTTGCTCATTTCACTGGTTGTGAGCAATGTCTGAAAAGATTCGCTTTACCGATCCCTCATGGGACTTGATCCTTACCTGGCTCTAAAGGGTACCATGTCAGAGCTAGCGGTGTGAAGCAGCAGCAGAAGCTCTTACTCAGGCAAAGCAAGGGAGAAGGAAGTATCCAGGTCAAGAGTACCACAGGTAAAGGGGCCCTCACTGAACAATAACAAAATGGGAATTGTGTCAGATCCTGGGGGCATGCACATGGGGCAGGACTGCATCCACAGAGATTCTGAGTAATTCTGGGGGACAGTGAATTTCAGATGCTTCATCTTTAGTGGAGGGGAAGGACGTCAAAAGGGCAAGACAGCTGTGTTTGTTTGTGTGAACTCCTGGGCACAGCTGAAGACAGTAAAGCTGATATGAGGTTACCTGATGATTTCTACCTGATAGATTTACAATCTGGGCAAATACCACTTTTCTGGGAATGATGCCTCTCTTAGCTTTCTGTTGCAACAAGGAGATACTTAGGGCAATTAACTTATAAAGTGAAAGGCTTGGAGGTAGTTGTCAAAGTCCCTGGGCCTCTTTGCTTTGACCCCTGAAGAGGTAGCTTATTATGGCTAATGTGTATGTGCTGGGACAAAACTGCTTACCTCCTAAGTCAGGAAGCAAAACACAGGAAGAGTCCAGGGTCCTATAATCCCATTCAAGGGTATGATCCCATTGAACCAAGGTCCACCTACTAAATCCCATCTTCTAAAAGTCCCATTAACTTCCAATATGGGGCCCAACTTTTAACACAGGGACATTAGAGTGCATATTCAAATCTTAGCACTGCTCAAACTTTTAATTCTATGTTGCACATATCCTCAGCATTTCTGCCAGCAAATGGAGACCAGCAAAGGTTACACATCTCTAGCATGAAGACCTGAATGTAGATTTTAGAGGTCAGGAATGCTAAACCAGTAAAGTCGAAGCAGATATTCTAACTCCAAAACACTTGCATCTGAGAAGGCAGAGGTCCTCATAGAGACATGTATCTGTGCTTCTCGAGTTGTAATTTGTATCAAGTTGCACACTGTGTCTGTGTTCAGGCTCTGCTTCCCCAGATCCCACATGGGCTGACAGGACACGCTTTTAACAAGCAACCATGTGATGCCACTGCCTTGCACTGTGAGCCATGTTTGCTGTATTCTTGAAAACATTCCTCCAAACCCCCGAGTTACACGGCTTTTACAAATCAAAATCACTGGGACATCTGGCTTTATGTGAGTACTGGGGAATCAAATCCAGGTCTTTAGGCTTTGTAGGCAGGCAGTCACTTTAACCACAGAGTAATCTCTCCAGCCCACAAATAATTTTTAAAAAAATATATCCTGCCATGGTCCTGGGCTAACATATTCACTCACTGAATCACTCATAAATGTCTATTGGCAAAACTACTTGCTTTCTTACCTACTGTCTGTCTTTTCTGCTAGACCACACTCTCCAAGAGATCAGCAAACAATGTGTGTGATTCCCTGTTGTGGCCCTGGAGCCTGAGAGACCGAGCACAGTGAAGGCACTCAACACATTCCTGATCATTGGTGAGGAACTGGGTGAGATGACACGAATGACTCTTGTCAAGATGGTGCTAGGTAATGCCTGTCAATGTCACCAGTTCAATGAAGACAGCTAAGTAGAGAAATGGCCTCATTAAAGCTCTGCTGGGGAAGATTATACGAAAATAAAGATGAGACTAAAAGCACATTTAGTACACTGTGTCCCTCAAAACAGTAAACAAAATGGAAAGGGACAACTGAAGAAAGACACTTTATCCACTTTCATTTCTCCTTCAAGTTACCGTAATAAACCTACCTAGCACAGAACTTTAGAAAGAAAGGGAGGCAGGCTCCAGGGGGCCGAGTTATGCACTTAACCGAGTCATCAGTACTCCACCAGACCCCCAGAGGACAATGATGAAATGGTAAAGGAAAAAGTCTCACAGCCTCAGGAAAAGCATTAATCCAACCTCAGAATTCAATCACTCACAAATGCCTATTGGCAAAACTATTCAAGGCCTCACAAAATTAGAAAACAAAATTAGAAGTACAAGTGCCGAGACAGAGGCTAAGCGGAAATAAAACCAGCGTACTACAGATCTCGCTGACCAGCAGGAACCCACCAGCCAAGCACTGGTTCTAGTAATCTTCAAACTGGTTGTTAGCAATTGCTCACTACTAGTGTATCACAGGTTATGACCAGCATTAACAAAATAAAAACAGAATAAAATGGAAAATATAGGTGGGCAGAAAATAAGAAATGGCAAGTAGTTGTATTTTATATGTGAGAATATACACACACACTGATGTGTGTACACTGGGTGAAATAAAATGTATTATTATAAATCACAACTTTTTTTTGGGGGGGCTTCGAGGGAGGGTCTCCCTCTAGCCCAGGCTGACCTGGAATTCACTATGTAGACTCAGGGTAGCCTTGAACTCACAGTGATCCTCCTACCTCTGCTTCCTGAGTTCTGGGATTAAAGGCGTGCGCCACCACGTCCAGCTTAAATCACAACTTTTTAAAAAAGCTTTTCATGTAAATACCTATCTACACCAAGAAGAATCATACTTCATGCAGTGGCAAAAATTGAATACATAATGTTCACAATTATACTAAGTACATATTTATGCTGATCAGCTACTCTGAATCAACTGCTTAACCACTCTTAACCCTCAGTCATTTCTCTTGTAGGGAAAATAAAATTATAACCTCATGCAGTAACAATTTATTAAAATATATGCTGAGCTCCCTCTCACATGCAGGTCTAAAATGTGTAATTCCCAGTAAACATGCTCCTGCACTTACCAGGGAGTTACATCCTGACAAAGAGTTGAAAATATGCTAAATCAAAAACACATTTAATACACCCATCTACCAAACATCCTAGCTTAGTAACACAGTGCACAGCAGAGTATCAAACATTTCCCCTTATAATCACGAGGGCTGAGTGGGGGCAGACTTGTCACCACCCAGCATTGTATCAGATCTCTAATCTGGAAAAATTCAACGTTCACCATTCAAAGTGTGCTTTCCACTGAAAGAGTACCAGTTTTCTAATAAAGACAAGCAAGTCCCAAGTTGAATCATTATACACTGGGGATCATATGTATGTGGATGGTAAAATAATAAAGAACAGGAGATAATTCTCTCTTGTGAGTCAAAGATTGTGGTTGCCTATGAGGGACTGCTAATTCTGGAAGAATCCATTTTTTAAAAAATAAAGCTCAACAGTGCAAAAGGGCAAGATGAGAAGTGGTATACCCAACAAAAATGTCACAAAGCTAGGATACACTAAGCAAGGAGCTAATAGATCAATAGAGGCACAAATTAAATTTTCACACCAGCACACCTGAGTCTTGTTCTTCAACTTGCTCTTCTTTTACACTGCCTTTTCAAAGTATGTAAGTAAGATCTTAAGCTGGCCCTACTTCCCAATCTTATTCAAACTGTGAGGAACCACATACTGTGTTCTTAAGAACCAATTATTAATTAGAAGCCCTAGAAAGCTGGACAGCGCTCATTATTATTAAATCCAGTATCAAAAAAAGGATGTGGATAATTACTATGTTTGCTTCTCCAACTGCTCTTGATGAAACATGCTAAAGTTATTCTTGACACCAGTGTCACCACTGGTCAATGTGCTCAGTTCACTGGCACCTCATCAATGGCACACTTGAGGCTCCCATTGCTTGCTGTTAAACTAACAGTGTATATTAGGCTAAACACAGTTTGGTAGCCATTGTTAAGAAAATTGGAGTTGCTCAGGCATGACAGAGTTACTGATGTTATTTGTTTAGAAGCTTTGTGATTTAGTGAATCACTAGCAATTGTTAAGCAAGTAATTAAACTATAAAGCCAAGACCTGTGATTTTCAGTCTTTTCAAAGCAATAATCATCAAAATTCCAAATGCCATTTAACTGATTCTCTTCTAAGCATGCTGGCAACTCTCATGCTGTTATTCACATCACTACACAGTTTATAAAAACTAAGTTATGGCCTTTATAGGAATTATATGCCACTTAACTAATGTCCTGAGTATGCAAGCTTTAAAGGGAAAACATGCAAAAGTAGTTAACAAGAACTGGACATAGAAGGATTTGGATTTTCTCACATATCCTGCTACCTTAGGTTTAATGACAACTGAAAAGCTTCTATTTTTAAGACTTAAATACTAAAATAACTGGACTAATGTTCTTATAACCTTTTCCAAACATAAGAATGCATTATATAAATTTCACAATTCCCCTAAGTGCCTTTGAAATTATAAGCAATTTAAGTCTATGATTCACGTACCATACTTTTTTTTGTACTTCACACCTCAATTATATTTTAGTATTATGGGGGCTGAAATGCATTAAATAAATCCTACTTCACAGACTCTTAGTAAAGTAATAATACTTTCATGCATTTTAAAGACACTGGCCTGCATTACAAATGTATTTGTCATTGTCATTACCTGCCTTTCCACAGTATGGAAATAGTAGGCAGTAGTGCTAGCTCCAAGCTCCTGATGGAGGCTTTCAGGAAACTTTTCCCTTATGTGTGGCTGGAAATTATCTGTTAGTTAATATAATCTAACGTTTACAAACAGTAATTTAGTGAATGTATAAACCAACTTTGGTAATTAGTGAAAACATTGTCACTGATTAAGATTTAATATGATGGCTGGCATTATTGCACAATGGGACATCAAAAGACTGACTTATGTGTCATTTGTCAAAGGACATGGTCTTTTCAAAGTACCTTATTACTGAAAGGTGTTTTACTTACAAGCTCACACTGCCATTCACAAAATCAATTCATTAAAAGTCTGGACTACTTAAACACAGTATTTTTAGTGGTTCTAAAAAATTGTAGGAACAAAGAAAAATACCACCAATAACTTAAGGAAAATTTATACTATTCTAAAAGAAAGGTCACACACACAATTATTTACCTTTGAAATCATTAAATATTAAATAATATATTGTTCATTTACATCTTTTACTAACAACTTACAAGACACTGTCAGTTTTTCATATAATGTTTATGATTTGTGAAATATAAATTTTAGCTATTAATTATTCTGCACTTGCCAGATGGAAATAATAAGGCTCATAGAGGTTTCACAACTTGCTTAAAGGCATGAAACTACTTAGAACAAGATCCACACCCTACCTTCTTGATTTCAGTCAATCTTATTTTTCCTGTTCTACATTGCAGACCGGGTGCATTTGTTTCCACAGCAAGGTTAAGCAAGGTTCTAAGTAACTCACCCAGAGATAGCAATGGATAGTGTACCACTTAGAAAAGGGCAGCTCCAAAGTCATTTGGAATTTGATTTTGGAAAACAAATGTTTCTAACAGAAAGAATGGTCAAGTCCCAAGCCAACCTGGCAGGTTCTTATTTGACAATATAGCTGAACTGTGTCACTAAAACATTTGAGTAGTCCTAGGTAAACTATTTACTCTTTATAATGTTACAATTAAGGGAATGAATATCTAATGGAAGTCAAAGTGCAAGAAAGCAGTCAAAACCTTGGGGAAGGGCTGGAGAGATGCCTTAGTGGTTAAGGTGCCTGAGAAGCCTAAAGACTCTAGTTCGATTCTCCAGGTCCCACTTAACCCAGATGCACATGATGGTGCACACATCTGGAGTTCATTTGTAGTGGCTAGAGGCCCTAGCACACCCATTCTCACTTTCTCTCTCTCTCTAACAAATAAATGAATAAAATAAAGTCTTTAAAAAAAAAACTTGGGAATGAGTCACCTAACCCCATGGTAAACCAGGGCAAAGTGTTCAGGAGACATACAGGGAGAACCAAGTTATATCCCCAGTTATATTAATTACCATCATAATTTCTGCACAACTCAAGTAGATGAATACAACTTCTTTCCTCAGGGCCTACTAGCTAAGAAACAGTCCCCATGGACACCTTTCTTCTAAGCAAAACTATTAAACGTTCAAGTCCATAAATATATGACAATGAAAACTGCCTCCTCTAAGGAACTAGTTATTGAAATGGTGCAAATGCAAAAGGGCAAAAATATAATGCATTTGTCACTCCCATTAGCAATATTAGTGCTAATGAAAAAAAAGTACATGAATAAGAACATACTCTTCTTCATTTGAATGTGTTACAAATAAAGACTAGATTAGTCACAGATACTCAGATTAAATTTCAGCATTTAGCGCTGAAATACTACATAAGGCAATGCTTATGGTGGTTCTGCAGTATAATTTCAGCTATTCAACAACAGTTTTCAAACCATTTAACACCTCTCAGCACACAGAAGCTAGACATGTATGTACGTGTGTTAGACACTTCAAGATTTAGGTGTAACTCAGTTACTAGCATCCCTAGGAAATGAATGCTCCATCTAAATACATTTTCTATAAGGCTCTCCCTTTGCCCACCTATAATGGAAATCTTTCCACAGAGTGTTTAATTTCCTGCATCTCTACAGGCAACTGCATAGAAAGTGGTCAAGTGTTGCCAGCTTTGTTTTGTGGCTAACTCAAGGCCATCGTGAGGCATATTCAGCACAGAAGTATTGTAACAATTTCGACTTGTTCTACACTTTGTCTTTTCCTCCAGTGTCAGGCGTGTAGCATTATTTTTCTGCTACAACGCCCAATGATGGGTCTGGTATTTACTCCAGTGCAAGAGTTTGGGGGAGAATAAACTTCTCTAAAAAAGAAAAAATTCCACAGGTGTCAGTAAGACTGGATGTAAGGGCATAACGTGAAAAGCATTTACTGAACAAATTTCATTTTTATTGCTCCATCCATTCTGTATTATTGCTAGAAAAAAATTAAGTAAGCCTTAACTCTACTCAAGGTAAAAAAAAAAAAAAAAAAAAAAAGCCACTTTCCCAATGAACAGTGCTCTCTCAAAATATGTTAACACAAAAGCCACTTTCCCAGTGGACAGTGCTCTTTCCAGGTATGCAAACAACGAACAGGCCCTTTGAATCTTGCATGTGCCTCATCCTGAAGCATGACCTGTGTGTACAGATCTCTACACAGTTCAATCTGATAAGTATTATGATCTGCATACTCAAATGTAACAAAAAGGATATGATAAGGCTGTATTTGCATTCTGTCCTTTTCAAGTTTGTGACTATCTGACTTAGGAAGGAGCCAAAGTAACTACTTACAACAGCACTAGCTGGATTTCTGCCATTTTGAAGACAGCACTTAGGACAAGGCACTTAGTTCTTACAGAAGCTTCTTGCAAGGCTGCAATTACTGCCTCAGCATCCACACCTATGCTGTATTCCCAAGGCCATCCTCAACCATGTGGTACCAAGACACCAAGCTTTCCCAGCTAATCAGCTCACAGTAAAGGCTTTCCTGTCCACCTAAAAATATCCCCTCTAAGACTATCAACCACTCAACAGAACAAGCACTCCAAGCTTCGGCCGGAATCTCTGCTCCACTGTAACCTGAGATTCAGTCCTCCAACCACCTTGCACCCTCCTTAAAAACAGATGCTTCAGGGCTGTAAAGGTGGCTTAGCAGTTAAGGAGCTTGCCTGCAAAGCCTAAAGATGCAGGTTCAATTCTCCAGAACCCACATAAACCACATGCACATAGTGGCGCATGTGTCTGGAGTGCAATTCCAGTGGCTAGAGGCCCCGGCATGCCCATATTCTCTCTCTTTTTCTCTCATAAATAAGTAAATAAAATACAATTAATAAAAAACCAGATGCTTCTGAAAACCTCCACTTTTGCCAATGAACTGCCTGCTTCCAAGTGATGTTGGGATCCTTACATGGTTGGATATGCCTAAAGTTAGAAGAACATGAAGAACATACTGGTTTTTTTTTGTTGTTGTTGTTGTAGTACCCCACCCTACTGCTTCCTGCTCTCTGGGGAGTTCTGGGTGGCTGGTAGTCTTGCAGGGTAAGGGCGCATCAAGGAAACATCAGCTATTTACAAGATGGGTGATTAGGAACAAATAGCTGTTGGCTTCCCATGTCCAACCATGGAGTTTGTGTGTAAACTTGCCAGTCCTTCAAACATTGATGAAAATAACCACAGCAATAATAAACAAGACTAAAGTAGTGCCTGGGGCTAGGAGCTAGCTAAGCACTAGACCACAAACCTAGCTTGGGTGAGGACTTGGGTTAATTCCCTAGTACACCTTAGCAGCTTGCAAATAAAAACAAAACAAGCAGGGCGTGGTGGCACACGCCTTTAATCCCAGCACTTGGGAGGCAGAGGTAGGAGGATCGCCGGGAGTTCGAGGCCACCCTGAGACTACATAGTGAATTCCAGGTCAGCCTGGGCTGTAGTGAAACCGCACCTCGAAAAGAAAAGAAAAGAAAAGAAAAGAAAAGAAAAGAGAAGAGAAGAGAAGAGAAGAGAAGAGAAGAGAAGAGAAGAGAAGAGAAGAGAAAAGAGAAAAGAAAAACACAGCAGTTCACTCATACCCGTACATGTTTTAGTTCTCAGAACAACCTTCTGAAGTCGCATCTGTGCTCATTTGAAAGATCAGAAAAGTGAGGTACAAAAAGACTGAACTGTACCTTGCAGAGTCTACTTAGTGAGCAGTCAAGCTCAGGAAGAAATCAGTCTCTCATGGGATTCCTGGATTGTCCTCTGTGGTTCCCTATGGCAACTCTAGTCCTCTAACCACTGACAGGAAACTTTAGGACACATTACATTTTTCTAATGAAGAAGAGGCAGAAAGTAACATAGGCAGCCAAAAAGAATACCAATGCATTTGTGTTTTTTTTTTAAGCAACCAGTTTATCATTCTTGAGACAGACAAGAACTAGGGTTGATATAAATTATTTATTATGTGTAAGAATTTAATGGAGTATAAAATAGATTCCTTTTCTCAGTTAGTAAAAGTTGCAGGGTTCTTAATGTTGTCATATCCAGATGGAGCATGTATCCAATCCATCCAGACTTTTGACAGAAGCATCAATTTTCTAAATTGTTCTCTAACAACTATAAGTTAGGGAAGAAAGAAAATTACTCACAGTGTTAATAATTGCAATTCTCTGAAGATTCTAAAGAACCCACTGTAATTTTACATCATTGAATCCTTTGACTTTATACATGGAAGAATTTTCACAGTTCTCCTGTTTGTTTTTATGTTAGCAGGACAGTTCTATCTGAAATCCACTGCACTGGAACTACAGCCATGAAAATGCTGTGTGATAATTTCTGCAAAACAGGAAGAAAAACACATGCCATAGAAGTCCTCTAAAGTGATAAATTTATGATTCTCTGCCTATAAGGAATTCAGGAAGGACAGTTATATAGACTGACTAACCACTCAGGTAAGGTAGAACAAAATCCACATCACAAGTATGGTGTGCCTCCAAGCATCTGACTGCCTGCAAGAGTACCACTGGGTACAAAACATCTAATCATGTACAAACAATAAGCAATGAGAAGAGTAAGCCACCCAATGTAGCTAAATACTAAAGCATACAGTCCGCATACTACATAAAGTTATCTCTATACAAAAGAGGATAACCAAGAGAATTGAGTATTAAAATGGTCAATGAAAAGAGTAACGTACATTTTGAAGAGGTAAATCATACTAGTAATTTTTCTAGGAAACTGCCTTAAGAAATACTACTTAAAATTTGTAAGTCTTGGAGCTAGAAGGATGGCTTAGCAGTTAAGGCACTTGCCTGAAAAATTAAAGGACCCAGGTTCAATTCCCCAGGCCCCACATATGCCAGATACACAAGGTGGTTCACGTGTCTGGAGTTTGTTTGCAATGGCTGGTAAGCCCTGGTACACCCATCCCCTCTCTTTTTGTCTCTAAATAAAAACTAACAAAATAAAAAAATTGTAAGTCAACAATAATTAATAGTATAATACTGGCTGGTAGATATACCAATTAAACAGAATTTGAAATCTGGAAATAAACTTAATTCCACATTATGTCTTCATGCATAATAATGAAGCCAAATCCAATGAAGAAAGATAAACTGATTAGCAAAACTTTGTAGAAAAACCTGGTGAGATACCTTGTGACAAAATAAACAAAAATGAATAAAATTTTCATTGTTAAAAATTTGAAAATAGGGCTGGAGAGATGGCTTAGTGTTAAGGTGCTTGCCTGTGAAACCTAAGGACCCTGGTTCAATTCCCCAGTACCCACATAAAGCCAGATGCACAAGGTGGCACATGTGTTTGGAGTTCATTTGCAGTGGCTAGAGGCCCTGGCATGCCCATTCTCTACCTGCCCATTCTCTCTTTCAAATTAATTATTAATTAACTTAAAAATTGAAAATGAGAGAAATGAAACAGTGATAGCTAACTAAATCTTAACAAGAACAAACTTCTCCAAGCATATAATTAACTGCAAAAAAAAAAAAAAAAAAAAAGATAACCTGACTACCAACATAAGGGCAAAGAGAAAACTCACAACAATGTTTAAGAACAATGGCGACTATCTGCCTATCTCTGCTTCACAGAATCACAGTGTGACACCTTTCTTTTCAAGTAGATAGACAATAATAGAAATGATAACACTCTCTTGATTGGAGGGAAGGGAGCAAGATGTCCTCACATGCTGCTAGCAGAAATTTAAACTGACCCAAACTTTCTGTAGGTACCAATAGGTGCAAGTGTAGTTGTGGTTTTTTACAAAAAAAAAAGAAAAAATGAGAATATTAAAATAAGCACATTCACACAACAACTTTGCTTCAGAAATTTTACTGAAAAACAAGATAAATCATTGATATTTACTACGATTGAACCATATCTATTTTATGGGGTTGCCAACCACTAAAATGAACTCGTATCATCTACCAGAAGTTAAAATAATTTAAATATGATTAAATGATCCCAACCTCTCTACTGTAAACATTACAAACAGGAAACACGAGAATGGGAACAAACAAAAGAGAGATTTAAAAAACAACACAGGGCTGAAGAAATGGCTTAGCAGTTAAGGCACCTGCCTGTGAAGCCTAAGAACATCAGTTCGATTCTCTAGGTCCCATGTTTAGCCAGATGCAAAAGTGACACAAGGGCGTAATGTCACACATTATGTGTCTGGAGTTCATTCACAGCAGCTGAGAGGCCTCTGCTGGCTCGCCTATTCTCCCCCTCTCCCTCAGTCTCTCTCAAATTAAAAAAAAAAAAAAAAAAAAAGCAAGCTAAAGGTAGAGTTGCTATGAGCAGTGAGAATCCTTTGTGTGACACTCAAATATTTAGGAAAACTCAACTTTAATAAATTTTTTTTTAAAAAAAGATTCACTTAGATAATTACTGAAACTCAATTTCAGTGTAGGTCACTGGTCCTTTATTAAATATGAAAAAAACTTAGCACAGTATGAATTTTTCCCATGAGATTATTCAAAATAATCTATATAAATACCAGTTACAATTATGACTGTGAGCACTAGAAACTCTATATGAAGTACAATCTTCAGAGGGCAGAATTACGCAGGTCAGAGAAACATTTTTAGAGAAAATGATAAACAGAACCATCTATATATACACACTGTCCAAACATCCGTTTAATAATTATAAGCTGGATAAAAATTAGCACATTATTATTATATCAAATAGAAAAAAACCATGCTGACAATTACTATATTTAGCCTTACGGAAGAATTCAATTTATCTAAAATCATACCTGGTCATTATACATTCACTTTTCAAAGATTGAAAAATTCAAAATGATTTCAAAACTTTTGACTTGACTTGATAAGAATATGTGCCAGTGTGTCTGCCACTAAACAGGCAGCAACAAATACTTGAATAAAATAATCCTGTTTTATGTTACTGGGTCCAAAACCCCAAGTGCGCTTCCTGTGAGCTTTGTTTAAGACACCAAGCTGGTAAGTACTGAACTCCTTTGTCATTTTGGGGATTCATGTGACCAGGAATGGCAAACATGAAACTTTCAATTGTTACAGAATATTAAACGTTAATGTGGGGACCACAGAGATGGATCAGCAAGTGAAAACACTTGCTCTGCTCCCATGATGACCTGAGTCCTATTGTCAGCACCATGCAAGAAGCCAACCGTGGCTGCACTGAGTGCAACAGAGAGGAAATGTTATCATTAGAGTTCCGTGCTCAGCTAGTCTAACCATAAAATGGGGAGCTTCCAAGTTCAGTGAGAAACTATCTCAGGGACTCCCAGCATCTCCTGGTCTCTACATACATGTGACACAGGGTGTTACAGATGCACATATTAGCATAGATTAATGTGAAGAATTACTATTCATGTAATTAGTCTCATATCCCCGTTTTCTAAATATGAAAGGCAGAAATCAGACTTGGTATATATAAAACTGAGTTTCAAAGGAATGGGGTTCTATTTTGATACAAACTTGCATCTCTGTTCCTGAATATACATTATCACAGCATTTAATCAAATGAATCAATGAATCAACACATGAGTAAGCTGCATTATGTGATTAAGCAACACTTTTAATGAAAAATGTCTACAATGTTACTTTACCATCCTGAAACAGAGCCAATGTGCTGTATCAGTTGTCTATTCTATCAGAAAAATGCATATGAATTGGCATTCAGTTGCTAAGCAGAAATAAAACCTTATTCATTCAAGATATGAGCACTTGTCATATTGTTGTTTTCTATGTAAACAGACAACAGAATACCCGAATAACCTCATAATTATTACTATTAATGCTTTAAATTTATTATACATTATACTATTTAATACATAACTTTATGAACCAAAAGTAGAATGAAACATAGGTATTTTTTACATTCTTATACTAACTTCTTTCCCTTCCTTCCTATTTGCCTTCCTATCAAAAAAAATTCAATGGTATCATAACTTTCTTTTAAACTTTATATATGAACTTACAAAAATTAAAATTCTGAAACCAAGTGTGTGGCATACTCCTTTAAACCCAGAATTTGGGAGGCAGAGGTAGGAGCATCACTGTGAGTTCAAAGACAGGCTGGGACTACATCGTTCTAGGTCAGCCTGGGCTAGAGTAAGACCATACATCAAAAAGATAAGATGATTGACAGACAGGTGGATGGATAGATGGCAGATAGATAGATAGATAGATAGATAGATAGATAGATGACAGATAGATAGATAACCAAAAAGCAAGTAAGATAAGTTCTAAATTATACACTTAAGAAAACTAAAATACCATACAAGGTCAAAAGAAATGCAGAAAAGACAACAGAATTTTTTTTATGTTTAAAATGTGCTTTAAGTAAATATCAAGTCTTATATTTAAGAGATATTAAATTCTAATGTTTAAAGCAACTGCTGAATATCTGACTTTAATTTTTTAAACATTTTATTTGCAAGAACAAAGAGGTGGGGGAGGAAGGACAAAAACAGGAAGGAGGAAGGGAAAGAAGGAGGGAGGATGGAAAGGAGGAAGACAGACAGGTGACAGGACCTCTTGCTACTACAAATAAACTCCAGATGTACGTACCACTTTGTGCACTGGGCTTTACATGGGTACTGGGGAATCAAACCCAGGCCATCAGACTTTGCAAGCAAGTGCCTTAATCACTGAAACATTTCTTCATCCCTCAATTTATTTTTGAAAGGATATACTTACAAAGTAATATAGGTTGATAATAACATGAAATATAACATTTGATGATATTTGATAATAAAGATCTATATAATTATGTTTAAAGTAAATAGTAAAACCTGGCTGCCAATTTTCAAATGTTAAATGACAAAGAAAAAAATCTACCAAGTAAAAAATTTCTATAATTAAGCACTCAATGAAATTTGATTTTTTTCTTGTGTTGTGTCATGTTAACGACTGTATTTCAAATGTGACATACGGTTATCACTAAAAAACTCCAAAAAGACTATCATCAGGCAATAAAAGTGTCACAACAATCCCATAGGCAATCAGTTGAAGACACTGCTTCATGAAAAGGCAGAAAACAGAAGAATGGAGGAGGCACAAAGCAAGCATGTTGTTGGCAAATAGTGAGACTAGTTATTAAGCAAACATACCCAACAAGCTCAGATTTCACACTCTAGAGCTACCTTTTTAGCACTCAAAACCAGAAGAAAAGTGATCTCATCACTTTGCAGGCATCCCTTCTGTCTATTGAAAATGTTTTTACATGTTTATAACCTACCAGACTTGACTCCAAATGACTTCTGGTTGTTCCAAAAGAATCAAATCTAGTCTCAGCTGATGAAGATTTATGACCTTGGAAGACATTCAAAGGAAGATGCTTTTTAAGACAATCCTTGAAAAAAGAAAAGAACTAGAAGAGAGGCAGGAAGCAGTCAAAAGGGGAAATGAAACTTTGAGAAAAAGACAAGTAAAATAAAAAACAAAACATGCCCCAAAAAGAGAGAGAGACAGAACATATCATGTGCACATCTAGTTCATTCTAAAATAGTTTAATATTATTAAATTCTTTAATATTAAAAAAATTTAATTTTAATAAGTTATGGTCATAGTTCTATAGGCATGAACTGACATTTGAGTCTCTTGTGTTTATATAACCATTAATAATATCCAAATTCGAGAGTTTTATTAAGGAAAATTAACCACTAATGTTCACATAACATGTGTCTCTTCAAAACAATATATTAATGGAGATTTTTAATTTAAGCTATTTTCCTTTATTATACCATTGACAACTGACTTTCTCACAGCCAAAACTTTCAAATGGCAAATTAGATTCTGACGACATTTTCTGTAATTAAAAACGGCTGCTTAGAGGCTGAGAGAGAATTTCTCAAGGATAATGTTGCTTTTCACTTTTCCCTTGAAAGATTCAAATGAAAGAGAAATGTGTTGAAATCAAGTACTGTAATTAGAATTCCACTTGATCCATCACCCCTTTTCAAAATTTATTTAAAGAGTGCAGATTTTACTGACAACTTTTTAGCACCACAGTATCTATGAAAAGTAATCGGTCTTAGTTGTTTCAAATGAATATATGTAATCAAAGTCAATATGATTTATAATCACAAAGAGTTGTCAAGAAATGTCAATTATCGCCAGGTGTAGTGGTGCATGCCTTTAATCCCAGCACTCGGGAGGCAGAGGTAGGAGGATCACCATGAGTTCAAGTCCACCCTGAGACTACATAGTGACTTCCAGGTCAGCCCCAGCTAGAGTGAGACCCTATCTAAAACAAAACAACAACAAAAAAAAAAAAAAAAAAAAAAAAAAAGAAAGAAAAGAAAAGAAAAGAAAAGAAAAGAAAAGAGAAAAAAAGAAATGTCAATTATCTAAATACTTTTTAAATTTTTTTAATTTCTTTTTAAATTTTTTTTTTTTTTGAGAGACAGAGAGGAAGAGGCAGAGACAGAGAATGGGCGCGCCAGCAGCCTCTCAGCTGCTGTGAATGAATTCCAGATGCATGTGCCCCCTTGTGAGCAAGTGTGGCATTGCGCCCTTGCATCACTTTTTGCATCTGGCTAAACATGGGACCTGGAGGATCGAACAGGCGTTCTTAGGCTTGGCAGACAGGCACCTTTACCGCTAAGCCATCTCTCCAGCCCTCTAAATACATTTTTAAGGCTGGTTTTTGTATCAAAATGCTCACGTATCAGTTTTGAAGACCACTTCTAATTGAGGAATATATGAACTCCTCAAAATATCAGTTTTGCTTTTATCAATATTATTGCCTCTAATATTTAGTGAGGCTCATGATAATCCAGGGTAGGGGAGCATTTCTGAGCTTCCCTTCGTGTTGGGAATACAAAGAGTAGAAGTGATGAGCATGCCACCAGGACTTGTCCACTCCTTCCCTTGTCCCCAATGCATTCTGTCCCCTGGAAAAAGAAGGTATTAACTAAGCTTTCTCAGACTATGTAGATAAGAACCTAACAGAACATAACCTCCAGACTCATGTGTTCCGTCTTCACATAAACCTGTATTTATTAGCCAAGGAACAGAATAATCACTGTTATAGAATGTATTAATATATAAAACCTAGAACAGACTTTTTCTGAATTCAGTGAACTGTCAATTTTAAACAATCCAACAAGTATGTATGTACATAAGTTCGTACATATGTATGTATGTGTGTGTGTATGTGTGTGTGTATCAAGCTCAGGTTTCGTATGTATGTGCATACACACACGACTCAATGAATGAATTACCTCATATAGTGTCAATATTTCAAAAAAATAAGAAAAACCAATATACAGACCCTAGATATAAAAAAAAAAAAGTCTTCAAACATATGTGAAAATCAAAGTATTTGTCACCCAAGCACCAAGAGAAAAAAGACAGAATGTTTAAAAAGCAATCTCTCCAAAGACATGGAAGGAGTGTTATATGTGAAGTACACTATTGAATCAGCTATAGAACTCATGATCCACATGATGATTAATGTTTGGTTGTCAAATCATCAGGATTTAGAATCACCGTGGAGAGAAATCTCTGGGAATGTTTGTAAGGGAGTTTCTCGATTGGGTTAATTAAAATGAGAAGATCCACTCCATGGGCTGGAGTCCCAGGCTGAATGAAAAGGGGAACGAGCTGAGCAGCAACACTCATCACTCTGCTTCTGCACTGCACTGCGCTTAGGTGACCAGCTGCCCCATGCTCCTGCCTCCTTGCCATGATGGACTATAACATGTAACCCTTCCTTCCTTAAATTATTTCTGGTCAGGTGTTTTGTCCCAGCAACAAGGTTATATAGACAGACTTTAAAAAAAAAAATCTTATGTCAGAAGCCCTCGAACCTTCCAACTGTTGTCAGCTATATAAATGGGACAAAGCTTTCCCCTAAGAGATTCCCAATTCTGTTTTGGAAATGAGGTACAGTGTACTCTGATCATGTCACAATCCTGCTGTAAATATTAAGTATAAATATGCAAGCACATTTTTGAACATGATTAACTACTTCTAACATAGTCCTGTGTACATTCTAAAATTACATGCTAGTTGAAACAAGCAGAATGTTTCTTCCCTGAAGCTAGTTTTCTCCATGCCTGGGGGATAAAAAATATCAAAAGTCCTACCCAGCTGTGGGCTCTGTGGACTCTACAACTGACTGGACCAGTAAGATATGCCCAAATGGTGCACTAGTGCCATGACTGTTGTGGGAATAATCAACCAATTTGTGATTAGATTTGAATCCTGCTCTGCAGTGGGGAATTCATGCCTGGTACTATAAACATGGCCAAAGCTTGTAGCTAGGAACATGGACTATAGGGTAAAATCTACTGTTGATATGCTAAATGGACAGCCATCTAAATATGTGTTTGTTCCCACAGATTAGCACTGCTTGAAGCTTCAATCACAGAAGTTTCTTCCTGTAGTGGACAGAGGTTAATTAGGAAATGCAAAATTGCCAAGAATAAGTGGTGATTGTATGCTCAGCCCCAAATAGGACATCTAAATCATTCCCTGCAAGACTCAAGGGACTACTGGAACAGGGAGTGAAGAGAGCGTAAGAGGAGGATGAGAGAAGGGCTCTGGACTGCAGTCTTCTAGCTATGACACAGCCATTACACTCCAACACACAGCACCTATGGTTCCCTGCACAGTATCACGCTTGTCAAACTTCACCACGGCTTGGAGATACCACAACTCCCAGCATAACTGATGACAGTTAAGAGTGGCTAGAAGAGAAGGAGTCACATTCTTCAGTGGTGTCGCCACTGGTAAGTTGTCTGTTCTCCAGCAAATAACCTCCCACCACTGATCATGCAAGCGACCCTAATTTAACTCAGTGGGTCACAAACAGAGGTTGAGAAGCATGAGAAAGGGGATTCCTGGGCAAAAAGAAGGGTTTCAGTGGGAGAGAAGAGATAAGAGAGGGTAACTGGGGAGGAATAAGATCAAAATATATTATATACATGTATGTCAGTTTCAAAAATTAAAACAGAAAACCGCATCTAAGTAAGTCATTGCAGTGACTGAACTTCTTAGAGAATAAGATCTTGTCTTACCAGCTCTTGACATTTCAGGAATAGGTTACAGTTTAATTTGCTTCTGTGGTTTCCCTCACACAAATAAATAAGTAAATATTTACCAATATTGTGCATACAGGGCAGACACACTGCGAAACATTTTTCATTGTATGAGAATTTCATTGATTCCATGGTTGATTACAAAACCGAGTGAGAGAGGGACATGGCTGCAGGGAAGTGAAGGGTTCTGAGAAACATGGCAGTTTGCTTTTTAATTTTTTAAATTAAACTCTTTGTTTTATAAAGTTTTTAACTAGCTATTTTACAATGCCTAGGAAAAAAAATAATTCCCTGACAGCACATTAAGTGCTATCAGTGTGTTACACTGTATAGTACGTGGCTACACAGCTTTGGTGTTATCACGATTATATCTGAGGGAATGAAAATCATTTGACGACATTGAAAATTCCTCATCTCTACAACTAAATATTTTTCCTTGATGCATTCTAAATGCCCTAGTAGAAATTATTTTGAAAAGAAACCATTAAAGGTATGCTAATGACTCTGAATTGTGACAGATGCTGTGGAAACAGGCCTGTTGGCTGAGGCACAGCACCATTAACTATCCATCATAAAGAACTCTGGACGTGCTCGTTTGTGACTGCTGTGTTGCTCAAGGGGGGAGAAAAACAGCAAGTGGTTCTCTTTCTGAGGCAAAAATCATAAGCTACTCACTTATTCTAATGTCATGATCCCCACTGTTTATCTGCATGATAATTAAGAAAATCAGAAGTGGTGAAATATTATTTTAACAACGTGATCAGAATCAAACCATTGAAGAGGCCTAAGAGGAAACTGCACACTGCCTCTTGACTGGTGGGTCTCCAACAGAAGGCACTAACTAGAAAAAGAAGTCCTGCTTCCCGGGAGAATTCTAAGCCTGTTGCAGAGGGGGAGGGGTCCATAGAGGGAAGAAGTTAAGAAACTTCTTTCTACAACTTTTCAAGGATATTTGTTGATCACCCATTTCAAGGACAAACAGATTCAGGTACTGTGAAAAATACATATATAAAGACAGATATCTACCCAAAAAAAAATCTACGAAGAAATAGACTGTGGGCTGGTGAGATGGCTTAGCAGTTAAAGCACTTGCCTACAAAGCCAAAGGACCAAGGTTCAATCCCCCAGTACCCATGTAAGGCAGATAGATGCACAAGGTGACACATGTGTCTTGAGTTCATTTGCAGCAGCTGGAGGCCTTCACGCGCCCTCTCTCTCAAATAAATAAATAAATAAAAATAAAATATTTTAGAAATAGAATGTTACTTCTTACAAAGTGCATTTTTTAAATCGTCTTTGATCCTCTCAAGGAAGCTATAAGGCAAACATCACCTTGATTTTTCAAAGAGGAAAGTGAAGCCCAAGTACCAGCCTTTGAGGTGAAAAGCTCACAAGCCACATGTGGTCCTCAAGGCCATTGCTCTTTTACTAAGATCAGATCTCATGGAAGTGCCTCTCGGAAGAGGAATAAGGAAGAGTAGAAAATGTACAACATGAAGACCAGGGTGGTTACACAGCATGATTAACAGAGTTCATATAGTCCCACACTATGCAGGAGGCTGGAAAGTATTTACGGGCAGCATATGGAACCAACACACGGCTTTGCTCTAGATGGATATCTAAATTGCCTTGACTGCTGGGCTACCAAGGAACACAAGAGGAGGTGATCCCTGGCCTTCTTCATGCCCTCAGTCGGTTATTCACACCAAAGAGGAGCAATGAAATACTTTATTTTAAAATTAAGCATGCCTTCCTCTCACCCCATAAGTCTGTATGGCAGCATGCATATTTTGTAATAGCTTGACAGTGGATTTTTTTATTTGTCTTGTTTTTCAGTGATATGTAGTGAACACAGGGCCTGGTACATGCTGGGCAACATTCTAACACTGAGCTACAATCCCACCCATTGGCAGGAGATCTTAATGACTAGAGAAACATGGACCCACCATCCAGAATTCCACAGCTCTCCTTTTTGTATGCCTGCATCTGTAGTTGGTGGAAAGCATGGAGAAAGTGCAAATTCCCAGCTCAGAAAGTAGGCTGTGAGTTTTAGAAGAGCAAGTGAAGGACAAGAAGAATAGCAAAGAATGAAACAATAACCAAACGATCCTGTCCAGAACAGTAAAATCGAGCCCAAGGGGTTTTTAAGTACAGAAAGGAAAGCACTCAAGCCAGGCCTGAATGGATGGATAGAAGACAAGTTCACTTTCATAGCAAATACAATAAACTTGGGCAGTAGAGAGCTTGCTGATCATAGGTGACTGATAAAGTGTTATAATACCCTAGGCTCAAAAATTTGCACTAACGTTTTGCCAATGGAGCCGAGTTATAGGCTGTAGTAAAACAAAATACTCATTACTCACAAAAAGATTTTAAATGTCCACTTTTTCAATAGCTGTTGGCCCCTTGGCACTAAATAATGATGAGAACAGGAGAGAAGACAATAAAACACTGCACCTGTAGAAAGACCTTTGAGGGGCTCCAACGAGGTCCCTTAAAGGTCTATAAAGTAGAAGTCAATGTCCCCATTATTTACTTACCTTAGAACCAGCAGTAATAAACTCAATATTACATTCAATACTGCACTTCATTATACCAGTAACTGCCTACTCTGGCCAGTGAAAAGAACTATTTAAATGGCAAGTCCTTCATTTATATGTAAAAGCCCATGACCTAATGTCATCTAGATGTTTCATCACGGGAATTCCTCAGTGGCACCTACTCTATAAAAAGAACCTTATCGAGTCCGCTCCTCTACATAACCTGTAGCAGCTTTAGGAAGTGATTATAACCTTCTCAAATGCTGTGGGTTCAGTAGATTGCCAGAAGGTATATATATTTCATAGAGACTCTGAGGACAGAAATCATAGCACACAGAAACAGGGCCTGTCTCCTGTCTGCCTCCTGCCTGCCACAGAGGCTCTGCTTCTTGTCCCAGCTAGGCTTATGTGTCCACTGGATCACCAAGAACTGTGATTCCACTCCCTTCCAGACTGTTTCTGATGGCTCCCTGACTCCATGCTCTGTTTCATAGAACAACTCCACATCTGCTCAACCACCAGTCCAGAACGAGTCAGGCTGCATTCATCCCACGAATGGTCAAAAGGCTATCAAGAGCTTCACACCTGACACTGTGACCTCTACTGGTCATCATTAATTGGCGTGCTAACCAAGGGTCAATGGAGGCCTGCTCAACTTCTGACACTTATGGAGAAAACAAAATTTCTATCCAGTAAGCACTAGTGAGGGCCTAGCACAAATGCAAAATACAAGTATAAATGACATGCCCCTTTTCTGCCTCTCCCCCTCCAACAATGAACTCACTTTCAGCAGATCCACCTGACTCCAACAGGACATAAAGAACACAAATAAAGAACAGTATGTTCTGGCTTGCTTGGAACATCCGTTTGTGTGTTTTTCTGATAATAATTAAGAGTCCTCGTTCCCAGTTTGGATGATAAAAGTATATGGTCACTCTAGTCATCCAAAAGTCACAGGCAATGGGTTCTGAAAACAGAGAACAATGAGATCACTTCAGAATTAGAAATCAGAAAGGCTTTATAAAGAAAGAGACATTTATGGGCCAGGCGTGGTGGTGCACGCCTTTAATCCCAGCACTTGGGAGGCAGAGGAGGATTGCCATGAGTTCAAGGCCACCCTGAGACTACATAGTGAATTCCAGGTCAGCCTGGGCTAGAGTGAGACCCTACCTCAAAGAAAGAAAAGAAAAGAAAAGAAAAGAAAAGAAAAGAAAAGAAAAGAAAAGAGAAGAGAAGAGAAGAGAAGAGAAGAGAAGAGAAGAGAAGAGAAGAGAAGAGAAGAGAAGAGAGAAGAAAGAAAGAAAGAAAGAAAGAAAGAAAGAAAGAAAGAAAGAAAGAAAGAAAGAAAAGAAAAGAAAGAAAGAAAGAAAGAAAGAAAGAAGAAAGGAAGGAAGGAGGAAAGGGAGAAAGAAAGGGAGAAGAGAGAAAAAGAAAGAAAGAGACATTTATGCTGTGTTTAGATATGGAAGGCAAAATTAAAATGAAAAGGCTAAGATGTAGAGTAGGAAAACAGAAAGAAACATTCCAGCTCAGGGTCCAAGGCTAAGTAAGGGGTTAAAGAGGCAGGGGTATGCTCACCTCATGCTCTGAAAACACTAATAAATCTGTCTTATTTTGTGTGTGGTAGTATGCATTAGTCATTAAAAAGCTATGGACTATGTCTGTCTTGTGACTCCATGACACAGCAGCTGGAACACAGGAACAGCATAAAACCCTTTGGTTAATAAGTACGTTTTTTCTATTCAACTGAATGAATCAGAGTATAGCATGACCAGGGCATGGCTCTGCTGTTTCTAGAAAATGATAACCAACCATGGTGGAAAGACGGCTCATGGACACAGGCACTTGCTTAAAAGCCTGACAGCCTGTGTTCAATTCCCCTATACCCATGTAAAGCCAGATGCACAGAGTGGTGGGTACATTTGGAGTTCCTCTGCAGGATCAAGAGGCCCTGGTACACCTTCCCTTATTCTCCCTTTTTCTCTCTCCCTATCCCCTCTCCCCTTGCAAATAAATAATAACATATTTTTTTAAAACACAAGAAATAGATGGCCATATCACTAGCCCATTTTATTGGCGCTGCAAGTTTAAGAAACCTGGGGAAAACCTCATTGACACAATATCCCCATATCCCCTAAAGACAGGGCAAGGGGTTGGCCAGAGATAATCATCCACAGATTTCTTACTACAATTGATGGGTGAAGGGGAGTGGCAATGCCAACATGTTGCCACAAAGCTCTCAACCGGACTGGCTTTGGCAGCTCAGTAAAAGGGGACTCTACAAAGGTCATAGACTAGAGAAGGTCAGAGCTGTAGGTCCAACAGTTCACTATCAGCCCCAATACTCTACAACTTCTGGAAAGCGAGCATGGTGCCAGCAGTCCTGGTTACCAAGTGGCAAAGTAAAGCAGGAACCTCCTCTGTGCATGGAGTGGACCTTTCTTCCACTGGCTTGTCGGGGTTCCTGCACGTCCACACTGCTTGCTAGATCCATTTTGGCCCAATGCAGTTAAATGACATTACCCACAGGGCACCTGTACTATTAACTCTCTTGGGCATGTTCTCCACAAAATTCTTCTGTAATGGAGACAAACAACATACCACAAACAGGTTTTCTTGTCTGGAGTGAAGGTATAGAGGGAGTATAAGAAGGACACTGTCGGGCTGGATAGATGGCTTAATGGTTAAGGCGTTTGCCTGCAAAGCCAAAGGATCCCAGTTCAATCCTCCAGGACCCACGTAAGCCAGATGCACAAGGGGGCACATGCATCTGAAATTCGTTTGCAGGGGCTGGAGGCCCTGGCACGCCCATTCTCTCCCCCTCTCTTTCTCTCTCTCTGCCTCTTTCTCTCAAATAAATAAATAAAATATATTTTAAAAGGGGGGGGGCTAAAAAGATGGCTTAGTGGCTAAGGTATTTGCTTGTGAAGCCTAAGGACCCCGGTTTGATTCTCCAGGTCCCACATAAGCCAGATGCACAAGGGGGCACACACATATGGAGTTTGTTTGCAGTGGCTGGAGGCCCTGGTGTGCCCATTCTCTCTCTCCCCCACACCCCATCTCTAATAAATAAATTAAGTTTTTTTTAAGAAATACAGAAAAAGGACACTGTCAAAATGTAACTGCAAGGGAGGAAGGGTCAACAAAACCCCTCTAGCCTGCAAGTGGAGCACAACTGAATCATAAGGTCTTAAATTAACTCAATGCATACAAAGGTAGGTCACCCTCAAGTTCAAGCAAAGAAGACTCCCTCAATATGGAAGGGCTCCTAAATCACAACTCTCCCCCTCCTCCAGCATTCCAAAATGACACATCCAGGGTTGT
Source organism: Orientallactaga sibirica (assembly GCA_036365145.1). Lineage (NCBI taxonomy): Eukaryota > Metazoa > Chordata > Mammalia > Rodentia > Dipodidae > Orientallactaga > Orientallactaga sibirica. The sequence continues at coordinate 23,953,213 of JAEOAD010000019.1, forward strand.
GGACAAAGCAAACATCCACACCCTGCAATCATTCGTGTGCATGACCCTACAGTGGTTGTCTTGCTTTCTACAACATCATTCAGAATGCAGGGCAGAATGTACTTGGTTTTATCATGTAGAAGGCAAAGTTACTATCACAGTCCATTAAATGTGTTAATTTAGCTAGAGTGTCATCCAGATGCTTGGTCAAACTATAGCTATCAAATGAGAATTGTGTTTTTAAGATGAAATCAATTTAACTCAGTAGACTTCGGGTAACAGGTTATACTCCAGAATGTGGAAAAATTATTCAATGAGATATATAAAAACAGTAGGACATATTTTATTCAAGGTGGATCACCGTGATAGGGATGAAGACACCAAGCAATGAGACCCTGCCATGGTGGAAACTGGACTAAGCAACCACTTCAACAAGGACAAGTAGAGACTTAAACCCAAGAAGTGAAGGGAAGTCAATGCATAAAAAGTGACCAAAAGTGAATAACAAGGACTGGGGGAGGGGCGATAAGGAGAAACTACCCTGATAGGGTATTGCTGGAGACAGGAGAAGGTGATGTGATATCAAGAGTGGTCAGATGCCAAGGATGAACCATTTTCTCTTCACTGACATAGAAGGATTCTTGTTCAAACTGGGTTCCACGTAATCAATGAGGGAAACCCATGGTCAGCCTATAGAGAAAGGACTCAGGGATATGAGCAAAGTTCTGTTCAAAGGAGAGAGTGAGTCAGGCTTCATCCTATCAGTTAGAGATCTTAGGAAAAAAAGACTAAGGTTTCCTAAGGAATCAAGAATTCTGCCTCCAAGACACATTCCCACTCAAGACTTCAATGGATTCCCTGGAAAGCCAGCCCTGGTGACTTCAGACTTCACAGCCCAGACAAAGTCCCTTTCACTCATTCACCCTCTTCTCTCTCTGATACATGCCACTATATTTATCTATTATTAAATCTCTGTGTTCAATATACTGCTGTTTCTCAGCTTCCTTGCTACCATCTGCCTCCACACCTAAGAGGTTCAAGGCTGGGCAAAGTTTAATGCCATAATGAAAAGCATTGTGTTGTATGAGTTGTGTTTTGTAGGCAGGGTATCAACTACATAGCCCAAGTTGGCCTTAAACTCATGATCCTCCTGCCTCAGCTTCCTAGTTTCTAGGATTACAGGCATGCACTGCCATTTAGCAAGGCTTGTTGTATAAGTTTTTAAAAAATGGTTTTAAATTGCTTTCTAATTCATTATTAAAACTGTTCAAATCAAATATGAACACAAAATGCCCTCTATAATTGACTATAAAGCATTCTATAGGTATAGAATGGCATAAAAGATCAAGAAATTAAATTAGAGCATGAAATACTATGTTAACTGTTCTGATTCCTTTAGGGCGCTTGACTTAGCAGAGATTAGCATGATTCTTTAATCTAAGTCCAACACCCTAACCCACCAACCCCTAATAAAACCAGATAAGCATGGTTTATATCAAAAGATAAGCTGTATTAGGAATAATTTTAATATATATACTTGATTATTCCTCCCACATGAAAACCAAACTGCCTAACATATAGGAGGACCACAATAAATAATTTTTGAAAAGCATGTTTAGAAATGTAAGTTAAATATAAACACACAGTGAAAAGTATGTTTAGAAATATAAATTAAATATAAACACAGAAATATAAACATATAAAAAACAGATAAACAGAAAATACACTCTTACTAAATTCATGGGCATTACAATGAGCTGGCCATGTTAAACACTGTGAGCTTTATTATAATTCCATATACAATGCCATTGTAATCATAGGATGGGCTTTTATCAATGATTATCAGTCTCTGCTTTAGCTTTTGTTTCAAGAAAAGAAAAGGAAGAGTCTGGGACATGTATTCATGATCTCACTGCTCTAATGGTGTCCTTGAAGAAAACTGATAAGTAGTATGGGCTCTTTCCCCATCATTCAAGAAAGATTATGGTATAAGGCACCAGTTTCACTTTCTAGAAAGTTATGACATTAATCTTTGCCCAGCCACTTGAGCCTCTTAGGTGTGGAGGCAGATAGTAGAGGGAAGCTGAGAAACAGCAGTATATTGAACACAGAGAACTGAAGGCACATCAAATAAAAGCCCATCGTACTAAGGTTGGTTGGCTGATTTTTGTTTTGCAGTGAGTCTAGGGATTGAACCCAGGACCTACAACATGCCAGACCCTATCAATGAGTTCTAGTCCCAGCCACAATTCTTTTCAGGCTCTATGAATCCCAAATGCCATCTGTGTGTGGCTCACCCAGCAAGGGGGGGGGGGCTAATATGTACAGCTTCTAATCCCAAACCAGACCAAACATGTCGATCTGTGCCTTTTTTGTTCTCTGGTCAGCAATCGTTAAGAACAGTATCAGTTACTTTCTTGTTGCTAGGACAAACTACCCAACCAACAACAGTTTAAGAAGAAAAGGAGTTAATTCTGCTTAGTTTTGAGGAGCATTTCCTTATGGTTGGGGAGACATGGCAGGTTGGAACAGGAAGCATGTATCACATTACCAGTCAGGAAGCAGAGAACAGTATGCTAGGAGAAGCTAAAACACAGAGCCCCCTGCCCCCAGTGATTCACTTCCTCCATCAAGATTCTACCTCCTAAAAGTTTACAACTTTCCCAGAATATTGCCTTTAGCTGGGACTTAAGTATTCAAACACACAGCCTATGAGGACTATTTACAAACCACTAGTAAGCAGACTGAACATCCTTCCCTACCCCGCCCCCCTTAGAGAGGGAACCTAGAGATATGGTTACTGCTCCAGTCTCTGTCACTTTGTTCCAGGGAGCCCTGGGTCTCTTTCTTCACAAATGAATAGATGAGGTTAGGTAGCATAATTCCTAAGATTCTATCAAGGAGTAAGGAGATGATGCAAGATGCTGTCACCACCCAAGAAAAGGGGTGACGAGAGCTAAGCCATGAGGACAGCAGACACTGAGCAAATCCCAACAGTGGCACCACACTGATTTGATGAGGCTGAGGAATGCCCTCCAAAGTACAGCCTTCTTCAGTGAAGAAGAAAAGCCTGTGAGGCATACAACACAGGGGTTGTTACTAGGTACAAATTCAGGCCACCTAACAAGAGTCCCTAGGTAAAGAATACTGACTTTGGGTAAACTCAATATTGTATATTTAAAAGCCTAGTTTAGCCAGGCGTGGTGGTGCACACCTTTAATCCCAGCACTGGGGAGGCAGAGGAAGGAGGATCACCATGAGTTTGAGGTCACCCTGAGACTACATAGTATATTCCAGGTCAGCCTGAGCTAGAGTGAGACCCTACCTCAAAAAACCAAAAAAAAAATAAAATAAAATAAAATAAAATAAAATAAAATAAAATAAAATAAAATAAAAGCCTAGTTTAACCAGCGACTCAGAAAATTGCAGAGACCTTCAAGTAAACTGAGAGGTCAAATCATTGCTTTAAAATAATAACTATATCTGTCAAGTAAAACAGGCACATAGAACTTCCTACCAAGACAAGACCATGGATATGGAAGAATAAAGTCTAACCGGAGGATTATCTAATCATATTTATGACCTGAATGTGTGATGGCTTGAGGTGAAGGTAACATTACAAGTATTTTCAAGAGAAGCAAACACAATTGTTAGACCAGGTTGGGAGGCAGAATATGGTCTCTCTTTGTCTACTTTCTATATCAAACTCTTTTCTACTTAAGAATTAATGGTTGATGATCTATTTTATTTTGCAAAATAAATATAAAAATTAGTATTTATTTCAGAGACTTGGAAAAACATGAAAATATATGGGAAATATAAGAAGACAATTTTACTACAAAGGCTGCTATCTGGATACTTATACATATATAAATGTTGAAAAGTGTGTTAATTTTAATGTGAGAAGCATCATACTGTAAAGATGTCTCATGACATTAATGTTAAAACTATAAAACCTGAAAACTAAGGAGCTCTCTATTCTTTCTTTACACATAAAAATATGTGTGAATCAGCTACACAGGCAATTCTTGCTCTAGAGCCACTCAGTATGTTTTGAGAAAACTATTCATTTATTATTTCTAAATTATAAAGTATAAGCATTTTATGGTTAATTCCTAAGTCCCAAATGGAGCTGACAACCCTTAGAACTGTTAGGCCTTACAATTTTTCCAGTAACAAAGTGGCAAGTTGATAAGAAGAGAGAAGGAGCCCGGCATGGCACACGCTTTAATCCCAGCACTCAGGAGGCAGAGGTAGGAGGATCGCCATGAGTTCAAGGCCATCCTGAGAATAGAGTGAATTCCACGTCAGCCTAGGCTAGAGTGAAACCCTACCTTGAAAAAAATTGAGAGAAAGAGGGGGGAGGAAGGTATGCCCCTCATCCTCAAATATTACCCAATATCATTTTTGTTCAAGCAACATGGATAGTCAATAATGGTCTTATCAAATTAAATAAACCTGTACATTCCCCACTCCCTACTAGTTCTACCAAGAAGAGAAATGGGAGTCTCACACCAAATATGGAAGGGAAGGTCAGGCTCAATCAATGAAAATATACTTTGGAGGAAGACATAATCTGGCACTATATCAAATCATCATTACTCCACCTATAAGCAAGAAGTAGCCCCCCAAACAGGTAGCATGCCACAGGCTTGTGCAGCCTTCTGTAAAATGTACTACAAATCAGGAGAAACGGCCCTGGAGCCTTGTAGCAAACTGTGAACAGTGAGAACATTCCGTTAATACTTGGTTACCTGCTCCAAGCTTCAGTGACTGACTGGGTTTGTCTTCTGTGCAGCTTCCGATGGCAGACTTTAGTAGAAGTGAATGGATGGATTTACAGCTGGCAGGGATCAATTTCTACTTATTTTACAATTATTGATTAGGGATTCTCATATAGGCTTTGCTACTTGCAAGACATAAAGCTCAATCCACCTCCCTTCATAAACCTTGAGAAAAAGCCAAAGAAGTAGGAAAACTGATGAATTCGGGAAACGAAGCATGCCAAGACAAGATTATAAAGCAACTCAAAGCTGAGAATCAAGAAACAAATGTGCATCCAGAACAAAGTCCAAGAAACGTGCCGGCCTGGCAGTCGCTCCCCCTGCAGCAGCCACCTTTGTTGCAACTGGAATTGATGGAGGCTTTTTCCTTTAAAGAAAAGATTTCTGTCACGGTGAACATATTTTAATCCTCTGCATGCATTTATACCATGTCATTTACAAGGACAAAACCTGACGACTTCAAGAATCTGCTTCTGGGCTGGAGAAATGGCTTAGCAGTTAAGGTACTTGCCTGCAAAGCCAAAGGACCCAGGTTTGATTCCCCAGAACCCAAGTTAGCCAGATACACAAGGGGCACATGCATCAGGTGTTCATTTGCAGTGGCTAAAAGCCCTAGCATGCCCATTATCTGTCTCTCTTCTATCTCTGCTTGCAAATAAATAAATTAAATTTTAAAAAAGAAAAGAATCTGCTTTTGTTGTGTCACTCTACAAGCCCAGTACACATGTTTCCAAGGCTCACTATATATATATTCATTCATTCATATGTGGAAAGAAGAAAGAGGAGGGAGGCTGGGGAAGTAATATTATAGCATACATGCCAAATATATGTACTGTAATCATCTTGAAAATGGTGACACATACAGTTAAATATGCTACATTGTAAATGATGGTATTTAGAACTTGTTCTTTTTGATGCCTTCAAGGATGAAACTGAGCCAGTCTCTAGAATATATTGAGTACCATAAGGAGGTTCAAAATATTACAAGTTTGAAACATCGATAACTTCTGTCACCCATGCATGACAGAGAATGACAAGGAACATTCTAAAGATGCCACCATCCATATGCTACAAATTTAATATGGGCAAAGGAGCACTGGTGAAGTCAAACAAACAAAAAAAAGTAAGAAATGAGCAAGGCCAAAAATGCAATGGTCATATTAAAAAATTACATGACTTTTAGGCTGAAGAGATGTCTTAGCAGTTAAGGCACTTGCCTACAAAGCCAAAGGACTCAGGTTCAATTCCCCAGGATCCATGTAAGCCAGATGCACGAGGTGGTGTGCATTTCTGGAGTGTTTGCAATGGCTAGGGGCCCTGACAAGCCCATTCTCTCTATCTGCCTCTCTCTCTCTGCCTCTATCTGTCTTAAATAAATAAGAACTGAAAACTTTTTAAAAATTACATGACATTTTAATGAGCTAAATAAAAAATGGAAAATAAACCTTTATAAGACAAATCATGGAACTTAGAGGCAGCAAAATAAATAATGTATTATATTACAAAAAATTAAGGGACAATTTATTTTTTTTATCCCATGTGCATTTTCTCCACCTTTATTAAGGTACAATTGACAAATAAAAATACAGCCAGGCATGGTGGCGCACGCCTTTAGTCCCAGCACTCAAGAGGCAGAGGTAGGAGGATTGCCATGAGTTCAAGGCCACCCTGAAAATACAAAGTGAATTCTAGGTCAGCTAAAGTGAGACCCTACTTAAAAATATACATACACATACATACTTTAGGTGAATAACATGGTACTTTGGCACATGGTATGCACTATAAAATGATTACCATAGTCACATTATTAATACATCTCTCACCTTTTATAGTCAATTTATTTATGCTGAAAAGACTTAAGATTGATTTCTATAGCAAATTTGGAGTGCACAATAGATTATCAGTGTAACTAGAGTCACTGTGCTAGAATCCTATCCACAGGACATAACTCAATGCTTGAAGGGTAGCTTAAATCCTTTGACTAGGGTCTCTCCACTTTGCCCAAGCCCCACCCCTTCAACTTTTTATGATTCCACCTATGAAACCATTTAGTTTCTACCTTTCTTTGTCTGACTTACTTCACCCAGTATAATGTCTTTCAGGTTCTCGCATACCATTACAAATTTAGAGCACTTAATTTAACAGTCATTTTAGAAAGTATAAAGCAGAACAATTTCTGATCACATCTTAAAATATGAATTAAATTTATTTCTCTAACAAGGTTGTGCATTCTCATTTTAAATCAACAATCACCAGCAGATGGGGGAAAAAGAGGGACACTTATGTTGACTTTTTCTTAACAGTGACTGAAAATGTTTACACCTGCATCTGTGACCAAAGAAGTTCAACTAATCAGAGTAAATTTTCAGTGACAAAAAGTTCAATTTAACCAAGGAAATAAAGGCATTCAACTTTAACTATTTTTATTATTTCTGAAATAGGCTTTTTTAATAACTAAAAAAAATTAAAACAGATGTCTCTTGGAACTAGTGGTCTATTCACAAAACAAAATTACATTATGAAAAATCAATTTATAAACACATTGAGTTTTGCATTCTCAAAGAACCCCTGTATTTATATATTTATTCATCAAGGTAACAGACTTGAAAGAGAAGCATATTAAAGACCTTGTCCTCATTTTAAACAGATAGAAACAAAGGGCATAAAGGAAAGGAAGCAATTTGCCTAAAATTGCATGGAGAAACCTGGAAGGAAAGGATAGAGAGAAGGCTATTTTAGATGAAATTGCTCCAAACAAAAAAAAAATCTCTGTAGCAAAATAGGAAAGGAGTTCACTTTCTAATAGTGTTTAATGATATGACTTGGATGCCTGCTACAGCAATTTGGGTTTATGAAAAGAAAATTTCCATAGCATTTTTCCTCAACTCACCCATAATACAGAACATTAATCTATATGCCTCAATGAGACCCTTCACACTCTTTCTCTCTGCTTATCCTACCTTTTTCTAAAAGTCTAGAAAAGATCACAGAAATCGATGAACTGAAGCCGACAAAGTATTCTTGTCATAATGCTACTGCTTATAGATCAGGTTTAAAATGTCATTTGTGAGCCTAGACTCTATTCTGAGCAAGGAAGAAACTGCTGAAGAACACTGCTGGCAAAACTGGAACCTGGATTAAATATTAAAGTAATCTCCAATTCTAAAGGACTTCACTTTTGACAACTACACTTGGTTACAAAAGCAAGACCCACTGATCAGTAGGAGGTCAAACCACAAAGGGCTAAAGAGTGTAAATCAGAGGCCAGCATGGTGGCACACGCCTTTAATTCCAGCACTTGGAGGCAGAGGGAGGAAGAGTGAGTTTGAGGCCACCCTGAGACTACATAGTGAATTACAGGTAAGCCTGAGCTAGAGTGAGACCCTACCTCGAAAAACCGAAAAACAGAAAGAAAAAAAAAAGTGTAAGTCAGAAATTCATGCAAAAAAAATTTTACCTACACACAGAAATAACAGACATTCCATATATTGTAATTTACTATACATCACATTATTACATATAATATATGAATCTGTATTTGTGTTAGTTTAACATACATACTTAGGTGCAAGGAGAGCATAAGACCAAGTGTGGTAAATATTTAAGAATGGTTGAATCTTAAGTTATGTGTACTATTCTCATAACTTTTCTATAAGCTAAAATATTTTGATGAATAATAAAATTAAAAAATAAATTTTAAAACTCATTTTTACAGTGCCTTTATCATTATGATGAGACAAATGTACTACACATTATGCATGCATGCATGCATTACATGCTTACATAATCTAACCATGTTTAAACTCAGTTTTTAATTTTTGAAAAAGTAGTAGTAAATTATCAGTCACCAGTTCTTTCCTCTCATTCTGCCACAGCTGTAAGAAAGACCTCCCTTTTTGGGGGAAATAACTAATTTTAATGGTTTAGTTAGTTAACCTGCTGTCAATACAAATTACTCCTAGGAGTAGAACAGGTAATTAGAAAAATACATCAATAATTCTATTAACTACATCCTTAATTTTTCCCTTTTTTTAACATAACAAAGCTTCAAAGTGGTAAATAGCATCATTTTTCTATCTTTATTCAGAGCTTCATATTACAAGATAACCCTGTGGTACATCTTCACTTTCAATTTCTCATAAAATTTGACTTTAGGGCTGGAGTGCTGGCCTAGTAGTTAAGGCAGTGGCCTGCAAAACCAAAGGACCCAAGTTCAATTCCCCATGTAAGCCAGATGCACAACATGGTGCAGCAGCTGGAGGTCTTGGCACGCCAATTCTCCCCCCCCATATATATATATATATATGTATGTATATGTGTGTGTATATGTATGTATATGTGTGTGTATATGTATGTATATATCTGACTCTCTATATATATGTGTGTGTGTGTGTGTGTGTGTGTGTGTATGCCTCTTTCTCTCAAATAACTAAATATAAATATAAATAGATTTTTAATTTTTTAAAAAAATGATTGAATCTACTGCATGAGTAAAGTGGATATTGCTAAAATACACATTTACTTTTAACAATAATTTGTAGCAATGACATTCTATTTTCCTAAACAGACTTCTACCAGATTAAGACAAAAGAAAGAAAAACAATAGAATCACTTCTTTCCACTCCTGCAAACAAAGATGCTACAGTGTAGATTTCAAAAAGGAAAAGTTCTCAGCTATCTGTATCCTGAGAGCAATGAACCACTTCTCCTTTGATATGGCACAACACATCTAGCCTTTTTTAATAATGGGTATTAAAAATTTTACTAAAAATATACAAGGCTCACTTCACTGAAGTAGTTCCTATGCAATGTAAAGAAACATATGAGAACCATTTTAAGACTAGCATTTACAACTTGAAGTGTCAAAGCTTTTTAAAATTCAAAATGGTTTAGATGAAGACTTTATTTATATGCTGTACAGCTAGCTCAATGCAATGCTCTTAAGTGATCCTTAAACCCATTTAGTATATGCCAGTTTACAAATCAACTACACACAGACTAGTAGTACAGCAGTTGATAATTCCTGCCTTTAGGTAAGCCTGTAATCTTACACTTTCTTACTTTTTGGGTATGCACATTATATGCATGATCTTGAGCATCTTATTTACACCTACAGTAATTTCTGCTTTGACCATGTGCCTGTTCCCCAACTTTCCCATCATCCTTTCACCCTCTAGCAGTTAAAATAAGTAAGTGAATTAGTGAGTCAATGAATGAATGAATGACTTTGCTAACTGTGCATAAAACAAGAGCAGCAAGGCACTGAAGATCTGAGTTTCAGACCAGCTCCCACTGCTGTACCCTCTGGTTCAGTTTCTGTGAACACTTGTCTCCAACAGGAACGGTGCATGTCCTCCCACATCATATGCCAAATGAGATATTAGATTTGAAAGCTTTTGGTTAAATGTAAAGCAGTCACAACAAACACCAATAGTTTTGATTGTATTCTAGTCACAAATAATGCTGTGTTCTTCCTGGCACTAGCCAGGAACATTGTGTGACTTCTTTCAGGTTTGCAGCTAACTTTCTAAGAGATCTGCTACCTGTGTTCCTGAAAACCCTGTATGTGTCCTATGGGGAGTTAAGATTGAGTTGAAACTAGGTGTATGATGGGACCAAGAAAAATAGTAAAAGGATGGGACTTAATTTTTAAGCTGAACATATATATTAAGTAGGCCCATGATACTGACTGCTGATGTTTCCTTTCAAGAGAATACTAAATATAAACTGAAATTAAATTTAAAGTTTGTGTTTGGAATAAACAAAGGATCTTTAGATACATATCTGAGTATGGAACTCTGTGTAACCATCTATCATAAAAGATGGAAGAATGAATGAAAGCTAGCTAACTTTAAATGGTTAATCAAAAAATTTCTTTAACAATGAAGACATTTGATAAGTTTTCCAAAAGTAATCATAAACTACTGGTGCTGATCATTCCATTATATTTTTTGAAAATAGCCTGGTGCAGAGTAAATCATACTCTGCCTAAGGGTATGTAGCTTACCTCAAATTATTTCAGAATCATCTAAAATGACTCATTTTTCTATTAAAATGATGAATGGGCTAAATGAGGTATGTAATAAATACTGCAGGTTTGTAAACAGACTCCTGTTCTCAAGAGAATGGAGGCCTTACTTCATTTGGTAATTCTGCTCCTCAGTATTTTCAGGAGAAGCCAACCTTAAACTATAGTTAGCAAAGAAAAGGGTAAGTCACAGTGAACAAAATGGAGAACATCTTTATGTTTACAAAGGAATTATTCACCCTACAACCACAAATAAACATCCCCATACTGACAAGCAGGGCACAGCTCAGATCATCAAGAATACAGGAAAAGGACTAGAGAGATGGCTTAATGGTTAAGGCATTTGCCTGCAAAGCCTAAGGACCCCGGTTCGATTCCAGGTCCCACATAAGTAAGCCAGATGCACAAGGGGGCACATGCATCTGGAGTTTGTTTGCAGTGGCTAGAGGCCCTGGCCGCCCATTCTCCCTCTCCCTCTCTCTTTTCCCTCTCTCTGCCTCAAGTAAATAAAATAAAAATAAAAATAAAATAAAATAAAAACACAGGAAGGGCCTAATTCACTTCCATTTAGGATACCGAAATGAAAGAAAAACAGAGCTGAACTATCTGTTATCAATGCACAAAAATGAGGAAAACACTGACTAGCAAAAGATGAACTCATTAGCCGGCTGTGGTGGCGCACACCTTTAATCCCAGCAATCGGGAGGCAGAAGTAAGAGGATCACTGGTTCACCATAAGTTCGAGGCCACCCTGAGACTACATAGTGAATTCCAGGTCAGCCTGGGCTAGAGTGAGACCCTACCTCGAAAAACAAAATAAATAAATAATTAAATAAAAGAAGTAGCTCTTGTACAAAGTCTATCGAATAGTGAGCGGCACTGCTATTCAATGTTCACTAAATTCACTCAATCACAGGTCCTCTCTCAATAGATGAAAACTGTACCAGAAGTGACAGTTACAAGACTTGCCATGAAGGCAAACTAGAAAGACTGGTCCTGAACACAGAGGAGCTCACTGGCCTTAGAGTCTCAGTCAACTTAATCTGCAAAACCCTTATTCAGGATTTGTAAGGATCGGCAGGTTTCACAATGGTTATGTTAAACCTTTAATTTGTTATAGGTTAAAGCAAATATTCAGGGCTATATTTCTTAGCCTCTTCAGGAGAAAATGAGATTATGATGTCAGTTCAATAAAATTCCAAGGCCTTAATGACAGTTCATTTCCAACTAGGTCATGAAGCAAATATATTAACCATAAATGCCAAGTCATTATCAAGAGATGGAATTATAACCAGCCCTTCACCCTTAGTTATCTATGGATTTTTACTCAGTGCTCTCCATATCTCACCTGGACACCCATAATGACTCACATGATAGGATGTCAATAAGCTATTTGCAGCAGGGCTATCACACAAAATACCACTCAACCTGAGTGGCCCTTAGCCAACCAGTTTGCAAGCAATTTGATCAATATTCAAAAGTATATTTCAAATGAAAATATAACAACACATCCTAGGTAGAGTTCTCCCCATAGCTGTCTTTAAATATGATTAATTGTTCCTAAGAACTTCAACAGCATTACACTCACCCTTGCTGACTTCTATTCACTCTGTCACAAGGTCACACACACAGTCTGAGTGAATTACAGTCACCCACTACTACACTGTGTGTAGGGAAAGCTCCCTAATCCTGAAAGAGAGCTTAATCTTTTCTCCCAGGACAGCCATGCCCTGCACCAGGCCCTCAGCATTTGATCACAAAAACATCATGTTTCTAGAAGTCTACTGAGTGATGCTAAGATCCCAATTATTTCTGCCTACCTGGATGAAGAAGTTCAAGAGAGCACACATTTAAGAAGTACAACCATCTGGGTAGGTTTTTTTTTTCTTTTTTTTTTTTTTGGGGGGGGGGAGGTTCAAGGTATAGGGTTTCACTCTAGCTCAAGCTGACCTAGAATTCACTATGTAGTCTCAGGATGGCCTCGAATTCTTGGGGATCCTCCTACCTCTGCCTCCCGAGTGCTGGGATTAAAGGCGTGCGCCACCACGCCCGGCTAGGTTTTGTTGTTTTCCCTCAACATAGGGTCTCACTCTAACCAAGGCTGACCTAGAATTCACTTTTAGTGCCAAACTGGCCTTGAATTAATAGCAATCCTCCTACTTCTGCCTCCCAAACTCTGGGATTAAAGGCATGTGCCTCCATGCCCAGACCCATCTGGGTAGGTTTTAAGGGTATACCTAATGTTCCTATCTGTAACTACAGTCCTACTCATTCTCAGGCTCTTATGGAGGGCAGCCTGACAAACTGAAATAAAACACGCTTCTCATCCACTGCCACTTCCCAGATTATCTTACCTGATTAACAAATCTCACTGGTTGTGAATTCCAGCAGACAATTATCATGCTACTGCATGCAACACACAGAAAGCAGAGACCAAAGAAGGAGAAGGTGACTGCTTGGTCTTGACGCTGTATTGGCCTGCTGAGGCCATGCACACAGGAGGCAAATGACACAACATATCTCCAATCTCACTTGTCTTCAAGGAAGCCGCCCTGTGAAGTCCTGCTGTGCTATTAACTGAGCAAGAGCTGGGAAGAGCAGACATGCAGATGGATTCCAGGTCCTATTCTCACCAATAACTTTGGGGAAATACGTTAAGCCTGAATGGTTCACACCCATCAAATACGAAGTGGATATCGTGTGTTTAAACAGTCCTCAAAATCAAAAGTTCAAAATCATTAACTTCATTCTTGCCAACCAAAGCAAACGGGTGCTCTGTGCAGAAGCAAACAACAGCTATGTCTACGACCAGTGCACAGCTTATAGGCCACAGGGAGAACCGTTACACAGGAGAAAATCAAAGTACTAAACTGGGACAGAAAGGAGTAAAACTTAAATTATCTCTAAGTGTCCAATGCAAAAACCCACCTGCAACTTCATTTCCTGGCTAACCCTAATGATGCTAAACACCCTAGTGATCCCCTCACTCTTCTTGGACCTAGGTCTTTGGAGCAAGAGCCTTGCGGATTACTTCACAATCACAGCCACGGCTGTATGCTTTGCCTGTGGGCAGAACCTCACTAATATTGGGCAACAGCAGTGTGCTTATCTACCTCCTTTAATTTAGTCATTTTTCTCAGTACTCTGAATTCAGAACCTTTTTTACTTTTACCATAAAATTTTAAGTGTCACAGTTTGAAACACAAAGAAAACACAGAGCTGAAAAGCACAAAGCATAAAATTAATCACTTCTTCCTGATGGCTTCACTGGTGCATTGCAGACTAAAAGGAAAATGGGGAGAAAGGTGACATTTTGGTGAAACAGTCCCTTAAACCTGAACAACAAAATGTACGTATTCATAGACATATGTATCTAAACAATAAGGGATTTTATGAATTCAAAAACTATAACATAAGTAGTAAAAAAAAAAAAAAATCCCTACAACAGTGGGCTGGAGTCTTTGAGAAAAAGCCATCAGATCCAATTCACCTTGGCATCTTTGGCAACTAACAGCACCTAGGACATAGTTGGTGTTTAATGAATGTAAGCCACACTAAAGGGCTGGCAAAGAAGTTACCTAATCAGTGCAGTATATGAGATTCTACAGTGAAGTGATGCTTCACCATGTAAGCTGGACCCTGGATTTTATAAAGAAATGGTTAAGTTTTCCATTTTTCCTCAACTGCAATACTACTACTTTCCCAACTATTTCTTAAATCTTTCTTCTGCATCCCTATAAACTTTGCCCTAATTCAGGTCCCACCTGTTCTGGATTAACAAAAGGCTTCCAGCCCCACCCTCTGTTCTACACTTCACTAGTAAGCAGTCACAATTAATTTCTAATCAATCTATTGCCCTCTTCAAACTTTCTTATGTATCTAATCCATAGATCTTTATAAGCATATATAGCCTCCACAATCTTTGCTCTGCCAGCTATGTGTCCTCATCCCTCTTGCCTTGCGTCCCCTACTTAGCAATTTTTTCATCCTCATCATCCACATTTTTGCCTACGTGATCCCATCCGAGGCAGTCATTCATCCTACCTTGAAGGCAATTCCTACTCAGGCTTCAGGATTCAGCTCATGCCTAACTTCCTTCTCCACTTCCTTTCCTCCTATCTCTGGAGCTTGATGCAATCATTTAATCAATACTATCAATTGCTTATTGTTTGCTGGGCACTGGCAAAAACCAGGCAATCCAAGTGGTACTACGTGAATGCAGATATTTCAATGAGTTAAAAGGAGGGCAGTCACTGCTTTCTCACAGAAACTATATGTAGCATAGACTTATAACAGACATAGACTTTTAAAAAATTTACTTATTTCTTTATTTATTTATTGGAAGGGGGAGAGAGAGAGAGAGAGAGAGACAGACAGACAGAATGGGTGCACAAGGGCCTCCAGCCACTGCAAACGAATTCCCGATGCACGCTGCCACCTTGTGCATCTGGCTTACGTGGGTCCTGGAGAGTGGAACTGGGATCCTTTGGCTCTGCAGGCAAGCACCTTAACTGCTAAGCCATCTCTCCAGCCCAGACTTTTAAGTATTATTTTTAACACATCTGTCTCTTATACATGGAAGCTGTATTCAATAAAAACACATAACCACACACAACTATATTTGACATGAAAACAAAAGAGAGACTATCTTGAGACAACAAAGAGGACTAGAGTTGAGAGTAGAAAGGAAGGAGGGGACAAATTTGAGCAAAGTACAATGAGATTTAATATTAGATAGGTAGGTAGGTAGGTGGATGATGGATGGATGGATGGATGGATGGATGGATGGGTGAAAATTTCATAATGAAACTCATTTTCTTATATCATAAATAAAAAATTATTAATAAATGCACAAAGGACATTGAAAGAAGAAAATGACATACAAGAACAGGAAAGTAGAACCTACAAATCTCTCTCCCATATCATACAGTGGACAGGATGTTGGTTTTTTTCACTTGTACATATTCAGAACCTCTCTCAGTAATTTTCATACATAAGCACTCAATAAAAACATCTGTTCTGTGAGTGAAGGAAACATTTAGGTTAATATGCTACAGAATATTTGAGCAAGTACTGCTTTATATAAGTAAATTAAGGCTTATCTTAAAGTTTAGATTTTTTAAAAGGAAATTAGTGAACAGGTCTGCTGTGGCAATAAAAAATGATTAACTTTAAATCAACATAACAATATGAGGGGAAAAAATCACAATTTTTAATTGACATATTCAAAACTTAATCAAATATAACTACAAAAATGAAAAAAAAATAACAACCTATTATACTTTAATTTCAAAAGAATTTCTAATAACACAGCAAATACCAGATCGTGTATACAAGATCTTTAAGTTACACAAAATGTCAAGCTGTATTAATTTCATCAGAGTCTTGGTCCCATCCTTTTAGTCTTTAGTATTTACAGAGGTCCTTTCCTGTTCTTATGCAGCATATCCTTGATGTGAATTTTACTTAACACTTTCAGGCAGGTGTTAGTCATCAGTGAACTGCCTCTGCCAAAGTAGGGGGAAAGCTGATTAAAATCCTGGAACCAGTTGAGCAGGGCGGAAGGAGAGAGGGGCTAGTGTAGTCCTCCAGAAATGAGACAGAGCTTAACAGCCTTCCTAGATAAAAAAGCAAGTGGTTCAAGGAATTTTGATGGGATCCTATTTTAAAATTTCATTAACAGGAATATTGTGACTCTACCCTTTAACATACCGTGAAGGAGTTAGTTGTTGGGACAACTGTGGGAAGAAAGGCCCAGACTGTGATTTAATGCCCACTACTAATAAGCAGGGGAAATTGGGGAGATGAGAATAGTTTTCTTTCACAGTACAGCCCAAGTATCTTTAGTCTGAAAACTGAGACCTAAATTGTTCCAAAATCCAAGCTGGGTGGTGGGGGCACATCTTAGTATTACAGTTTAATCCCCAGCATCAAAATACATACAGAAATGCAGACAAAGCCGGGCATGGTGGCACATGCCTTTAATCCCAGCACTGGGGAGGCAGAGGTAGGAGGATCACCGTGAGTTCAAGGCCACCCTGAGAATACGGTGAATTCCAGGTCAGCCTGGGCTTCAGCAAGACCCTACCTTGAAAAAATACCAAAGAAAGAAAAGAAAAGAAAAGAAAAGAAAAGAAAAGAAAAGAAAAAAAGAAAAAAGAAAAGAAAGAGAAAGAAAGAAAGAGGGAAGGAGGGAGGGAGAGAAGGAAGGAAGAAAGGAAGGGAGGGAGGGAGGGAGGGAGGGAGGGAGGGAGACAGAAAAGACAGACAGACAGAGACAAAGACAGTGGCAGCCAGCACAAAATAAATGTCTAAAATCTAAAACATCTTGAGTGCTAACAACCTTGCAGGTAGCAGATTCTCTACCTAATCTGACCTCATAACATAATACACAAATGTCTAATACAAACAGTGGAAAACAAAAAGAATTTTTTTAAATATGGAATGCTTCATGAATTTGTGTGTCATCTTTGTGCCGGTGGCCTTGCTAATGTTCTCTGTATCATTCCAATTTTAGTATATGTGCTGCCCAAGAATTATTTTTTAAAAAACAGGATATTAACAATAATTATCTCTAGATGGTGGTACTTTGTGTTGATGTTAATATACTTTTGGGTTTATTTTCTAATATTTGCCCATTGAATACATATGTGTTATACAATAACAAATAATAATGGGAGAAGCTACAGGCAGTTGTATATTGTATAACTGTGAGATACCAAACATCTGCAAGGACTTGAGCCAGTGATCATCCGCTATATAAATTCTACTTTTACTCCCTAAGTGTTTTTAGGACTTCATTTGGCCAACATTGTGATAGGTGGTGAAATTAAGTAGTTGTGAGAACTGGAATTTGCCATGTAGCCCATTATTATCCCAGAGTCAGTAAGAAAGGGAGTTGCAAACCAGAATGTATACCATCAATTCCTCATGCTTTACTAGTTAAATTAAGGGGACTGGAGACATGGCTTAGCATTTGCCTGGGAAGCCTAAGAATGCATGTTCAAATCTCCAAATCCCACAAAGCCAAATGCATAGTGACGAAAGTGTGCAATGTTGCACATGCACACAAGGGGACGAACACATCTGGAGTTTGTTCACAGCAGCTGACAGGCCCTGATGTGCCCATTCTCTCTCTCTGTCTCTCTCTCTCAAAATTAAAATATTAAGAAATAAATGAAAAATACATAAATTAATGGCTTAGCTGTTAAGTTATTTGCCTGCAAAGCCAAAGGACCCAGATTCAATTCCCCAGGACCGATGTAAGCCAGATGTACAAGGTAGCACAAGTGTCTGAAAGCCCTGGTGCACCCATTCCGTCCTCCACCCCCGTCTCTTTCTATCTCTCTCTCTCAAATAAATAAAATAAAATATTAAAAAACAATAAATGAAAAAAATTAATTAAAACAGACAACAGGTAAGATTTACTAGGTAAAAAGAGAAAATGGAATTAACATACACTGTTCTGAACAAACCTGACAAACTAATATTTGAGTTACTTCTGGGGAAGAAACCCTTATGTTTTCAAAGCTTTCTGAAAACTTTATCTTTTCATGCCATGCTATGAGCATATGTAATGAGCCTTTCAGGTTTTTAAATTCTAAATTAAGGGAAGAAGACAGAAGGTCCAAATTCAAGTAACAAGCTTTTGAGGGAAGAGGGTTCCAAGGACAAGATGAACAAGGTTACAAGGCAGGAGTCAGAGAAATGATAGCCAAGGAGTCTCTACCCACTATTTAAAATATGAACACTATGACCCAGGCCTTCTCCATCCTTAGCCTTAGACTTTAATATGCATGGAAATGATCCCTGAACCCACAACTTAAAAAAACCCTTCAGGGCTGGAGAGATGGCTTAAGCAGTTAAGGTACTTTCCTGCTAAGCCTAAGGACCCGTGTTCAATCTCTCTCCAGATCCCACAGTAGCCAGACACACAAAGGTGAGGCAAGTACAAGGTCTCACATGCCCACTAAGTGGTGTAAGCATCCAGAGTTCAACTGCAGTGGCTGAGGCCCTGGTGTGTCCATATCTCTCTCTCTCTCTCTCTCTCTCTCTCTCTCTCTCTCTCTCTCTCTCCTTCTCAAATAAAAATAAAATAAAAACCTTCAGCTTAGACATTAGTAGATAAAGTCATTAAATGAAATAACACTGAATGTCTAGTTCTGAAATTACTCTCCTTCCTCAGTGACTCACTTTTCTTCAACCTCTTTTCCCTCAGTACACTCAATGTGTCTGCTGTCCTCATGCTGGCTTCACCATCTCCCTATAAAGCCTGAACCTATTTAATGACTAAGGAAGTAAGTTCAGTGTACACTGACTTACTATTCATGTCCTCAACCTACATCCTGTCATTTCAAAGAAATGACCAAGGTATGAACCAGAGCAAATTTTTCACAACAATTAGTTGCTGTAGCAGTTGGAATATAAGGCCCCATAGACTCGGGCTCGAATTTTGAGTCTCCAATGGGTGTAACCCTAGTGGAGAAGAGGTGTTACTAGAAGCAGATCTTGGAATCCATCCCTAAGGTGTGTTTGGGGACGGATCTGATTCCAACCCAAAGGGAGAAGAGGGCAGTTTGAGTTCTGAAGGTTCATTGCTTTCTGGTGTTGGTGTTTACTGGCTGTTGGGTAATGTCTCTGTGCTTGGATCTATTAAAGGGAGCCACCTTCTTCAGTCATTGATCATGTTCCCCTGGACTCTGTAAGGCAGAAATAAACTCCTTCCCTCCCATAAGCTGTGCTTCATGGGATATTTGTCCCAGCAATGTGAAACTAACAGCAACAGGTATATATTTCACACAGCATTAGAAGAGAGCAGTTTAAAAGCAGCACAAAGAAATCATTGTCCCAAGACAGGGAAATGCTAATTCTGCTCATCCAATCACAACACCCTGTATGCATGTCCTGAGTTACCAAATTGTGCTCCATAACCATGTATAACCATAAAATGACAATTTAAAAAGAAATTGAAAAAAGAAGAATGCTAATCTTTCTAAAATGAATGAATGCTTGAGACCTCTGCAAAAGAGAAAGAAGAGACAGAAAGACAGACACTAGGAGGTAATTGAGAGTGACCTTTTTCTTACCAACTCTCAATTGCCTCCTGGAGTAGGAAGCCTGAAGTTCAAAGACTTCTACACAGAGTCCTATGTTCTCTCCACTGAGCTTCTCCACAGTGCTTCTATGAGAACTAAAGGCATTGAAAAGTTGTATGTAGGTTTCTACAAAGGCAGAAGTAGGGGCCGAGTAGTCAGGACTACAGGCTTGAATCACAGAAACTCTACATTTAGCTAACAATGGATAACTGTTTGATAAAGGATATTGAATACAGAAGACAGAATATTATTCCACCATGAAAATCTACGTTTCATAAAAGTGTTCTGTGATATAAAACACAATCACGGGGGCTGGAAAGATGGCTTTAGTGGTTAAGGTGCTTTTCTGTAAAGCCTAAGGACTCATGTTTGACTCTCCAGGTCCCACGTAAGCCAGGCACACAGTGATGCAAGCGGGCAAGATTGCACACATGCACAAAGGGGGCACATGTGTCTGGAGTGCGACTGCAGTGGCTGGAGGCCCTGGTGTGCCAATTTTCCCTCTCTCTCTCTCTCTCTCTCTCTGCTTTGTCACTCACTCTCACATTAGGAAAAAAGGGCAGTCTGTTTGGCTTGCCTCAAATATATATATATATATATGATGAATCAACAGTTAAGTCACTTGCCTGCAAAACTAAAGGACCCAGGTTCGATTTCCCAGGACCCATGTAAGCCAGATGCATATGGAGTTTGTTTGCAGCAGCTGGAGGCCCTGATACATCCAATCTCTATCTGCCTCTTTTCCTCTCTCTCTCTCTCTCTCTCTCTTTCAAATAAGAACATTTTAAAACACCACACACACACACACACACATATATATACATACATACATACATACATACATACATACATACATACATACACGCACACATACATACAATGCTAGGCATTACATACAGGAGTATCCAAATTCTTACACATGCAAGAGACCTTGAAGAAAATATTCTACTAGGTGTAGCCAACTCACAACCCATGGTCCATATTTACCTGAGGATAGCTATGAATGAAGCCCAACACAAAAGTTTACAGTTACTAAAAAACATTTTGGTCTTTTGATTTGATTTTTTTAGAGGGGAGGGGGTAATTAGATTATATGGTTCCATAGCTTCTCAAGCATGAACTTCGCAGGTGACAATGACAATGTTGTACCACAATGTCAAAATACATGGATAGAAACACAGATAGTACATACCATGACCACGTCAGAAAGACATACTTACATTTGTCTTTTAAATTTTATTCATTCTATTAATCATTTTTTATTTTTAAATGTTTACATAATGTTTTTCCAATTAAAAAATTATACTGGAAAATATTATTGGTTTTCTTTAAAAAAGACTGATCACACAAGGCCATTGATTGACATTTTCCCTTGTATAAAGCACAGAAAGTGACTAACCAAACCTCAAGTCACCTTTTCTGGAGGCTTTCCAGGTGAACATTTGGATGTTACCAGAAGAAGAAGAGAACAGGGCAGGCTGCTGGTGCCAGTGCTTTCGAAACCAAAAAAACTGAACACAAAAGTAAGTAACAACATCCTGTAGGCCGCTGTGTCTGCATGGGTCTGTGTGCGGGTGCTGACTCCTCTGAAGTAACAGAAAGTCAAGGGAGCATGAACACTGCCAACACTAACAGCTGGCTCAGGGTGCTCAGCTTCCCCAGACACCGGGGATATCCTCCTAGGCACCTGGGGCCAACTTGTAGACTCACCAGATGCTTTGCCTTGGTGCGCTCTTCCTCACTGGATATCCGTTCCCGAAGGATGGCTCTGGTTAACTGCTCGTTGGCTGCAGCCCTATCTCTTTCCAGGTCCTTGGCTTGTTTTAGGCTAAAAAGATAAGAAAAAAATGCATTGTTGGTTGACATTCTTTTTAAATAAAAAGATAAGAAAAATACATCATAATTTCAGTAGCTGAAATCATGTTGGCCCATAATCTACCAAAAGTATGTACAAAAGGAATTCCCCATGTAGCCCCTACCCATGGATTTAAAACAACAAAGTTCAAACATGAAGCCAATTGATATGGCTGACAAGTATATCTAAGATAAATGCAGTTTGTAGGTAAAACTGCAATCTTCTCACCAAAAATTCCAACACTGGAACTTCTATCACCTTTACAAATTAAATTAACAAAATAAATTATCAAATCATTCTTGTAACAAATATATGAAAGTTTATCATGATCTTCCCCTCAAAATCAACTCGATTATTTACTGAACACACATCAGACACTGTGGGCCTAGAGAACACAGTGGTGATTTTGAATAAGGTGGACAGTCCCTGTTGTCATGGCACTTATACTACAGCAAAGATGAACAAGTGACACAATGAAGACATCTTTACACCCAATGGATTGTTTATATTTTCCAGAAATCCTCATGTGTAAATATGGCAAAAACCTTCCATGGGCAGGCTCCTCATTTCCCGAATGAATTCAATTTTCACCTTAGTGCCAATCGTCACCTCACATCCCAGACATGATCTAACCAAATAAAAGAGCACAAGCTGACCTCCCTGGATCTGCAACCCAGTACTAATTCTATTAATGAAGCAGAAGACTGCATTAAGTTTATCAGAAGTCTCATTATACAACTTCATTGTAGTAAGTTACAACCAATACACCTCTCATTGTACATGATAAAGATAAATGACTTTGGCACCGATTTTTGCTGTAATGTCTGGCACAGAAAGGCACTGAGCATAACTGGATGAGAGAACATTTCAGTCTAATCTCATGGACAAAGATTTCTGATTGCCTTTTTCTTTCTTTTTTTGAGAGAATAACCCCTCCCCCTTGTGCCATCACATCCCCAAAAATATCAGCTGGACTTTAAGAGGAAAAAGTGAAATTGTTTTGCTGGTGTCATTCTGAGAGAAATCGAGTGAGTATGATTCACAAGCATCAAATTCTACTCTTCACTAGCCTATCAGATTTCAAAAAGTTCTTGAAAAGAACTACAAAAGATCACATTTCTTATAACTATTTTAAAATTGTCATACCATCATCATACTACGAAATTCTCAGAAATAAATTACAACAGATAAAAATCACCTTATAAAATAGATTTCAAAATTATCATGCTATTCCACTAGAGAGTAAACCTGTATGATTTTGTCCTGAATAAAGTATAACAGCTACACCTTAAAATTCTCTAATGCAAAAGTAGCTTCTGGAAACTCCCTAAGCAGTAAATACAATGATATCCATAGAAACCAAACTTTATCTAAATTAAACCATGTAGTATGATGTCTACACATAACTCCATTAACCACAGAACAGACAGAACAGTCTTTAAGTCCCAACATTTCCCCAGAGTGGACATTCTCAAGTGTGGTCCCTGAGTGAGCAGCACAAGTATCATCTGGAATTTGCTACAAATGCAAATTCTACTGAACCAGACACTCTGCAGATCATATCAAGCAAACTGCCTTGTAATAAGCCCTCCAGGTGACTGATGCATGTTCAAGTATGGAAGCCACAGCTCAATACACAAATAAATCCTAGAGGGATATTAGAGGGAAGTAACATCAAAGTGGACTGGCCACATAAAACTGCTGCACTGATAACTGCTGGGGATAATGAATCTCATTGCAAAACTATGCATTTAAAGCATTTCTATGGGCATATTGCTACAACTAAAAAAAAAGTTACCTATTTTGCATGTGAGGTGAAAACTGAAATAAAGTCACAGTCCTATCAAAATTACCAATCACATGTACACGCCAAGCACTGGGCCAGACATGTTACATGTACACTCATACATTTTTATACATAGACATATAAAATATTATTAATTCATGAACTCAAAGAATGAATTCTATACAATTATATTTTAACACATCATTTATTTGATGGACAAAATTTTAAAATACTATTCTAGAAACTATATTTTTATAACTGAGTTTACTCATATATGACATAAATTTAATTAAAATGGAGTTAAAGTGGTTCAACTTAAATAGAGGATCAGAAATTATTGGCAAGCTAATGAAAAAATAAGCAAAAAAGCATGAGTGTGAAAGTCATTAAACACTGTAATGAAAATGAAGAGTACTTAGCTTGCAGTATTTGGTCCAGTTGCATAAACTTAGAACTGGACTCCAGGATCTTAATCAAGACTCTATACTACCAACAAAACTATGCATTTAAAGCATTTTGTGGGCATTTTGCTACAACTGAAAAAAATGCCTTAAATGCATAGTTTTGCAATGAGATTCATTATCCACAGCATTTATCAGTGCAGCAGTTTTATGTGGCCAGACCACTTTGATGTTACTTCCCTTTAGGATTTATTTGTGTATTGAGCTGTGGCTTCCATACTTGAACATGCATCAGAGTCACCTGGAGGGCTTATTACAAGGCAGTTTGCTTGATACAATCTGCACTGTACACTGAATGTTTAAGAAACCAAATTCAGGATGTTTGGCAGTAGGACCCAGAAGAAATTCTCATTTCTGCCAACACCTTAGTTTTCTCAGCTTTATGATCTGAAAGGTTTAGCTATATAATCTAAAAATCCCTTGATGCTAAACACTTTGCAAACAGCATGCCTTAAACATACTATTCTTCATTCCTAAGCATTCTTCAAAGAAGCAGTGGTAGGGAATTTAAAAAAAAGAGGTATTATCTCCAAATTTTATGGTGTTATAACTGTACATGAGATAAAAGTGAATTTGGAACTTACAAATGCACTCTGGTTGACTGTGTTCAGATTACTAAGCATAAAGCACTGGGCAGCAGTTCCTGGCCTCATAAACCTCAATCATGTCATAAATGGTGTGTTGAGAACGGGGTACAGTTTGGGTGACTGGACCCCTGATAGTAAAAAAAAAAAAAAAAAAAAAAAGGATACTTGCTAGAAATCAAAGATGATCTGACTTCTTATCTCTTGCCTAGTTTCCTAGATCTGTTTTTCCACAAACAACCAGGCCCCCTCCTGGGAGGAAGGTCTTTCCTAGGAGTTAAAACATTGTGGTTGGTCAAGTTCAGCCTCTAGAACTTGGTGTCAGGACTAACCTCGTCCTGAGACAGCCCCTAGCCCTAACCAGCTGTCCCTCTGGTTCACCTGAGCTGGAACTCAGCCCACCACTATAAGGTTATAAATACCTTTGCAAGGGGAGGGCAGGCTCTGTGACCACTTGGGAACTTCTAGCTGTGGGTAAGATTTCCCCTCAGCTGGGCCCGAGCTAGCCCGGGCCCAGCCGAGAGGTCCCCTTTAGCACTTATTCTCCACATGGGTTTTCACCTCCAGCTCCCCACATGACAGGAGCTCCTTGAACTTTCTTTTCTCTCTTCTCTTTCCACAGGTTTCCCACATGGGTACCTTTCCTTGGCTCTGTACTTCCCTCAATAAATATAACCATTTTTTATGGTGTTTCGAGATAGGGTCTCACTCTAGTTCAGGCTGACATGGAATTCACTATGTATTCTCAGGGTGGCCTTGAACTCATGGTGATCCTCCTACCTCTTGCCTCTCAAGTGCTGGGATTTTAAAAGTGTGCACCACAATGCCTGGCTTAAATATAATAATTTAATAATTATCCTTCTCAGTAGTTTTTTATTCAATTCTTTGATTAAAGTTAGAAACAAACCTAGGATTTGGGGTTGAAGGACTTTCTTGGACCCAAGCACATTGTTACAGTTAAACAGGGTTACTGTGAAGTTTCATGCGTTGAACTGTTATGTGTCTTCATGCATGAAACATACACTGAGCCACATGAGGAAGGAAAAAGTTACCTTAGAACAAACATCAATGGACCAGACCTGTAGCAGCCTTCAATCCCAGAAGCTTAAAATCACCTCTGCAAAAGATTTTTGTTTTATTCCAAATTTGTTTGAAAAGCAGAGTTTCAGAAAGTATGGCTTTAGAAATGAAAGCAACGTATCAGAAACTTCTAAACTGTGCTAAACCTAACCTTTCCCAAAACTTCCCCACCCAAAAATGTCACTAAAAACCATTTTTTCTTCAAATATATTTCCTCTTTCACTGATTCATTTAAATAATTTAAGAAACTACAACTATTTTACAAGGAAAAGCAGGTTAGATATTCAAAAGCCCCCAGTTCTTTGTTTTGTGCACGTCTTCTCTGGCCCCATGATTCATGTCCCATTGGACAACTCCAGTCAACGTCTACCTGTGATGAGTAGATGGCCTTCTCTATCCCCTCTCTCACCCACCCTCAATGAGATGACCCTGTTTTACAGACCTCTAGGAACACCACCACTCAATCCCAAAGGTGGAACTGTAACATGAGAAACGAGGTAACTTTGCAAACCTCACCAGAGACAGAAGAGTGAAGTTCACCTTGACAATGCAAGGTGGCACTTTACTTGCTAGATGAAAAGAAGGTGTGGGATAAAATAAGGCTTTCATTATTTACTTGGATCTTCAATGATTTTAAGAATTATTTCAAAACAAAACTAACAGACAAAGCATCTGAGCAAACACAGCCCCTTTTTATTTATTGGCATTTCCCACTTATTTCAGTTCTCTCGGTCTAACACTATTCTACAATAAACCCTTGATTTAAGTTTCATTTAAATTTCCTTCTTTTAAATACATATCTTTCCTCATTTGAATTCTCTAGAGTTTTAAGCAAAGAAGCGGGGGTTTAGTGTAAACTTTTCTTATTTGCATTCAGTAATTGGATCACTTGCCTAAGCTTAATGAAACAAATACCAGTTGGTGCTGCCCTTATACCTCAAGCCCCAGAAATTTAGCTCTGTTTCTGTACATTCTCTAGATCAGGTGAGAGACTTAAATATACCCGTACAATGAGTTTCCAAAAATGAGGTGAATCTCCTATATGAATATTATTCCATGTCCCTTTTAAATGAGGAGAAAACTAGTCATATGCATTCAATTCACACATCGAGTATAAAAGCCAATTCTCTATACCTCCATCTCAGGGTAAAAAAATCACCCAGCATTACTGCCTTCTAAAGAATCTAAAAGGTTTTAAGAAAGTGGAAAGGGAATTTTTAAAATAGCTTTAGCTAGGCATTTTCATGTGCTAACCTTGTCATGCTCCCCAAGGAAGGCATTACTATCTCCACTTTTAACATAAGAACAAATCAAGGCATATACCAGAGGCAGGAAACACCCTGAACCTGATTAACAAAGACACTTTTCATAAACCTCCTAAAAATACTACTCCGTGTCTTGAGGAGCATAGTGTAATCCCAGAACCCTGGAAGGGTGAAGCAGGAGGATTTCAAGTTCAAGGCCTGCCTGGGCTACAAAGTAAATTCAAGATAAGCATAAGAAACTCTAAGAGACCCTGTTTCAAACAAAAAGATAAAAAGAGGAGGAATATCTGGCTGTGGTGCATGCATTTAAAAAAATATATCCCAGCACTCAGGAGTCTGAGTTTGAGTTGGAGAGACATGGGCCTCTGGGGGGTGAGCAGGGCAGAGCACACCACTAATGGTGCAGCACTTGCCCATAACCTGTCAGTCCCTAGGTTCAATCTCTAGTGCAAACAAGAAAGAAAAAAATTAATGCCCTACAAAAATTACTGTCTACGATATCATCTACCCGTACAGTCAAATAAGAATAATAGTGAAATTCTTTATTACTCAGAGTTATTTTAAAATATGCATCTCTTATTTCTTCTCCTTATATCAAGTAGAGCTTGCTGATGGGTAAATTACTCATTAGCCCTTTACTAAGTGGTTTGGCCTTCAAAAGGCCTCAATGTTCCTGTAAATTTGGATACTGTTCATTTGGCCATGCACAAATACTCTGATTTGTCTTCATGCAAGTAGATACATAAGTAATTCTACACAATTCCAGCTTAGAAAATTATTTTATAATTTAATATGTATAGCCATTATACTCCTAAGAGAAAGTGGAAAAGAACCTCAGACAATGGGTGAGAATAAATGGGAAAATGCAATTGTTACAGATAAAGTGATTTGACTAAATGATTTATCGAAACTTGAACTATGACCATTATACACAGAGAATATCTGCAAAATCCTGCAATGTACTTTACTCAGAAAGACAGTTGCAGACACAAAAGAAAAAAATAAACAACTACAGACTTAAAGGTCATTTCTAATGCTAATGATCAATTTTATTTTAATGCATCATACTTTGTCAGAGCTTGCTGAACTAGCATTCAAAATTCTGTTTACCATTCACTTATAAGCACAAAAGCTGAGCTGGCTAATTCAACGAACTAATTATAAGACTATTAAAAATAATGACAGAACAAGTATACAGTTCTCCAGTTATAAGACTTTACAAAAACAAAAGTCCACCACAAGCTAAACACTTAGTTTTGAATCCTGGAAGAAAATGTTCATAGATGGATATTCCCAAAGAAATTTGTGAACATGAACACATATTAATATAACCATGATGAACTCATATGTAATAGCTACATGTGTGACCGATAAAGAATTGATATCATATTGTGCTCAGTTTATACCAGGTACATATCTAAGCACTTGACAGATGTGACTCGATCTTCACAACCCCCTTGCCGAACAGACTGTGATATTTCAGAAACAGAGAAATTATATCAAAGCAAGGCTTACATCGATTATAAATAATATAATGATTATATCACAAAGCCAGTGATAAAATTAAAATCATTCTGACTTCAAGACCTGCACTGTAACAAAAACACACACACACACACCATTAGACCATAAGTAGCATGAGGGTAAGAACTTTGTCTTAAATACCATTGAAACCTAGATTCTAGTGCCTGGCTCTTGGTAGGTATACAATTTTTTTTTTTTTTTAATTTGAGAGAGACAAAGAGAAAGAAACAGAGACAGAAACAGAGACAGAGACAGAGACAGAGGCAGAGAGAATGGGTGCACCAGGGCCTCTCAGCTGCTGTGAACAACTTCCAGACGCATGCCCCCCCCCACGCATGTGAGACATTGCATACTTGCATCACTTTTGTGTATAGCTAAACATGAGACCTGGAGATTTGAACAAGTGTTCTTAGGCTTCACAGGTAGGCACCTTAACTGCTAAGCCATTTCTCCAGCCAATAAATATTTTTTGAAAGAACAAAGCCAGAATTGTCAGCACACACCTATAATCACAGCATTTGAAAGGCAAAGAAAGAAAGATCAGGAGTTCAAAGTTCTACATAAGACCCTGTCTCAATAAATAAGTAACAAAAAAGACTGAAAGTAAAGGCATATTTTAATAAAGATGGGGAAAATAGTTTCCCTCTCTGTAATAATATAGCAATATATTCTTTATAGAAAATTGAATGATATTTAACCTAGCTAGCCATATATCAAAGCAATAGTATGTAATGTATGTAACTAGCATTAAGACCTGGTTCTGCCAACATAGATGTCCCTCAACTGATGAATGGATAATGAAGATGATGTACATTTATAATGGGGTTCTATTCAGTAGTAAAGAAAAATAAAATTATGAAATTTGCAGGGAAATGGATAATCTGGAAAGGATTACACTCAGTGAGGTAACCCAGGCCCAGAAAGCAAAACACTGCATGTTCTCTCTCATATGTGGATTCTAGCTACAAATGTTTAGACTTGTAGGTGAGTTGGAATAAAACTCGATAGCAGGGCTGGAGTGATGATTTGGTGGTTAAGGCATTTGTCTACAAAACCAAAGGACCCAGGTTCGATTCCCCAAGACCCACCTAAGCCAGATGCACAAGCGGGCACATACATCTGGAGTTTGTTTGCAGGGCTGGAGTCCCTGGCGTGCCCAATCTCTGTCTCTCTCAAATAAATAAATAAATAAAAATAAAAAATATTTAAAACTCAGTAGCAGAGGACAGTAAGTGAGGAAGGGGCTATAAGGGAGGACTTAAGGGGTGGTATTGTATATATGTAACTAGATGAACAGATTACTGGGAGGTGGAAAGGCCTATAAGGTCAAGGGGAAAGACTGAGTAAAGGAAGGGTGAGGGGAGGGTTAATCAAAATCTAAGAGGGGGGGCTGGAAAGATGGCTTACGGGTTAAGTGCTTGCTTGTGAAGCCTAAGGACCACAATATGAGGCTCAATATGAGGACCCATGTAAGCCAGATGCACATCTGGAGTTTGTTTGCAGTGGCTGGAGGCCCTGGTACACCCTCTCTCTCTCTCTCTCTCTCTCTCTCTCTCTGCCCCTTTCTCTTCCTGTCACTGTCAAATAAATAAAAATAAACAATAATAATTTTTTAAAAACCTAAGAGGGGCCAGGCATGGTGGCACATGCCTTTAATCACAGCACTCAGGAGGCAGAGGCAGGAGGATCGCCATGAGTTCGAGGCCACCCTGAGACCACATAGTGGGTTCCAGGTCAGCCTGAGCTGGATTGAGACCCTGCCTCGAAAAAAAAAAAAATCTAAGAGGGTATGCATAAGCCATATGAAAACCTACTTTTTTTGGACAATGTTGTGCCCAGAAGACATAGATTGTTACCAGAAAAACTTCTGTGCCAGTGATGGGATACCTTCCAGTGAGCTGTTGGCCAGAGAGGTCCCTGATGCCCCCAAAACATTATAGGCCATTACCAGGGCTCTTAGTTTCTCATCAGGAATAGATGATAAGACTCTATTGCTGATGACTCCACATGCTTGGGCTGCAAGGTCACTGAGAGATCTGGCTGGAGCTGAGCTGAAAATCTCCTCCCTGTAAGCGAACTGACAGAAAGCTGGAAAAAGCTATGCTGCATAAAGCTCTATAGGAGAGAGAGAAGTCATCAGTGGAGATCAGTAACAGTGGACACTGCAAGCCTTGAATTTGGCCAGCCAGGTCACATGAGCCAACAGGTGCAACAGTGGCACGTCTGTTATGGGGAAAACCAACCATTTTCCAATTGGACTGGAGGTCTACTCCAAGGGAAGGAATACATGCCTAATACTGGAAACCTATGATGGGGGAAAGACATCAGCCCTAGTGGTGTAACACCTGCTGGTGTCTGGCTAAGTGCTTATATTATGCTCACCAAACTGCCCAGTAAGCACTTCTCTTAATGTTGATACCCATATATTAATGCTACGCTCACTTTTGGTTAGAGAAGCTTCTCTTTTCAGATGGTGGTGACCTTGGGAGGACTCACAAGGCACCATGATGCTGAGAAGAAAGGACAGAGGAGTGCTCAGCACTGAAACATCTCTATCATATCTTCCAAGGCTAAGGGTCCACTGTGGAAGAAATGGCAGAAAGAATGTAAGAGCCAAAGCAAAGGTAGGACTGTTTACGATATGTGCTTCCAGACACAAAATGGCCTAGATATCCATGGTTTTACTATGCCTGGCACTACCTACACAAGACCCTCATAATAGGAGGAAAAGATGATGACATCAAAATAAAAGACTAATTGAGAAGGGGAGGGGATAAGATAGAGAATGGACATGTGAAAGGGAAAGTGAAGGAGAAGGGAATTATCATGGTTTATTGTCTATAATTACAGAAGTTGTCAATAAAAAAATTGTTCTTAAAAGATCTGGTCTTGAAAGTAACCAAAAAGATATTTATAAGCTGGGGGTGGTAGCACACACCTTTAATCCCAGCACTTGGGAGGCAGAAGTAGGAGGATCGCCAAGAGTTCGAGGCCACCCTGAGACTAATTCCAGGTCAACCTGGGCTAGAGCGAGACCCTACCTCAAACCACCCCCCAAAAAAATAGATATTTATTTTGGTCATCTCTATGTCAACACAAATACTACTGCAAATGGCACACTGACTCTAATATCACAGTTCCTTTCAGCTACCACATGGCTCTTAAATGCCCTACAAAGACTGATCTGCTAAAAGGCTGGTTTCCACAGCATGCTACCAGGAGAAAAAGGAACCTGTAAAAGGTGGAGCCTAGTAAAACATCTTTAAGCCATTGTGGGATATACTTTTTCAAATTTGTCAAAATATAGCTAAATAATGGTGGAGGCAAAGATGCCATTCACCTGTGCCCTGACGCCCTGGCTCTAAAACACTGATTTGTACAAGCTGCTGTTTCTATTAATCACCTGTTGGACACCATGGACATCCCTCCCCTCCTGGCTAGAGCTTCCTTCGCTGGAGCACTGCCACTGGAGGAAAGGGCACGAGAGAAAATGAAGGCATCTCAGGATCTATCCCTTTAATCAACCCCCACTAGACAGTGCATCAAACTCTCCATCATGGCTCCAATTCAGATGGGTAACAACTACTTCATATTATGCCACTGTTCAGTTTTAGAAACATAATCAATTCTTCTCTTCATTTCTATTTCAAAGACCCTTCTGGCTTAAACCAAACTGCAACTTCTCACCTTCCTGTTGCAATAGCCTCTTACGTATGGAGCTGGCCAGTGGTATTGGTGGACAGGATGTATGTGCACAGACACACAGTAACCAATTCCTTTCCTAGGGGAGATGCCAAAATCAAAGTTTAGCAGAGCCCAGAGAGGATGATATTTGTAAGAAAATAATGACCAAGCAACTTCCTTTTCATGTCTTTTTTTGACTAGGCAGTCTTCAAGTTTTCAATCATTTTTGAGTGATAGATTGAGCTAATGTGGAGGGTAATGACCACTGTCTTTATTAACCACTCATGTTCTCACAAGATGGTCTTTTCTGTTGAATACTCAGCTCCTGCCCCAGCAAACCAGTTAAGATGAAATCATTTGGATACTTTCACTCCAACCATCCAACACTTAGCTAAGAGTTCAGAACTTCCAAATTCACACAGTTCCTACATTTTCTCCCCAAAGGTTTCTCTTTAAAGTCAAGAACATTTATTAATGCCCCCAATCTATCGTTCAATACCCAAACCAAAGGCTGAACCTCCTGGGTGCTTCTCCTCCCCCTCTTCCTCTATGTGGTGGTCTCAGCTGTATTTTATACGCATTTTCAGCACTCTCCCAGGGTGGAGTATACTGTGTTAGGTGCTGAGCTGTGACTGCTGTATTTAAATCCTATTTCTACTAGGCTGCTGCGTCCAGGCTCCCTCTCCAATAGGGGGAGCCAGAGGGCAACTGCAGGGCTGGAGGAAGAACTCTCCAGTTAGTTTGTTCTGGTCACACCCTGCACCTCACTGCCTCACTGAGCAGTCCCACATCTCCTTCAGCAGCAGCAGAACTGAATTTAATTGCAAAGTTGTTAAAATTTGTAAAAAGCCTCCTTGCATGCCACTCTGGAAACACTAGTCCTACAAACCAGCACCTCCTCAGATCAATCAACAGCTGAGAGGCATCCCTCCTCAGTAACCAAAGCTTTAATGTCCTAACAACTTCCACCTCTTCCCCAAGCAGAGTGGGGACTGCTTCCTGTCACGCTGCCTGAGATGCAGTCCCCACATGAGGCCAGTGAGCCCTGGAAATATGGCTAGTCCAAATTAACATAGACCGTAAGTATGAAATACACTGGATTTTGATGATTTAGTATGAAAAAGGATGCAATGTCACCTTAGTAAATTTTATATTTGTTACACGTAATTGTTTTAGATACACTGAGAAAAGACAATCATTTTTCACCGATTTCTATTTTAGAGTTACTAGAAAGCAAACTACATGGATAGCTCACATTATGGAATTACTTTAGGATTAGTGGTGGGTTTTGTTTATGTTGTTTTTTGCCTTTAGCATTTTTTAAATTTATTTATTTATTTATTTATTTATTTATTTATTTATTTATTTGAGAGAGAATGGGTTCACCAGGGTCTCCAGACACCGCAAATAAACTTCAGATGCATGTGCCTCCTTGTGCATCTGGCTTACGTGGGTCCTAGGGAACTGAACCGGGGTCCTTTGGCTTTGCAGGCAAACGCCTTAACCACTAAGCCATCTTCTCTAGACCCCACCTTTAGAATTTTTAAGTGGATCAATAACAATTCTTACATCAAAGTAACTAATACTGAAAACCTAGCCAAAAGCCTATGGCTGGGAAGATCATGAGCTCTAGGGAGGTAATGCCTGCTATTGTCTGACTAAATGCATATATTATACTCACCAAACTGCCATGTAAGCACTTTCTTAATGTTCATACACATATATTTTTTAAAGCATAAAAAATAACGACTGGCTTTTTTGGGGAGGGGTGTCTCCTTAGTGGACTCTACCTACTAGCTGTTTACAGGAATAAATTCCCCAATTCTTCCACAGAGCTAAATGGAAAATGCTGGGATTTCAGTGCTTTTTCTGGGGAACAGTCTAGCTCCCAGTTTGAGGAGGCAAAGCCTAGGCCTAGGGTAATCCCATTCCCTTTATAAACCAGCTGTTCTGTCTACAGGCTTATCGGGTTTTTTCTTTTTATCCTTGGAAATGTTTTCTCTTTCCCCTTCAGACAATGTTTTTAAGTCTATGACAAGGTATGCATCTTTTCTCATCAGTCAGCCTTGAATAAAGCAGTATTTCAATTCACAGACTCCAATCTTTCTTCAGCTCAAGGAAATGCTTTCTGTCATTTAATTATCACCTCTCCTCTCTTTCTTTTGGCTCCCTCTAAAATTTAGACTATTTCATTAGATATATCATATGTGGGGTTATTGTCTCCTCTATTCTTCATCTCCAAAATCAAGATATATCTTAAAACTGATGGTTTACCACAACCCAGTGCCAGGTTGTCAGTGCTAAACCTAAAAACAGCAGTACCCTTAACTATTCGAGTGTTCTCCTGAGAAGCAGCCTTTCTGAGCACGCCCATCCGTGACACCTGCTCTAGCTGCTGTGTCCTATTAATCTGCCGCATGGTGCTGGGGAGATGGCTCCGAGGGTGAGAGCACTTGTTGCACAAGCACGAGAGGCTGAAAAGGCCTGATTCACCCTGAGTTCAATGCCCCAGTGCCCATGTAAACAGCTGGGAGTGGCCACAAATGTCTGAAAGCCAGTCTAGTGAGGAGCCAAGACTAGACAGAGAATGGCAGACAGTGCCAGGCCCAGTGAGATGCTCTGTGTCAAGGAATTATGTGACTAAGTCATAGAAGACACCCGATATTCTCCTCTGGCCTCCATATGCACACACATGCATATTCCACATACACACCACCACACATACTACACATGCACATGTAAATACTAATGATACTAACAACCTGCCACTTCCTGGGCTCAGACCTATGTGTTGAGTTACCTTCACATATCTTATATAGCTGATAAATGGTGGTCCAAGAGGCACCAATGGTGTACCAATCCCCTGCTAAAGGGACCTCAAGAGAATCTCTGCAACCCACCCACTCGAGCCAGCTGACAGATGGAAACCAAAAATCCTCCCAGAAAAATGGCCGGAAATCAAGGGGGCACCTCTGTGATGCCTGTGGTATCCCAAAGCCAAGCAGTGGCTCACACCCCTAGCCAGATGCTCTTCAATGAAAATCATGATGATGATGATGATGATGATGATGATGTCATCAATTAGGTGGAAATAGAAGATAGGAAAGAACAGTAGACAAGTGAAAACCTCCTAACTTCCAACAATCATTTCAACTTTTAAGATACTTTATAATCTTAATTTTTTAAGAATTACAGAGTTTGGGGTTGGAGAGATGGCTTAGCAGTTAAGGTCCCATGTTTAGCCAGACGCAAAGTAACACAAGGGCTCAATGCCACACTTGCCCACAAGGGGGTGCACACATCTGGAATTGGTTTACAGTGGCTTAGAGGCCTCTGGTGCACCCATTCTGTCTTTGTCTCTGTCTCTCTCCAAAAAAATAAAAATAAAAGAATTACAGAGTTTTAGGAAAAGTTAAACAGAAAGCTAGAGTACAAGTTGGCCTGTTACATAACAATATGTGGGGGGTAGAGGCAGAAGGGCTAGAGAGTTCAAGGACAGCTTGGGTTATATGATGAGACCTGGTATTAAAAGAAATAAAAAGAAAATGGGAGGGGGGTACAGTTACAGTGACCGGACCCCTGAAGGTAAAAAGGGCAGGAAAGTTTGCACTTGTTAGAAATCAAAGATGATCTGACTTGTTAATCTCTTGCCTGTTCCCTAGTCCTGTTTTTCCACAAACAACCTGGACCCCCCCACACACACCGGGAGGGACATCATTCATAGGATTTAAACATTGTGGTTGGTCAAGTTCAGCCCCAGGAACTTACAGCCTCTTCCTGGGGGCTAACCTCTTCCTGAGACAGCCCCTAGCCCTAACCAACCAGCTTGCCCTTTGGTTCACCCAAGCAGGAAGACAGCCCACCCCCATAAGATCACAAATACCTTTGCAAGGGGAGGGCAGGCTTTCTGATCACTTGGGAACATCTAGCTGTGGGTATTTCCCTCAGTTGGGCCTGGGATGGCTCAGTCCAGACCCAGGGCCAGCCAAGAGGGCCCCTAGCCCTTACTGTATACATGGGCTCCTTTATCCCCTCCAGCATCCCACACGGCAGGAGCTCCTTGAACTTTCTTTTTCTTTGTATGCTTTTTTCCCAGGCCATCCACATGGGATCTCTAGCCACATGGGTGCCTTTCTTTGGCTCTGTACTTCCCTCAATAAATATAATAATCCTTTTGTCTTCATTTTTATTCAAGTCTTTGATTAAAATTTTAAAAAAACCTAGGGTTTGGGGTCCAAGGGAAAAAGGAAGGGAAAAAGGAAGGGAAGGAGGGAGAGAAAGAGGGGAAAAGAAAACAGGAAAGAAGAAAGTAAAAGAAAGCTATGTAAAATACTTTAGGGGACTGTGCTGTTCTTTAATTCTTGTGGAAATAATTTCTCTATGTCATCTTTCCAGTCAGTTGTACTTTCCAAAGAAACCTTGAGATCTCCCATCTGCTTCCTGTACTACAAGCACTATGAAACCCTTCCATACACACAAGAAAAAACTGAGGCCGGGCGTGGTGGCTCACACCTTTAATCCCAGCACTCGGGAGACAGAGGTAGGAGGATCGCCATGAGTTCCAGGCCACCCTGAGACTACATAGTGAATTCCAGGTCAAGCTGAGCTAGAATGAGACCCTACCTCGAAACCAAAAAAAAAAAAAAAAAAAAAAAAAACTCTAGTACCTCAACACAAACAAGGGGATTTAATTAGGCACAACAGGATGGTCTGTTTTACAGGTACAGGACAGAATGATATTCTCTTGCAAGCTGAAGAGCCTAATGAAGCTATGTGCGGAAACTGGAGAAAGTCTCTCCAAAGGAATGTATGTTACCCAACCAATCTTGAGGCCTCCTCAACCAAAGGATAAGCAACTGTTTAACAATCCAGCTTTATCATTGGGCAGAACCACCCATCATTATTATTCACTGTGTAAACACAGGCCATAGGAAAGAATCCCCCACACACACCCGACCCCGCAAAAATGAATTCCCAGGGCTGGAGAGATGACTTAGCAGTTAAGGGACTTGCCTGCAAAACCTATGGACCCAGGTTCGATTCCCAGTACCCATGTAAGCCAGAGGCACATGGTGGCACCTGTATCTAGAGTTTGCTTTAAGTGGCTAAAGGCCCTAGTGAGCCCATTCTCATTCCCCACCCCCCAAATAAATGAAAAAAATAAAATAAAACATTTAAAGAAAAGAAAAGAATTGCTATCAGCATTCCTTGGAAGAAACATGGCCTTGTATTTTTTAAATCAACTCCTTTGTGCCCCCCAGAGAACTAAGAAGTGCTGAGGAGGCGTACCTATCCCTTAGAGCAGCTACACCATCGTGGTAAACTCACCTTGGCATGCAGGGAAAATGCAGCAGGCACCATCAGCACCCACAGGCCACTCCCCAAAGCACTCTCCTTAGATAACAGCAATCAATTCTCAGGCCTTGCTGACACTATCCATCAGCGAGCAAGTCATTCCTTGGCAGATGTTTTATATTTCTAGCAGTCCCCTATGAAATCATGCTAAAGAAAAATGAATTCTAATAAAAATAAATTGCTTTCAAAACCACACTAAAGCATATACTGGATTTCAGATTAATTTTCAACTTTAACATATAATGAAATGGTTAAAAATGTGTGGCAAAAGAGCAAAAACTGAAATTCTCTACAATTTTACCAACTGTCATTTTAGGATAACTTCTGTTCATCCCTTATCTGATATTTTCTTTTTAAAAACCATCTTTACTAAGTTATGACTGGTATAAAAAGCTGTACAAACTTCAGGCGCATATCTCCACAAGTAGTGAGTAAACACTCATGAGATCACATACCTATCAGCAACCAAAGCTTTCCTCCACACTAGTTATTACTTTTCTTGTTTTGTTTGGCATATACACAATTAACATACAACCTACCCTGTTAACAAATTTTAGTTTTATAACACAGTATTATTGGATATTGGCATTTTGTTTTGTAGTCATTGACATTTTCCTATTTGTGACTTAAAAGATAAATTATAAAACATTTTTCAAGAAATAAGAATCACCATACAGAATTCATACCAAAGACAGAAGGAAGAGAAGGGAGGAGAGAGAAGGGGGGATCAAGAGGAAGAGCAGCAGAACTGCCTAACATCAAAGTGCCTAATGTGTGGAGCACAGTGTGTGGAGGAGTCAACCAAAGGAGACAAAGTATAATGTCCAGCTTTGCTCCCACAGGGCAGGAGGCCAATGCGCTCTAACAAAAGACAGCAGTCCTTTCATTTTCTAGACAATTTATTGTTTTCTTTATAGTACTGATGATTTTTAACATGTAACTCATACCATTTAAATGTTTAAAGTGTAATACTGTACTGTTAATATTATAGCTACTATTTATGAAATACTTTTTTTTTTTTAAGGTACGGTCTCACTCTGGCCCAGGAATTCACTCTCAGGGTGGCCTTGAACTCATGGCAATCCTCCTACCTCTACCTCCCAAGTGCTGAGATTAAAGGCATGTGCCACCACGCCCAGGGGCTGAAATACCTCCTTATACCAGGTATTTTAATAGCCATTTCATATACAAATTTCATTTACTCCTCACAAAGATAGCCCAGGCTAATTTTCTCTTCAGGCTAAAGAAAACAAACCAGAAAGAGGTTAAATAGGTTGTTCAAAATTACATAGGTAAATACGTGGTAGGACTTATATTCTAGATTTATGACTGCACAAATGATAAGACAGTTAATTTGCTATGTGACCATGATTACAGGAATCAATTGCTTCACTAAGGCTCTTCTTGTAAAATGGTCAAGTGTTTGGATTCAAATACTGGAACACATGCCTAGCCTCTCTTCTCTGTCCTATCAAAACCCTTTCATCAGCTGGGCATGGTGGCACACACCTTTAATCCCAGCATTCAGGAGGCAGAGGTAGGAGGATCACCATTAGTTCGAGGCTACCCTGAGACTACATAGTGAATTCCAGGTCAGCCTGAGCTAGAGTGAG
This sequence comes from Orientallactaga sibirica, assembly GCA_036365145.1. Lineage (NCBI taxonomy): Eukaryota > Metazoa > Chordata > Mammalia > Rodentia > Dipodidae > Orientallactaga > Orientallactaga sibirica. The sequence continues at coordinate 23,992,306 of JAEOAD010000019.1, forward strand.
ACCCTATCTCAACCCCCCCCCCAAAAAAAAACCTCTCATCTCAGTGCCTTTGTCCAGGGCACTGTTGTGGTGTCCAGTTCACTCTGACCTTATGCAAATGCAGAGGCAAAGATAGGCATTAGTATCTCTCTTCAACAGGTGACAGACTGTGTTTCCATCCACTCAGAGTCTCCTAAGGTGGAGAAATGTTGCTCAAGAGATATTCCAAAGGCAGAAACCCACATGTGAAGTCACAATGTGTGAAAAAGCATGAAACAAAGCTGATAGTAAAATTACTGTGACTACAAAATATTGTGTAGTACCATTACACTACAATTTCAATGAGGTTTATGTCAGTGCTTTTCCCCTTTGAGAAGGGGAAATCAGTGCTGGAGTATCTTTGTAAAGATGTAAACATCTCTTTGTCCCCCCAAAGTGAAATCTCCTTCCTAATCAGCAACACAACTTCCAAGGAAGAAGGAAAAGGAACGGATCATGTTGTCACCTGCTCACCAGGCCTTTGAAATGGACCATTTACTGCAGAGCAGCATTTCAAAAAGAAACAACTGTGGAATGGCAAAAAAAAAAAAATCAAAGGGAAGGAAACTGAAAGATTATACTTAAAAATATCTTGGGACATACTGCCTACATGTTATACAAATGTTTAATGTCCTAAAAAGTTCAAAATGATTAGGTAAATGGCATGTACTTATACAAATAAAACTGTGTTTCCATGGTGTTAACAACCATTTCTAAATTTCCACTACATTACAGGCCTGAGGAATTGAGGCTTTTTAATTATGCAATATTAGTCATTGACATAAGTACTCAAATCCTACGCCGCGAGAATCATGTTAGCTAAACTAACAAAATGAATAATTAAACTCTCAAACAGCAGGAATTCACTATGCACCTTCATTATTTACTTCACAATATCCATTTCTATCATTTTTTAAAATAATAGCTGCAGGTGTTTAAGATGAGCTTACTGGCTACCTGTCTCATTTTGATCTACATATCACATGAAAATTAACCTGCATTTCATAAAAACATCTGGGATGTCTTAAAATCAACTCCCACTCTCTTACTAATCTCCAGCATTAAATTCTAACCTGTCAAATGTCAATAATCACCAACGTGTGATAAAATCAATATTATCACTCTTCAGGAAAAGCTCATAAGCTGTTACTGCCACAGCACACAATAAGCCTCCCCTCACCAACTGTAAATTTTTCACTTTTTGCTATTTTAATTTTATAACAACAGAAACATACCTTTTTGTGTAATTTTTTTTTAAAGAACAATTTTAGACACAAAAATGTTTCTATCATTTCCTTCCCAGGGAGAATTTTATGGCTTCCCACTATAACTACAGGTTGGAAACAGCAGTGAGAAACCAGACACATGCAGCAACAAGTTCTGTCACAGACTGAGGCTTGCACTCCATCACTCTTACACTCTGCCAAATATCAAAAGTTTCCAAATTACTCCACAGACCTACCTGGCCTCAACTTAGTACAGATGATAGTGTAAAATTTCAAAAACAGACCCTGAATATGATAGTACTGTTTTATAACTGGCTAAAATGGTACCAGCTCATACTCAAGCCCCAGTTAAAATTATTTTTAAATAAATATCAAGGAATAAACAAATTAGGGATAAGTATACTTTTCATTTAGATGTGCAGCAGTTGTCATGTGAGAGATGAATATTCATTTATCTGTCATCTATTTCAACCATTTAGTCTTTACAGCAATTTCAAAATATCCAACATAAAATGCTTAGGTTATGCAAAAACTGTATCATGCTTGTGGTGCAAACACTTTGTCATCTTTTCCTTAGTTCAATATGACCAAGTTTGTTAATATATGTTGACAGACTTGCATAACATCCTAAAATGTTTTGAACAATGCAGTTTAGGCTGTGATACAATATTAATGAGTGAATAATGTTCTTGAATATAAGGTTTAATATTTAATGATTTAGAGTTCTGGCTGCATTTGATGCAGAAGAAAAATATGGTATGGAATCACTATACCCATCAGGGAACTAGAGAAAAAGAGGATGGAAGCCAAGCAAACCTTTAACCTAAACTTGAAACTGAGGTCTCAGGTATGAATTTCTCATACACATCAGTATTCAAGGGATCACATCATTTATTAGGTCTTATTTATCACAATTTTTAACTTAGCAGGAGCTGATATGTCTGTGTAAAGAAGTTCAAGAAAATGAAAAGATTAGTGCAAAAACAATATGGGTGGTCTATACTGAAATACAGTTAGAGATAACACAGGGTGGTCTACACTAAGATTCAGTTAGGGACAACACAGGGTGGTCCGCACTGAAATTTAATTAGGGATAACATGGGATGGTCTACATTGAAATACAGTTAGAAATAACATAGGGTGGTCTACACTGAAAAACAGGGGTAACACAGGGTAGTCTACACTAAGATTCAGTTACGGACAACATGGGGTGGCCTATACAACTACAATTAGGGACAATATAAATTGGTCTACACTGAAATAGTTAAGAATAATACAGGGTGACCGAACGTAGTGGTGCATGCCTTTAATCCCAGCACTTGGGAGGCAGAGGTAGGCGGATCGCCATGAGTTCGAGGCCACCCTGAGACCACATGATGAATTATAGGTCAGCTTGGGCTTGAGCAAGACCCTACCTCAAAAAACAAACAAACAAACAAAACAAAGAATAACACAGGGTGGTCTATACTGAAATACAGTTAGGGATAACACAGGGTGGCCTACACTGAAATACGGTTAGGGATAACACGGGGTGGTCTACACTGAAATACGGCTAGGGATAACACAGGGTGGTGGTCTAGGGATAACACGGGGTGGTCTACACTGAAATACAGTTAGGGATAACACAGGGTGGTCTACACTGAAATACGGCTAGGGATAACACAGGGTGGTCTACACTGAAATACGGCTAGGGATAACACAGGGTGGTCTACACTGAAATACGGCTAGGGATAACACAGGGTGGTCTACACTGAAATACGGCTAGGGATAACACAGGGTGGTCTACACTGAAATACAATTAGGAATATATGGGGTAGCCTACACTGAAATACAGTTAGGGATAACACAGGGTGGTCTACACTGAAATACAATTAGGAATATATGGGGTGGCCTACACTAAAATTCCATTAAGAATAATATGGGGTGATCTATGCATGCTGAAATACAGTTAGGAATCAAAATTATCACTGTGATTATTCCTCTTTTATAATGTCTGAAACTCTAATTGTAAAGAGAGAAAATGTTAGCCAATAAAAAAATAAAATGAAACACTTGCTTGAGCAGGTGGGGATGGTAGATAAACAGGATCTGAATACCCCGGGCCTGCATTGTTGAGCAATGTCCTTAAGGGCAGATAAACTGACATTCTTGGTCTGAAGGCCTACCTCACACCCCCCAGGCACTTCCTGTAACTGACCAACAGACCTGTTCACAAGTTCATTCTGTTTTTTTCTTTCCAATAATCTTCTAAGAATGTATGTGATTTATGGCTTAACTCCCATCCTATTTTTGCAATAAACATTTTGTAGTTTTTTCCAATAAAAACTGACCCTCCAAACAGTTCTGCACTGCATCCTGAGAAACTGTAGGTGTAGCCCTGGTGTGCACCAGCTTTTCTTCTTTTTCTTTTTTACCCAATAAAACTTTGCCTCACATTCTGTGAGTCAGTGGTCTTACTTTTGCAACACCAGACCACATATCATAATAAAGGAACAAGTTTGGATCAAATAAGGACATGTCTCCATGTTTGCTCTAAAGGAAAGCATTTAATCCACAGTATCATATCACAAAGTTGGTTCAATGTGTCAATCTAAACCAATGGATGGGGGTCTGGATACAGTATTGAAGTTGTCTCATTGGCAAATAAACATGATTTAAAAATAAGCACAAGGAAGCTGAAAAGAGATGGCTCAGCAATTAAGGCAGTTACCTGCAAAGCCTAATGACCCAAGTTTGATTCCCTAATAACTATGTAAGGCCAGATGCACAAAGTGCACATGCATCTGGAGTTTGCAGTGGATAGAGGCCCTGGCATGCCCATTCATTCACTCATTCTCATTCTCATTCTCTCTCTTCCTTTCTCCCTCCCTCCCTCTGTTTGCAAATAAATCAATAATTTTTTTTAAAGCACAGAAAAGGAGGCTAGTGAAATAGTTCAGCTTGACAGATTGCCTGCAGTTGACCCAACTACAACCACATGAAAAACTGGTCAAGGCCACACATGCTTGTAATTCCAATCCTGTGCAGAAGAGAGACCAGAAAAGCAGTGGGCTTGCGGACTAGCCAGTCTAGTTGAAAATGGCAACTCCAGGGTTCAGTGAAAGAGTCCATCTCAGGGAAATATCACGAACGAGGCGAGAACACCCGATGCTCTCCTTTGGCCTCCACACAAGGTTACAAAGAGGTGCATACACTGTACATACTCATACTGCACACATGGAAAATAAGCATAAGAATCACAAAGAACAGGACTCACTCAAATCAGTGGAGTAATATGTAAAACAAGAGCTGTTTTTTGAGACAAGGTCTTACTGTGTAGGCCTGGCTGGCCTAAAATTCATTATATAGACCAAGCTGGCCTAAAACTTGTGGTGATCCTCCTGCCTCTGCCCTGCCTCTGCCTCTGCCTCCCAAGTACTGGAATTAGTTATGTGCCACTACTCCCAGCTTCTGAATTTCAAAACAATAAAGAACTGCTTGATAAACTTTCTCTCATTGGTTTTGATCTCATGGTGTACAGTCACTAAGTTTCTAAAATATTAAAGTTTCATTTGTGGTGGCATCTTCCTTGCTAAAAATGATTTCATTTCAGTCTGTGAGGCCTGCATTTTAGCTTCCTACTTATTAACCTCAACCCTTGCATGTTATTTACCCTTCTGCACATAAATGAGGACTCTGGGACAGTGTACATTGGAGGAAGGGGTGAAGCAGGATCTAATGGTCTGACCTGGAACCTGCTATCTAGCTGGGGATGACCATGAACTCCCGCTCTTCATTGCCCAAGTGCTGGAATTGTAGGTGTACAACACCGTGCCTGGATGCAGACTCTCAAAATTACTTGTGTGTTATGTGACCACCTTCTTCCTTTATGGGCTTTAAGTATGTCAGCCAAGTTGGCAGCTACTCCTATACATCTATCTCTCTTTCAGAGTGTCATCGAAAGCTAAACACAACTGCATCCCTTCTCTCACATACATCACTGTAACAGCCTAGCACCAGAAACCCTGGGACTTTACAGAGGATCTACAACCCATGAAAAATGACATTCTGAGTAAGCCAAGGAATAAGTAGAAAGGTGCCAACACAAAGACTGAACCATTTAGCACCAATATCAGGTAAGATGAGGCAAGTTCAGAGTGGTGTGGCCTTAGACTTTAGCAACAAGATCAATGTTACAGTCACATGAACTAATAGGGATTATTGTTGAGCTAAAGGCGAAGTTAATTTCTTTTTAATTTTAATTTTTTGGTTTGTTGAAACAGTCTCACTCTAGACCAGGCTGATCTGGACCTCACACTGTAAACCAGGCTGAACTTGAACTCATGGTGATCCTCCTACCTCAGTCTCCCATGTGTAAAGTTAGTTTTTTAATGACTTATAAATCTGCAAAGAAAAAATAATCTTATTTCTCCTACTTGGCATTTTTGAAACTGTAAATGAGCCCAGCCTTAAGACAAAGAAAATCAATGGCTCTTGTAAAACAGAAAAGTTCATCTGGTTTCATTTGTTTTCCCTCAAATTTTTGCTTATTTATTTATTTATTTACTTGAGAGAGAGAAAGAAGCAGGAAGAAAGAGAAAGAGAATGGGCACACCAGGATCTCCAGCCACTGCAAACGAACTCCAGACGCATGCACCACCTTGTGCATCTGGCTTACGTGGGTCCTGGGGAATTGAACCTAGGTCCGTTGGCTTTGCAGGCAAGTGCCTTAACTGCTAAGCCATTTCTCCAGCCCTGTTTTCCCTCAATTTTATCCACAGAGATTTTTCTACCAGCCTCAGAAACTGTAAAGGGACTGAGTGTGGCTGTGGTTGAGGTAGGCTTCAAAGACAGCTTGGGATACAAAGTAAGACTCTGCCTCCAAAAGTAAAGAAAGGAAATTATAAAAGGAAATGAGAACGGGCATATATGGGAGAGAACAGACAAGTTTTTCACCCTATTCCACTAGGAAACAATTCTCTGAACAGAGGACAGGTAAAATAGATAATCACATTACAGAGTATTTAGTATGACTCTGTACAATTCTCAATGCTGTACTAAGAACATTACATGGCCTTTTATCCTTAAAACAACCTTTGAACAGAAAGAACCTGAAGACAGCATGCCACCATCCTCCATCTCAAGATGGCAAGTAGTTAACTATGTGGCCTCACAACTAGTAAGTAACCTCTAAAACCTGGATCTCCAGCTCTCACCATCCACCTCATGACACACTCTCACTGCTCTGCAGTTCCGAGAAAAGGCTCTCTCAGTAAGAATAAGCACTTCATATGGGAATTTTAGTATGTGACTGGCCCTTTAAAACAAGCTAGTCAGATGGGCATTCTTACTAACCTGATTATCTCTCTGAAGAAAATGAGGCATAGAAGAGTCAGTTACTCAAGGTCACAGATTACTAACAGGCAAAGCTGGCATTCAAATCAGATCTCTCCAACATCAAGGCATTACATTATAGCTCCTGGTTTCTTTCCTCAGAATTTAAGTGAATAGCTATAGTACAGAAATTCATAATCAGGCTTTCCTAGTAGTAAAATAATTTTATTTTTAAAACACAGTAGTTCACAAAGAGTACTCTTTGTAAACAGACAGCTTGAATAAAGGTAAGCACCACCAAAAAACCCCATTAATATGAAAAATTATAGGAGGCTTCAATACTGTTCCAATTTCTAACTCATTTTTAGCTTGACTTGATAGAATTAATTCAGAATAGGAGTACAATTCAAATAGACACATCTACAAATTATTTTTCTTTTCAAATATCTATAGAGCCCTTACTAAAATTGCTCTTCCATTTAATGTCACATAATAATGACCATCTCCTAAAACCAATGTACAATACACTCATCAGCAGTAAATGCTGCAATGATATTAACTTACCATTCCTTTAGTGACAGAGCAGGAATGAAAATGGGTAATGCTGTTATAGATTTCATTACAGTTTCCAGGATGAAATGAAATACCCAAGCTATTGAAAAATAAACCATGTGTTTTAGTTTCTGAGAGTTGCAGTATCTTGGCAATATAATGGGGCTGGAAAAAAATTTAAGAGACCAATAAAGTCAATTTGAATAGTTCATGCAAAAAATAAATCCTAACAGCATTAAGGGGTTACACAGGTGCTGTTTATTTATTTATTCATTTATTTATTTATAATTAGTCATTATGATGGAATTCAGAAGACAATATATCTCAGATAAGATGAATGTTCCAGAGACAATATGGAGCCCAATTTACAGTAAACTGCTAGGTAGAACTGAGCCTCCCACTATTGCCAAGTCTTAAAAAATTCCCTCAAGATTCCTGCTAACTGGACTGAATGAATACGGAGTTAGCAAACATGCTCTTAAAATAGCTAGACTTGTTTGCTTTAAAAATGGGCTTCCAGTGGTAAGTTAACCTCTCCAGGTTTAGGTCAATACCATGAGAAGACAAGACAGAGCACTGGCTTTTAAAGGCAGAGCTAAGTAACAAGTACCACCGTTGAGCCTTTACTTTTATCTGTGTGAGACACAGAAAACTAAGTATCTCACACCACTAAAAGTGTGATAACTAAAGAAGTAGCAATGTCGCTACTGGCCCTCAGGTTTGACAGCGAAAATGTGCTACATGGCTATACTGACTGGTTTTTACCTTTTTTCTGCATTAGAAATTATAGTTACCATGTTAAAATTTACATAGTCTTTTGTCATACACCTGCTGAGGCTTAATACTTTAACTCAAGCTCTTGTTTGAAGTAATCTACCATCCCTGACTCCTGAGCCTATCCATTTTATTACCCCATACACACCAGCTGAGATAAATAGAAATGAGGAGGGTAACACAAGACTGAAGAGACATATGACATAATTAATAAATCGATTTAACCTGAGCCTCTTAAAAACATCAAGCATGTGAGATTTTTCATCAAGCCTCTACTAGAAAGTCAATTCTTAGAATTTTGAAATTTTCCTTAAAGATACACCGTGAAAATTAATGTACTGTTGGGGGAAAACTATCAAAACAAAAACAGACTCAACAATTTTCCCATCTATCTTATAATTAATCAGGCTCACCCCTTCCTGGAGGAGAACACTGGAGTAAATTCAGAGCTCATAAAAAGTAGGACTGACTACAAAAATGAGCTGTGAAAACACAAGACAATTGCCAGAGAAGGTAAGTTATAGAAAAACTCAAATGAAACCAAGATTTATAACTACCCACCTGAGAGATCAGCTTAAGTAATACAATGGTGAAAATTGTGTTGTGACAGATGTCAAAAAAAGAACAAAGGGGGCTGGAGAGATGGCTTAGCAGTTAAGGCGTTTGCCTTCAAAACCTAAAGATCCTGGTTCAATTCTCCAGGTCCCACATAAGCCAGATGCAAGGGCCCATTCTCACTCTCCCTCTCTCTCTTTCCCTCTATCTCTAATAAATAAATAAAAATAAAATCTTTTAAAAAAAAAAGAAGAAGAAGAACAAAGGGCTACAGAGAAGGCTCAGCAGTTAAGGTGCTTGCCTCCAAAGCCTAAGGACCCAGGCTTGATTTCCCAATACCCACACCCACATAAAGCCAGATGCACTAGGCAGTGCATGTGTCCAGAGTTCCTTTGCAATGGCTAGAAGCCCTGCTATGCCCATTCTATCTCTGTCTGTCTCCCACCCTCTCCACCTCTCTCTCTCAAATAAATAAATATATAAATAAAATATTTTTTAAAAGAAGACAGCAACCAGAGACACTGGAAGGACTGGTGGTATCAATGTCAAGAGAAAAAGCACTGTGATTCTAAAGCTGGGGTAAGAAAGGGCAGAGGTAGGAGAGACTTTTAAAGCCTCATGCTGCAAGGAAGATGGTGGTGCTTTTTATTTTGGTTCAGTGACATACAGAGTCTGATCTCCAATGACAGGCAGACTGAAAAAAGTGAGTTTCAGGTATTACTGACTTATTATTTTACAAACTTCTACTGCCATATTTACAATGGGGTATTTACTGAAGAGATTAATAGTGATAGTAAAAGTAACCATGGTAATAATAATCACCATTCTGTTATCATTAAAAGTAGTTTTACTGTGAACATTTATAAGTCCAATGCAATTTCAATCTACTACTTAATTGTTACAACAAAACTAGAAGGGAAGTACTATTTAGTGCCTTTATTGCTGTCTTCACTGTTACATATGAGAAGACGGAGTTTAAAGAGACTGGTGCATCTGTGCTCAGTCAGAGAAGGCAAGACTGAGAACCCAGGTGCCTTCTGGCACCCCAATTTGGGCTAATTTCAAAGGAAACAAAGGAGGAAGTAGGGGAGGGAAGAAGGGAAACTAGAGTCTCACCAGCAAAGTACAATGTCTCATCTATTATACATCTACTGTCACTCACCAGCTATACACAACCCTCAGTGGCAGGATTTTCTACCTTAGATGACTAACAAAGAAATATTACTAAACTTAAGTTACATGTTTTTAAAACTATACTGACTTCACAACAACCCCAAATGACCTGGCAACATTTAGTGAGTACCTATGCAAGAACAACTAAAAGAATGTTGTATCCCACTAGGAATCACCCAGCTAAAATTAATGAAATACCTACCAAATAAATACATAAGATAAGGCAGAGTTACATGGGCAAAACACAAGACAATGTTAGTTTACTACTATGTCATCTAAGTTTGAAGCAATGAGAGAAAAAAAAAGAACTCATATCAGTAATGAATTAACCAGCACGATTTTCTTAAGGGTAATTTGGTAGTGATACTTGGAATAACCTTTGACCTAGTAATTCTAATAGTAGGAATTTACCCAGAGGAAAAGCTGGATCTGTGTATGTTTAATAATAAGGATATTTTGTGTGTTGTGTTCATAATAGTGAAATATTCTGAACCATTTATTTGGAAGCCAGAATATCTAATAGGGAACTACCACAAAGTTACACACTAACAAAACACATTCGTAATTGATCTTAGCAGCAAAAGTAAACAGCTCATAAAACTCATAACAATATGATACCATTTCTACTACTTTCTCCTCTGTGTACCAAAATATTGATAGCAATTTTGGGTGAAGAGTGGGAGTATAGGCAATTTTTATTGGGTTCATTATTTGTGGCTGCTTATCTGTAATTTTCTACACAATGCACATTATTTTTGTAATTAGACAAAACCCTGCTGTCATGTGCCAAATAACTACCACTATGATGCACAGACATTCTTGGGTGCTGGGAAGATAGAACACAGAAAAGCAGATATATCCTCAATCAAGACTCAGCCATGGGCCACAGTATGAGGTCAAACAGAAGCAAACTCCAGAAGAGGCCCACCTCCCCCAGCTCCTCCACTGCCTTTGTCTGGGCATATCTCCAGTTTCTACCAAGGAATTAGTGAAGATGACCTATAGGCTGGACAGTTTTAAATCCTAGTCTGAGTACTGCCCCTACTTCTAACAAGCTTTTGGTAGATACACTCCCCACATGATCCTGGCAAGCAGGGCAGATTCGGGCTCTGGCACCTGACTCAGCCACAGCCATGAGCAGAAAGGCCGCAGGATCACAACCGTGGCTGGTGCTGCTACGTAAGGGCTGGAGGGCAGAGACTTGCTGCTCTGTGCACCTCCCCAGGGATCCCTCCACATGTCTGTGGAGCCTTGCCCCTGACCCCATGCTGTAACGCATGCATCCTAGTCTTCAGATTCTTTTAGCTTTTTGATGAATTTGCTTGCCCTTTCAGAATGTTCTCTAATCCACTATAGTCTTCCTAGAATTGCTGTCTGCCTTCTCAAGATGCCATATCATATGTCCCATGAACAACAGGGCTATTATATTAAGACCATGAATTAGATCCAAGCCTCCTATTTCTCCCCAAGCCTATTAACTTGATGTTCCACAGGCTGAATCTCATTTATTTTGCCATTTGCCAGATAACCTTTCCAGGTATATCTCTCAAGTCCTTCCTGTTGTTCTGGATATCTCTTAGTATCTGGATCTTGGAGGAAAAAAAATCATCTGAATGAGAGAAAATTAATTTATGGTATTTTTCCCCCTAGTAGAAAAAAACTGGAGAGACACACACACTGTAAGCAACTGAAGACTCAACTACCTCCTTGAGAGGCCGCCTTCCTCAGTGGGCATGACCCCACACGGTGAAAAGCATGAAAAGCAATGAGTATTTCTGTCACTGAAATGAGAAAGAACACAGTGATCAAAGGGGTCAGCTAAGGAGATTTCATATTCTTTGACATTTTGCCATTAGTTATATTGTGAAAGATGGCTGTCTTTATGTATAACACTGCCACCAGTGTTGGCACTCAGCAGGTTATACTATCAATGGTTTTTTGGACTGGGGAAAGGGAAAAAAAAAAAAAATCAATGAAAATAAGATCTTTCTGACTTCTAAACACGTTTTAAAAAGAGAGAGTGTGTGTGTGTATGTCTCTGTTTGCATGTGTATGCGTGCATGCACGCACACGCACATCTAAGTTGGTACTAGGGTAACACACATCCATCACAACAAGGCCAAGACTATTTACAAAAGAAGGAAAAACACTTCATTTCATAACCTCTCAAAGTCATTCAAAATCACAATATGTTAAATATAGGAAGATAACACTAGTAAGCCATAAAAAGAATCCTGGAGACAAATTTAAATGACCATCATAAAAAAAATTTGATCTTTTCCTTTTATATTCTCCCTAGGCTTGTGTCAGTAAACTAGAATAAACATGTTATTAAAAGAGAATCAATAGGAGGCTTTAAAATATACAGTACCACAAAAGGTCAAGCCCTGGTATTGATTTTAATATAACGCTTTCTGTGCAGCTTCCCAAAGGGTTCTTTTCTAATATTGTTCTTCATTTTTCTCTCACTTTGTTCCCTGACTGGTGAATTTGTTGTTCTTGCCTGCAAAATGCTATCAAAAGCTGGATGTGTGTCATTCTAATGACAAGGTGCTAAAAAGGGGAACCAATCCCTACCACCAAAATAAAATTTAAAAAAAATTTTTTTGAAGGTAGTAAATGTTAGGTCGGACATACTCACAAAGTGTGAGTCACCAAGGATAGCAGGATGGCAACAGGGGCATAAGAAACTGCCCAGCCATTATCTCTTCCTTGCCTAACAATGCCCCCAGCTCATGGTTTCCTGCCCCCTTATCTTTTAAGTTGCCTGGTCACTGTTCTGGTCTCACACTCTAGCTATTTGAAATGGCTAATGTAAAGAACAAAGGAGTTCTTTTCCCTTCCTCACCTTCCCCCAACTGAAGAAGCCTATAAAAGCCCACTCCCTGAGGAACTCAGGTGGGCTCTGCTCCTCTCCAGTCAGTCCTGGCAGCTCTGATGGGGTCTGTTGCAGACAGCTTTAGGTTCACTGAGATATACTTCCAGAGCAGGCACAGTTATGAAGGAAGGGATTTATTGAAGCTTACAGACCCAGGGAAGTTCCATAATGGCAGAAGAAGCTGGCCTGCTTTCACAGGTCCAAAGACAGACAGAGAGAAAGAAAAAGCCACACCACACAGCACACTTCAAGAACTCCAGCTAGGCATACTTTGCATATCTTTAGATTCGAATTTCAAACCCACCACCACATCTTAGGGCTGGACCCTGAGATCTATCCAGTGACACTGCCTCCAGCCAGGTTGCTGCAAATGTAAACTACAAACAAATAAAACACTGAATATATTGGAGGCCATCTATTCAAACTACCATAGGGTCCAAGGAGGCAAATCAGATGTATGCCTAGCCAGCGCTCCAGATTTTGCTCAAATTGTGAAGAAGGCTCAAAACTGACAGAAAACCTATTCTGATCGAGTCTCCCATGAACAATAAACGTATAGGATTTACACTATACTATAGGATTTACTATATTTACACTATACTATAGGATTTACACATACTTACAGATTATAGATAGGTTCCTGGCCAAAAATAGAAATACTTAAAAGCTTAGAATGTATTCTCATACCATCAGGTTTTCATGTTCAGGCAACACTCACTAAAAAATGACAAAGTGGGGGGCTGGAGAAATGGCTTAGTGGTTAAGGCCATGCCTGAGAAGCCTAAGGACCCTGGTTGGATTCTCCAGATCCCACATAAGCCAGATGCACATGGTGGCACATGTGTATGGAGTTCGCTTGCAGTGGCGAGAGACCCTGGCACGCCCATTCTCACTCTTTCTCCCTCTTTCTGTCTCTAATAAATAAATAAAAATAAAATATTTTTTTAAAAATGACAAACTGTCTCAAAACAAATAGGAAAGTACAAAATTTTTTTTTCCTAAGTCACCTGAAACCAAAAACCATACTACCCCTGGAACTAAAATTGCAGTCCTCATATCAAAGCAGAGCCAAGGAGCCAGTAGAAGGGAAGTGTGCATCAAAACTGCTTCCTGCAAACCACAGAAACTGTCTAGTCTGAGGGACTGGATTTGAATCCAGCACCACCATCTGTCAGTCATCCTGCCAGGGTGCGCTACCGGGTCTTTCCAAGCTGCATTCCAATGTAAACTAACCTCAGAAAGCAGTTACCACTAACATTTGCCCCCCAACTTGATGGGGTGGACCGTAGCCTTGGATCAAAGGAAGGCAAGAAAGGGCTGAGTCTACTAGGTCTAAGTCATGTATCCACTAAAGCAGGCACAAAGATGCCAGCAAAGTACCTTGTGTACAAGAGGCAATCTTTAAATGGGAGCTGCCACTGTTATACGGCAATTCTCCTACCTTTCTCCTGTACGAATTCTATCATTTTATTTAGCCACAATAAAGTATGCAATGCTCCCATGTGACAGATGATGAATTCTGCCCACATGGGCAACAATGAAGAAGTAAACTACTGCAAAAACACATAAAGCTTTAGCGAGTACAGAAAGACAGGAAGAGTGTAATGACTTCGATAGTCATAGTAAGAAAGAGCCCGCCATGCAAAACATAGGGTCCAAGTGTTTTGAGAAAAGAAACCAACAAGAATCAAAATATGGGCTGGAAGGGGGAGGGAGGGAAATAACATGGAATATTGTCTACAATTAAAGAAGTTGTCAATAAAAATAAAATAACAAAATAAAAAATAAATTTTTAAAAAGTGCCGGGCGTGGTGGCACACACCTTTAATCCCAGCACTAGGGAAGCAGAGGTAGGAGGATTACCATGAGCTTAAAGCCACACTGAGACTATATGGTGAGTTCCAGGTTAGCCTGGCTAGAGTGAGATCCTACCTTGAAAAAACCTAAAAAAAAAAAAAAAAAAAAAAAAGTTTCAGGCTGGAGAGATGACTTAGCACTTAAGGTGCTTAACTATAATATAATGCTAAAGGACCCAGGTTTGAGTCCATAGTACCCACATAAAGCTGGATGCACAAGGTGGCACACACATCTGGAGTTCATGCAGGGACAAGAGGCTCTGGTGTGCCCATTTTCTTTCTCTCTCTTTCAAATAAATAAATGAATGAATGAATGAATGAATGAATAAATAAATGAATGAATGGCTGGAAAGATGGCTTAGCACTTAAGGCACTTGCCTGCTAAGCCTAAAGAACCAGGTCCCATTCCCTAGTATCCACATAAGCATCTGGAATTCATTTGCAATGGCTAGAGGCCCTGGAGCACCCATATTCTCCCCTTGCCCCCAAGTACAACAATAGGAGGGAAAAAAAAAGCACCCTGGGGCTTATATGTGAGGAATAGGGTCATTAATTTTGCAACACTTTTCTGTAAATTGTATGTGCATACATGTGTATATCAGGTACTCTAATCATATTGTTACCAGTTTTCAGAGTTGAGTTTTTGGTCCCCAGAATTTTATGAATAATAAGCAAGGACAGTTGAAGGGCAAGCAAGCAAAGTTTTATTGAGAGTGCAAGCAGAGCTAAGAAATGGATCAGTGGTTAAAGGCATTGGCTTGCAAAGCTTGCCAGACTGGGTTCAATTCCCCAAGTGCCCACATAAAGCCAGATGCAAAAGTGGCTCATGTGTTTGGCATTTGATTGAGACTTCTGGAGCATCATATATACATGTGCAAAGTATTAAAAACAGAAAATGAAAGGAAAGCTCAGTGTTGGAGAGGTATCCTGGAAAAATGGACTATGCACCAGGGCTTTCATGTACGAGGACAAGTCTCTGCTCAGGCCATATAGTTAGGCATCTGGAGAGATGGCTTAGCAGTTAAGATATTTGCCTGCAAAGCCAAAGGATCCAGGTTCGCCTCTCCAGGACCCACGTAAGCCAGATGCACAAGGGGGCGCACACATCTGGAGCTCGTTTGCAGTGGCTAGAGGCCCTGGCATGCCCATTCTCTCTCCCTCTCTGTCTCTCTCTCTCTCTCCCCTTCCCTCCCTCTCTCTCAAATGAATAAATAAATAAAATATATTTTTAAAAAAGAAGTTAGACATCAGGCTGGCGAGATGGCTTAGCAGTTAAGGCACTTGCCTGCAAAGCCAAAGGACCTCGGTTCAATTCCCCAGGACCCATGTAAACTAGATGCACAAGGTGGCGCGTGCATCTGGAGTTCGTTTACAGTGGCTGGAGCCCTAGCGCGCTCATATTCTCACTCTCTCTCTCTCTCTCTCTCTCTCTCTCTCTCACACACACACACACACAAATAAACAAATAAAAAAAATTTAGAAGTTAGGCATCAAGGTGGTATGAGCTTTACTGGTAAGTTGAAATGTAAACAGAGGGCTTTGATTGGTTGGTGGGTCAACAGGAAGTGTGTGGACCCAAACAGAGCTCACAGGTGGGGGAAGGGACAGACCTACCAAAAATTCCTAGAAGGAGGAAGAAGCAGGAAGAGAATTGAGAGTTGCACCTTATTGCTGTCTTGATCACTCAGGTTTAAGTTCAGTCTGGAGTTGTCTTCTAGTCTCACCAGGGCCTGTGTCCCTAGCTAGCCCTCTAGACCAGAAGGTTCTTGCTCCTCAGCTCTTTCAATGTAATGTTCAAAGATAAATAAATGGCATCCATATTTTATACTTTTTAAGCTTACTAAGACTTCTTTGTAAAAGAATAGAACAGAACAGAACAGAACAGAACAGAATAGAATAGAATATAGAGGACAGCATGCCTCCTGCAGACAACTCTGTAAAAGTACAGTAAAAAGCACAGTGAAAAATGACAATGACCATTCCAGTGTTCTCAACCTCAGCACTATGGACATTTTCACAGGACAATTCTTTGTGATAAGAGGCTGTCCTATATCTTGATGCATATTCGGTAGCTCACTGGACTACACCTGCAAGATGCCACTACCCTGATGATGTGACAACCTAAAAGATTATGGCCAAATGCCCCATGAAGGAAGGGAACAACATCCCCCACAGGTACGAACTACTGATTTGCACTAAGGTGAGGAGTGGAAATGGTGAGGGGTAATGAACATGTAACATGTTTGAAAGTACAGATACCAGGACCCAACTCATTGGAAGAGGGAAGGCAGAAACACAAAAGCAGGAAAAAGGAAAGGATAATTAATAATCAAATTTCTCATGTCACCTTCATCTTCTGTTACACAAACATTATTCACATTTCAATAGCTGCAAGAGCTTGCTAAGACAAACCTACATGGAGTTATTATACAAGTTACAGAAACTCACTTGAATAATAGTTTGGGCTTCTTTCCTTAAATTCTATAAAAAATCAAATTGCAATTGACAGATATATGTATAAAATGCACAATTTCCAACAAAATCTACAGAAATATTAATCTTCATTTACTATGACAGTATTTTGACAATGTTATTTCAAAATATAGTCATATGAATTAAAAAACAAAAACACCAAAAAAATCCTTTCATTTGCAAATCTTTTTAAACTAAATTCCTCATTTACTGAGCTCCATAATCAAGGTATAGATGACCATGCAAAAACCTATAAAACATAAGCCTTTAGTAATGGACCTGAAGGAGGCTCATGTCAGCGGTACACAGACATCCAACAGGAACACCATATAGGACAGAAACCATCCTGGCATCTGAGACGCAGTCAAGTGGAACGGTAAGTGAGCCTTGAGCTGCCTGGGTTCCAATCCCAACTCCTGTCATTTCTAGCAATGTGATGACTTCAGCAGATGAATTCCTCTATGCTTTGGCCACTTTACCCAGAGTAAGATACCAGCAAGGTCAGAATCTGCCTCACAGACAGAGAGAAGATAGAAAATATGTATAGTGTTTGGAAAACAGGGTTCAAAGCAGTATGAGCTATTGCTACAACATGTGACTAGGTGTTAACCTGACACCAGCAATATCAGTTTTCTTAGGGAAAGATGGGGTGGGGTGGGGTGGGGTATTTTGTTCAGTTTTGTTTGAAGCAGGGTCTTACCCTAGCCCAGGCTAGCCTTGAAACTCAAATTCCCAGTGATCCTGATTCCAGGAGGGAGGCTGAAAGATTCCATTGGAAGGGCCCAAGTTGCTCCATGGAGCTCACAACGCTCAGCACACTGCCAGCACATGTGACCAAAAGTACATCCTCACCTCTAAATTGCACCAAAGGGAGCCATCTGCTTTGGAATATTCCCCATCATTCTATTCAGAAAACAAACCCAATCTGAAGTTAAAAAGAGAACTTAGCTAACAAGAAATTCAAAGTGTACCATTACCAAAAACATTCACACAAACATGCATGGAGTAACTTATAGGAGGAGGGAAGTGGTTATTACTTAAAACAACAGAACATGCCAATTTTGGGAAATATAATCCTAAAATAAAACTGGCATGTTATTTGCAAACATGTTACCTGAATCACATTACAGCTCAGGCTCATTTGGCAAAGCAGGTCCCTCTCCAAACATCTCTGGAGTGAACCTCCTCCACACAAGGACCTCACATTTTCTGCATTGCTTCTAGCACAGCATTAGCGGGACCAGCAGCTGGACTCCACAAAGACCAGGACTAATATCAGCCAGGGCTAGGCCCAACTCAGGTATACCACTGTCCATAAATGATAGACTTCTGGCCTTAAGGAAATAGGTATCAGGCCATAGACCACCCATCTTCTAAAACAAAACAGACTGAGTCTACCCAGCAAATGCTTTTGGGTTAGAAAAATACCCTCCTGATACACTAAAAGTGCATCTTGAATGAAGCCCCTGTTTAGCATCAACACCTACAAGGATAACTACCAGTTCTCTAAGAAAAAAACGTAAGGAGAACGGGCTAATCAAGCTTTCAATCCACACACCTAGCCACAGCCAGCAGGTACTTCATCTGCCAGCTTTAGATTTCCTTTGAATAAATGTTATATAGTTATGAGCAACAACAGAACACCACCTCACCAATAGGCTAAGCAGGGCTATAGGGCAGTCTAATTCTAGTAAGATTTTGCTGCTATCTGGAAAAACTTTGATATGTCTATCTCAGTCACCCATTTTAATAAAGTTACGCTGTAGCTAAGCACTAATAGATCAAGACAAACTAAATGATATAAAGAGTATATTAAAACTCCCTCTCACACCCAAAAAAAGAAAACCTAGATTGTTCCAGGTAATGGAGAAACTTCAACACTGACTACTACAATAGAACAATACAACAATAGAATATTGAGAAAAGACTGCCTCAAACTTACACACACACACACACACACACACATACACACACACACAGAGAACAACTCTGGCAAAAAATGACTTCAACACTATGCTTTATGAGAGAAAACACCATAATTACTGTCAAAAGAAACATCTGAAGAATAAATGGTTGAACATCACTGCTGTTATTACAAGTGAGAAAGTTACAGATTTCAACGACATGCTTGATTGACTTTGGTTTTCCAGGTTTTAGATTCTACTATGCAAAAATAGCTTTTTAAATAGTATTCAGAGCCAGATTCCACAGCAGCACAGCATCAACAGAAAAGAACATTACATTTGGAAAACGTAGTAAGGAGATATACATAAAACACAAAGTGGATAATCCAACCTTCTACAATGCTTAATTATAGAAAAGCAGTTATCTGTATTAAAAACAGAGGTGCCACTTGAAGAAAGACAATGAAAGCAGCAGATGGCCCAGTTCCTGAACCCAGTACACAAACTGCACTGCTGATCCTCTTCAGTGGCAAAAACTGCAGGGCTAGGGTATGTTCTGCCTAGTACACTCAATAATTCAGTCTTTATCCACCTTGAAGCAGAAGGACATGGGAATGTATGGGTATAATACAATATCAATGTGATAAGCGTAAGAAGAAAATTTCTAAAAAAACAGCAAAAATCAGATGACTAAACATAATGTAAGAAAGTGAGGACTTTACACTTCAGAAGCAGCTCGTACATGAAACATGCAATGGAGGCAGGGCTAAGTCACCCATTCCCTGCAAGGGGGGCCACATGCTGGGAGACATGGCACAGCAGGATGGTATAGGCCATAACTGAACATCAACTGTGTGTCACTGAAGAAAAGAATCAGAAGTGTAACTAACATCTTTGAATATATTTGTAAATTAAGAGTGAAATTCATTTGTCCATGTCAGTTCTGACTGACATAAAAAAATACTGTCTGCGAAAGCTGGAAAAAGCTACGCTGTGTGCAGTCAATGGGAGAGAGAAATCACCAGTGGACCCTGCAAGCCTTAAATTTGACCAGCCAGGCCAAATGAACCAGTGGGTTCAATAGTAGCATGTCTGTTATGGGGGAAAACCAACCACTCTCTAGTTGAACTGGAGGCCCACTCCATGGGAGGGAATACCTTCCTGATACTGAAAACCTACAACAGGGGTAGTCATGAGCCCTGGGGTATAATGTCTGCCGGTGTCTGGCTAAATGTATACACTATGCTCACCAAACTGCCCAGTAAGCACTTCTCTCAATGTTCTTACCCATATATTATTAATGCTACTCTCACTTTTGCTTAGAGAAGCTGCTCTTTTCAGACGGCAATGATCATGAGATGACTCAGAAGCCACAATGATGCTGTGAAGAAAGGACAGAGGAGTGCTCAGCACTGAAATATCTATAACACATTTTCCAAAGCTCAGGGTCCATTGTGGAAGAGGGGGCAGAAAGAATTTAAGAGCCAAAGGAAGGGTATGAGTCTTTACAACGTGCTCCTCCAGACAGAAAATGGCGTGGATACTCATGACCTCACAGTGCCTGATACTACCTACACAAGATCATCATAATAGGAGGAAAAGATCATGACATCAAACTGAAAAGAGAAACTGATTGAGGGGGGAGGGGATATGATGGAGAGTGGAGTTTCAAAAGGGAAAGTGGGAGGTGGGAGGGAATTACCATGGGTTATTTATTGTCTACAATTATGGAAGTTGTCAATTAAAAAAAATAAATAAGGGCTGGAGAGATGGCTTAGCAGTTAAGACATTTGCCTGTAAAGCCAAAGTATCCCAGTTCTATTCTCCAGGACCCATGTAAGCCAGATGCACAAGATGGCGCATGCATCTGGAGTTCATTTGCAGTGGCTGGAGGCCCTGGCGTGCCCATTCTCTCTCTCTCTTTCTCTCTCTCTGCCTTTCTCTCAAATAAAATAAATAAATAAACTATTTAAAATAAATAAATAAATAAATAAATACTGTTGGGCTGGAGGGATGGCTTAGCGGTTAAGACACTTGCCTACAAAGCCAAAGGACCCAGGCTCACCTCCCCAGAACCCACATAAGCCAGATGCACAAGGGGGAATACGCATCTGGAGTTCGTTTGCAGTGGCTGGAGGTCCTGGTGCGCCCATTCTCGCTCTCTCTCTCTCTCCCTGCCTATTTCTGTATCTCTCTCAAATAAATAAAATATATTAAAAAAAAATACTGTCAAACTGATTTCTTAATGTCACTTCAAAAACTGTACTCTTATGATGGGACCTCCCTGGTAAATATTAGTTATTAATAGTACTTGCTCTTCAAAGTAATTTTTGTATTTTCCTTAAATTATTTTTTTAATTTTTTATTTTTATTTATTTATGGGGGAAGAGAGTAAAATAGAGAGAATGGGCACACCAGGGCCTCCAGCTGCTGCATACAAACTTCAGATGCATGTGCCACCTTGTGCATCTGGCTTACATGGGTCCCAGGAAATGGAACCTGAGTCATTTGGCTTTGTAGGCAAGCTCCTTAACCACTAAGCCATCTCTCCAGCCCTTCCTTAAATTATCTATCTAGAAAGTGTATGTAGGTTGAGGGTACAAATTTTCATACCTGTATCATTCTATCTATAATAGGAAAATAGGGTTCAGCACAATATGAAATTAAAACAAAAATTCTGACAGGTATCTCAAGTTTTTGGTTAATATAAAATTTTAAAGACATGGGCTGGGGATATAGCTCAGTGGCAGCATGCATGCCTAGCATGTATGAGGCCCTAAATTCAATCCCCAGTATCATGCCCCCATAAAAATTAAGACACAATTTATTTGTTTTTATTTTACTATAATGGAGAATATATAAACATGCTATATAATCACATGTCTTAATAATTTTTCATTCCTATAACAAAATATCTAAGGAAGGCTCATAATTTTGAAGATTCAAAGGCATAGCATACAAAATAGTTTCATTCTAGTAAGGACCTTTTAGCAGCTGGTATCGTAGCAAGAATGTGTGATAGACAGAGAAATGACATGACCAAACAGGAAAGCAAGAGAGAGATTCAGACCAAGCTTGCTTTTACAGTAACTCACGCTTGTCTGAACTCAAGGGCTGAATGAGAGACAGCTACCTTAATCACTTCAAAGGGCAGTGCCCTCTCAAACACCTCCCACTAGGGCAGCCTAAAGAGTCCACCAATTTCCACATGGTCCAGAATCCAATCTACAACACGTGAACACTTGGAGGCAAACCACATCCCAACCACCCATAGTACTAGAAAAACTAATTTGTGATCACATTCTCCAGTCCTGGTGATTCACTAAATTGGTCAACTGTTTGTAACAAGCACCATGCTCAAGTATAAAGTTTCTTACATTACATATTTTAAACATGATCATAACCACACAGGCCTGGTTTGTATCTAGCCACTCTCTCTTTCACTCTATCTTTGCTTTGCCCATCAAAAACTGAATATCTAACAATAAAATCAAGAGAAATCATTAAATATAATGATTGAAACAAAAGTACCATCCCTATCAACCTCACTAATATGAGACACTGGAAATACAAATAAGTTTTATGGTGCAAGTATGACACTCATACTGCTAGCAACAGAATACATAAAGGAATTGTGCTACACTTGGAATCAGATAGCTGATAAAATTTATGGGGAATTCATTAACCCACTTATTAAACTGAGTTATTTTAAGATTTACAGATCCAATGTAATTTTCCCCATAATTAAAACTGAGGCCAATCTCATCTGATGTCCATTTAAAAATAGGAGGCAGGAAATCTTAGCTGGAGTATAGTTACAACAGCAAGCAGCTACTCCCTTTCTTCTTGACTTCTTAAAGAAAGGCCATTAAGACTAAAATACTCTCACTTGCCTTTATAGGTAAAGAGGTGAAATTCAAATGCCAAAAGTCAAAAGGCTTAAGCAGTCACATTTTTCTTGCTGTCAGAGACTGACTTTTGAAGGCAGGACAAAGGGGAGAAGTAAATCACATTTTGGAAGACTGTTCAAACCACAGCATACTATGTCCTTGCTACACTGGCCCGCTACAGCTGAAACAAGATGGTCAATTTCAGCCTACATGCCCAATAGACCACCTCAGCAAAAGAAGGCACTAGCCTGGGTATCTGGACTCTCAACAGGCAGGCCCTGCCAACTATCCTGGCCAGCAGATGTTTTGAAAAGCAAATGCATAAAAGCTGGGCATGGTGGTGCATGCCTTTAATCCCAGTACTTGGGAGCAGAGGTAGGAGGATTGCCATGAGTTCAAGGCCACCCTGAGACTACATAGTGAATTCCAGGTCAAGCTGAGCTAGAGTGAGACCCTACCTTCGGGGGAGGGAGGTGGAGCAAATGCATGAGTCCAAACTATACCCAACTTCAGGGTAAGGGCTCATTTGTCATCAATCTGAGAGCACTATTTGTTAACTAAGTAAACCACTCAGACATCCCATAAATCTATAGTAGACTGAGTGGCAAGTCCATATTGAGATATTTTTAAAAAAATGGAAACACAACATAGATTGCTGAACTGTGCTGTCACTGTGGCCCTAGTTAAAAAAAAAAAAAAAAATCTCCTATGGGTCAAGCCTGCATCAGACTTACAGTCAGAGATTAAAAAGAGTGGGGGGGGAGGGGGAGACAGTAGGGGAGAAATCTTTCTAAATGTGAGTGACACTGCCAATCAAAAGTAGAAAAGGCCATCTGAACCAGGTAGAAGGCAGAGCAAGACCTTCAAGAGGTCGTTGTAATCCAAAGAGATCACGGTCTAGAGTGCATCGGGACTGCATTCTGTCAAGTCTAGGACACATCTGTTACCATGTCTCTGTGCATCTGCAGTACTTCACAACTGCCAGGTAGCACTGCACAGCTGTTACAGCTTGCCAGAAACTTCCAGGATCAGCAGTGGAGCAATCGTGTAAAGAATGCTTTATCAACCAAGATTTGCTTAGCACAGAAAATAGAACTGTGTAGAAAAGCAAAAGCATCAAGACCCTGAGTCCAAAAGTAATTCAGAGGACTGAGACCCCATGTGAACAGGTCCAAAGAATATTAACCCCCAGGTTTTCACTATGACACAAGTGATATTCTAGCCAAGAGATGCTTTCTTGTTGGGGTCTGGGGCCAAGCAGAAGAAAGCATCCTGTAAACCCATCTGCTACATACCATTTGACAAGTGTGAAAGACAAAAATGTCTCTCAACACTGTCAAATGTCCCCTGGAGACCAAAATTTCCCTCAGTTGAGAATCATCTCCTTAACCAATTTATTTTCTTTCCTCTTATAAGAATACACAAATGCCATAGGCTTTATTTTAAGTTCAAAATTAGTCTTAATGAGCTGTTTCAATTTAAAAAAAAAACCTAAGATATAAAGTAGGTGTGATAATTTACAGCCAGACTTCTCTTACTGGCCCCTCTTAAAATCATCCACTCAGTGAGATTCAGCCACTTCCTATCTATTCCCTTTGTTATGCTCTCCTGTGGTAGGATGACTTCCTACTGGATACAGCTTGAGTCCTCCCTAGTTCTTCCCTAGCTAATGGTTAAGGCCCTGGCACACCAATTCTCCCTCCCTCTCTTCTTCTCTCTCTCTCTTGCATGCACTTTCTCTCATAAATAAATAAATAAATAAATAAATAAATAGTTTAAAGTATGTGATGGTTATGGAGCTCCTCCGTACTCTCTTTTTTTTTTTTTTTTTTTTTTTTTTTAATTTATTTACTTGAGACACACAGAATGGATCCACCAGGGCTTCTAGCCACTACAAAAGAACTCGAAACACATGTGCCACCTTATGTGTCTGGCTCTATGTGGGTACTGGAGTATCAAGCCAGAGTCACTGGGTTTTAAAGGCAAGTGCCTTAACTACTGAGCTATCTCTCCAGGCCTGTACTCTGGTATAGAGTGAGCTTAAAATGTTTCAAAACTAAAAAGTTACATCAAAAAAAAACAAACAAACAAACAAAACAAAACAAAAAGCAGACTGAAGAGATAGCTCAGCAGCTAAAGTGCTTGCTTGCGAAGCCAGGAAACCTGGTTTGGTTTGTCATCACCCACATAAAGCCAAATGCAAAAGTGGCACATGCATCTGGAATTCATTTGCAGTAGCTAGGAGGTCCTGGCACACTCATTCACACACTCTCTGTTTGCAAATAAGTTAAAAAATTTTTAAAAGCTATGATGAGGGCTGGAGAGATGGCTTAGCAGTTAAGGCACTTGCCTGGAAAGCCTAACCACCAACGTTCATCTGGCATTCACTGGCAGCAGCTGGAAATCTGGCATTGCCCATTCCCTCCCTTTCTCCTTCCCTTCCCCCCCCCCTTTTGCTCTCCTTGCAAATAAATAGTATTTTCTTTTAAAAAGCTATTTTGACATCAAAATAAAAGCGAGACTATTTGGAATGAAGAAGGGTTTCATTGGAAGGGGGTTGGGGAGAAAGGGAAGGTAGTGGAAGGGGACTATGATCATCGTATATTGTCTACATACACATGGGTTGTTAATAAAAAGTTTAAAATATGGGCTGGTGAGATGGCTTAGAGTTAGTTAAGGCACTTGCCTGCAAAGCCAAAGGACCAAGGTTCAATTCCCCAGGACCCACATAAGCCATATGCACAAGGTAGCACATGCATCTGGAGTTTGTTTACAGTGGCTGGAGGCCCTGGTGTACCCATTCATATTCATTCATTCATTCATTCTCTCTCTCTCTCTCTCTCTCTCTCTCTCTCCCCTCCCTCCCTCCCTCCCTCTCCCTCTCTCCTCCCTAATAAATAAAGTATTAAAGAAAAGTTTTAAAAATAAAGCTAGAACGGAAAAAAAAACTGCTAGCCAAACATGGTGGTGCCACAACTGGGAGGCTGAGGTAGGAGGGGGCTACAGAGTGAGTTCAAGATCAGCCTGGACTACAGTAAGACCCTGCCTTGAAAAAAACAAAAGGGGGACTGGAGAGATGGCTTAGCGGTTAAGGCATTTGCCTGCAAAGCCAAAGGATCCCGGTTCAATTCTCCAGGACCCACATAAGCCAGATGCATAAGGGGGGGGCATGCATCTGGAGTTCATTTGCAGTGGCTGGAGGCATTGACGTGCCCATTCTCTCTCTCTCCCCCTCCTTCTCTCTCACAAATAAATAAATAAAAATATATTTAAAAGGGGGGGGCTAAAAAGTGGGGAGGGTATTTTGAACATTTCATCCCAAACAAATGACAAATGTTTGAGGAGTCAAGGAAGGCTTATCCTGAATTGAACATTAAAGTTACACATCACTGAAGAGGCTGAGGTAGGAGGATGTCCATGAGTTCAAGGCCAGCCTGGGCTAGATTGAGACCCTAATTTGGAATAATAATAATAAAATTCTACAAAGAGAAGTATGACAATGAAACTTAATCCCCAAGTCTTTTTCAAACAAGTTTACTTGAAACTACTGTGTCTATGCACCTGTGTTCCAGGAACCTGGTTGACAATGTGTGGATTTGAGAGAAAAAGAGAAGACTTGGCCCCAGGACATGTATAGGATACAATATAATGGCATGAGGAACCACTTTGTGAAACTGCTTGCAAGTCTCCATGCAAATTTAGACAACACACAAGGTAATGTATAAATACTATGTCACTCCAAAGAGTTGCTTTTAAAACACTGAGCAGAAATCTTCCTTAATGCTTTTGCTAAAGTATTCTCTGTGGTGAGGGAAGAAACAGCTATTGATTCTTCTAGGAGCTATCACATAGAACATTTTGGGGGGGGCAAAATATGACAGCTGGAGGTTTTCATGAAGAAGGCTTCAAACAAAACATGTTTTTAAAAGAAAAAAATAATATAACAGCTCTATCACCCTCTGTTCTTCTAAAAGGTGACAGAAAATAAATTCATTATCAATACTCATTTGTCCAGGTTACAAGCCAAGCTGCCACCGTCATTCCACATGAGATTAAATTGGCTCTCACTGGCACCTTTCATTCAGCTCATCTGCCCTTGCCCTCTCCCTTTCCCTTTCCCTTTCATGGCCCAGAGCAGAGCAAAGGGAATTGAATAATGAAGGAAAATGCACACACAAACAGCCATAATGAAGGTGACTTTAGGAGCTGGAGAGATGGCTTAGCGGTTAAGGTGTTTGCCTGCAAAACCTAAAGGCCCAGGTTTGGTTCCCCCAGAACCCACGTAAGCCAGATTGATATGGTGTGTCCATATTTATTCATTCATTCATTCATTCATTCATTCATTCATTCTCTCTTTCTGTTTCTCTATCATAAATAAAAAATATTTTTTAAAAAAGTGATTTTACCAAAAAACAAAAAAATTCCTATGTGAAATATTATAAGCAAAAGTATATTTTAATTTGACCAAAAACACTTTAAGAAAATAAAATTTAATTAAAAATAAAATTTCTAAGGGTAAGAAATGCTACCATAACGTATTAATTTACTATGCATCTTACTGAAAGTGTATTATTTTTAATATTTAAACTTCTCTATCAATTCCTCCATCAACCAGCCCCAATTAAATAATTAGAAGGTGTTTCATGAGAAACTATTGGAATGTTCACAGACACTTTTGACAGTACACATTATTCATTTTCTAAGCCATAAGCCTTCTTCATTTCCTGAGAAAAATGTTGGACTTATTGATAAATCATATCCAGTTCCACATGCAAATTTGAGTAAGTTCAGCAGTTTGTCAGGGGAGGAAACATACTAGACAACATCTTTCACTCACCTCATTTGGTGCATGAACTATTTCAGGCCCAAAGAGGTTAAATTATATGTTGAAGGTCCTACAGCCAATGAGGATATGATCCAGTTCAGAGATTCTTTACAGTAGCTTTCTCCAGCAAATTAGTTAACGGGGGGTGGGGGGGGAACAAAGCAAATATATACTAAGCCTCTACTTGTGGAGACATGTGCTTGCTCCCAAGATAAAGACACTCACATGACCACATAACCATAATGCTCTGCACTATGTGCAAATTTCAGAAACTGCACAGATGGGAAGCACTCCACTCTATCTTCGACTAAAATATATTCACACATTTTTATGAATAAGTATACACTTTAGACCTCCAAGAAATACTTTTCAAAAAAATATATAGGCTGGAGGGATGGCTTAGTGATTAAGCCATTTGCCTGCAAAGCTAAAGGACCCAGGTTCGATTCCCCAGGGCCCATGTGAGACAGATGCACAAGGTGGCACATGCGTCTGGAGTTCGTTTGCAGTAGCTGGAGGCCCTGGTGTGCCCATTCTCCCCTCCCCCAGTCAAATAAATAAATAAAAATGAAATATTAAATTTTTTTAATTTTTATTTATTTATTTGCAAGCAGAGAGAGAGAAGAGAGGCAGACAGAGAGAGAATGGGCACGCCAGGGCCTCTAGCCATTGCAAACGAACTCCAGATGTGTGTGCCCCTTGTGCCTCTGACTTATGTGGGTCCTGGAGAATTGAGCCACAATTCTTTGGCTTCATAGGCAAACACTTTAACCACTAAGCCATCTCTCCAGCCCTGTCCTACTTTTTTAATGTTTTGTTTATTTGGGGGAGTGAGGAAGGGAAGGGAGAGAGGGAGGAAGGAAGAATGAGAATATGTTGGGGCCTTCCAGACATTGCAAATGAACTCAGATGCATGTGCCACCTTGTGCATTTGGCTTTACATGAGTCCTGGATAACTGAACTCCGGTCATGAGGCTCTGTAGGCACGGACCTTAACCACTGAGCCATCTCTCCAGCCCTGCACTGCTCTTTATAAGTTCTTTCTGATTCTTTTTGAATCAGCACATAAGGAACTTAAAGGATCTATTTCACTGTCTAGTAGTCCACTGTAGGCATGAAAACTACATCTACCAAGTACCTCAGGATGGTCTTAGGTTGACTCCAGCTTCCTACTACCTCTTCAGTGAGCATTCTTTTACCTATCATTCATTATCGTGTTAATAATGGCAACAAGAAGATGGATATACAGAGAAAAATCGAGTGTAATAAAATGTTAAGGAATGATTATCTGTGCATGATGAAATTATAGAGACCTTTCATTGGAACTGCAAGTTTTATAAGGTCCTTTTGAGTATATGATTAATTAGTGCTACTTGTTAATCTAGCTACATGCAACATATGATATTCATTGATGCCTATATTATTCACATTAGTGTATGGCCAAAGGTAATTTAATTTTCAACATTAAAATAGAATTTGACAGGTTTAAAAATTCCTGAGGAATATGAAAAAACTACTTTTCAGATGTTGAGAAAGCCCAAGGCTCTCTTTTTACCTAGTAATTCTTTTTGTTTGTTTGTTTGTTTGGTTTTTTGAGGTAGGGTTTCTCTCTAGTCCAGGCTGACCTGGAATTCACTATTTAATCTCAGGGTGGCCTTGAACTCACAGCAATCCTCCTACCTCTGCCTCCCGAGTGCTGGGATTAAAGGCGTGAGCCACCACGCCCGGTGCTTACCTAGTAATTCTTAAGAGATACACTAAATTTAGGGCTCTAAAGAGCACAATCCAAAACTAAGAATGGCCAAGTTCACATGCTCAGCACATCTTCAAGTTCAGCCTTGTACAAATAATGTATTTTACTACAAGTATCCTTCTCAAAAAATATTTGCTCTCACAGTAAGTACAGCAAAACCCCACCAAGTTCCATGAAACTCACCGCCTTTGACTTTCAGTCTCCTTCTTGGCTTGCTCCAATGCCAGCTCCTCGGCAACTCTTCTTTTCAATTCATCATCAGAAACTAGAATCAACGAAAAAGCAAGAGATGAACAAGTGACTTGTTAAAAACAAATGCAAAAAAAAAGAAAAATCCAAGATAAAAAACTGAGAGCAGACCAGGCATGGTGGCACATACCTTTAATCCCAACACTCGGGAAGCAGAGGTAGGAGGATTGCCATGAGTTGGAGGCCTGAGACTACATAGTTAATTCCAGGTCAACCTGGGCTAGAGTGAAACCCTACCTTGAAAAAAAACCAAACCAAAAAAAAAAAAAAAAGTGAGGGCAGGAGAGGTAACTTAGTGGTTAAGGAACTTGCCTGCAAAGCCTAAGGACCCAGGTTCAACGCCCCAGAATCCACATAAGCCAGATGCAGAAGGTGGCACATGTGCACAGGTGATGCATGTGCACCAAGGAGGCACCCACATCTGGAGGTCATTTGCAGGGGGTAAGGCCCTGGCATGCCAACTCTCTCTTTCATAAATAAAAGTAAATTTAAATTAAAAAAAAAATGGAGGTCTATCTGGATAAGCAAAGTTCTACCAGGTGTTCAGTGTCTCCTTGGAACTTCCTGAGCACTGTGCAGAAGCCCAATTAGTGCACTTCAGGAGTAATTTAATCAAGAGTCCCTTGGTGACCTAGAAACTTCTGCACCTGCCAAATTTTATAATAAACTCCAGGAGCTGCTTACTGCTGAATGGGGACTAAGCCATTAAATAGAAGGTCATTAAAATGATGCCCTGAAGTTAAAGAGAGGTCAGGCTATCAGGGACTTTAGGGAAGAAAATGATTCCACGTGCTTCTTACTTCAATAATTAAATGATTAACATAATCATTTATTAAAGAGAGAATATTTACACTCATCTGCCCATGATTTATGAAAAAAAGGCATTTTTCATTTATGGAAATTGGGGAAACCTTATTTTCTGAAATGCATGTCATTCAATTCAAGTGCCAACAATTGCAGAGAGAGACAGAACAGTGCTGAGAACACAGCTGGAGTTCCCTAAATACCTGGAGACTTGATTGGAAACATCTGGTCCTTCCAATTAAGAGTGTACAATATGTCTTGTAGAAATTCTTAGTGCTATCATGGTAAATAACAGATAAATAAGCAAAAGCATCTCTTCTTCACTGAAACATATTAAAATATGACCAAAAACACTAGAAACATTGTGAGAATCCAGGCACACACAGAACCCAAGGATGAACTCAAAAGACTAGGCCTACTACACAGAGGACTCCACTGTGCTGTCTCTGCCATCTGGATACAGATGACATCAGATGCACCTGCGTTAGTGCTGTTTTCACTCAGCTATAGACTGTGAGAAAACAGCAACAGCATCAAAGAACATAATCAGGGAGGTAAAAAGAACCCACAGAAGAGAAAAAAAATTTTTACAAATCAGAGCTGACAATGGACTTACACCACAATAATAAAATATATTTAAAAAAAACTCATAGCCAGAGTTCCCTGATGCAGCACAGAACCGGAGCAGAACCTGAGGAGAGAAACAACCCAACGCAATCCGCCCTGGCCCCAGCTGAAACCAGAGGAACTGGGGAAATGAGTACGAGTGGTGCTTTCTTGGTGAACATGATATCAGCACAAGGGTAAAGGAGATAGACACTGAGGACACTCAACACCTACCAAACCAGAGATCCAGGGGCTCCTAAGAGCCCATCACTGAAGCAGACTTAAAACGCACGCAACATCCTCAGGGAATTTTGCAGAAGAGGGGCAGAAAGATTTTTAGAGCCATAAGTCAGGACATTATGCAAAGAGACATTGCCTCTCCCCCATAACTGACTGCTGCCCCTACAATGCATGACCCACAGTCCCCACGGGGTTGACCTGCATCCACAATGAGGAGGGACTCTTTGGAAAAGGGGCAGGGATGATGGAAAGGATGGTACCAACATGTATTGTTAACATACAAAGTATGTCCATATCTAATAAAAATAAATTTTTAAAAAATTAAAAATAAAATACAATTTAAGTTCTCTGAAAAGAAATCTAAGGACCCAGACACATATATAATAGTGCAGAAAACCAAAAATCTATACTGTAATGATTTCCCCTCACAAATTAATATCACTTTAAATAATGACCTATGTAAAATAAAAGCATTACAACAGCATAAAGGATTAAAAAAAAAAAAAAACACCTCATAGCCAAACAAAAAGATAACCCAATTAAAAACAGGCAAGGGGCATAAATTGGTATTTCTCAAAATGTATGCAAATAAGTACATATATAATCATTTAGGTCTCACTTTCTTCATGTAGAAATTATATATATGTTTTCTATTCATAAGAATATCCAGAATAGATATAAACATAGGTACAGAAAATACATTGGTAGCTGCTTGCCAAGGGGAGGAGCAGAAAGTAGATGAGGAAAGACATCTGGTGGGGACAAGATTTCTTTTGTTGTTCTTCAGGTCACTGTTGTGTGTGTGCACATGTATGGTCTGATTTGGTTTGGTTGATTTGAGTTGGATTTTTTGAAACAGGTTCTCACTATATAGCCCAGACTAGCCTGGAACCTAAACTCCTCCTGCCTCAGTCTCCCAACATGTTCTAAATGAGATTGTTTGATGTGTGCACACGTCTATAAGAGAGAAAGCTGTGGGCTTTAAGTAACAAATACAGCTCAATAAAGTGAGAGGTGAATATAATAAAAACAACACTGGGCAGGGAAATCAGGAAGTAAAAGAAACACTTAGTCTAAGTCCCACTCAGTAATCTACAAAGTCCCCAACCTTGCAGGGCAGCAGTTTTCCTCCAGGGTGATTCCCTTCTGTTCTGCCTTTTACACACATTACAGTGAAAGCGTGAGAAAGAATCTCATCTCTGCTTTGAAAAAGGCCAAAGTCTATGAAAATATATTGAAACAGTGGGTTCTGTTTGTGCCCCGGTTAATCTTGGTTTGTTTCTATTAATGGTTTTGAAATAGTAACATCCCAGGAAGAACGAACATGCAGTCGATCTATTAACATAAAACCATATGTCTGATCCTAAGATAGTTCAAATTGACAAAAGAGAAAAGAGACCTAACATAAAGAGTTTAAAATTTAAAACAGCAACTCAAAGCACATGTAGAAAATAAGCTGGTGCTGGGAAGGCTTCAGAGCACATCTAAGCCTCATGTCATTTGTTTTTAAATCAATAGAACACAGAAAGCAACAATGTATTTCTCTTGATAGGTCAGATCCAGGCGCACAAGAGAAAAGGATACACCATTTGGAGACCACTATTTAAAATGGCCTTTCTGAAAACACTCTTTGGCTCTCTAGATCTGAACATTTTCTCAAATAAAACTGTTATTAAACTAAAAGGTCAGTGTTTCACAACGGGCTACCTTAAGGGAAGCACAAGAAAGGCCAACTTCACCTATTAGCACAATGAGTTTCCAGAGATCTTTAGGAACTGGCAAAGTTTGAGAAATGAGGAAAAGAGTAAGTGAGACATGCTCAGAAGAATGGCCATAGAAATCTACAAATCCACTTCAAATTTAGTAATTAGGGATGGTCCTGTGGCTTTTGCACACATATACTTTCTTTTCAAAATGTGTTAAGGCAATATGTTTTCTTCACACATAAGTGCCCTATACTTTTTAAAATCTCAGAAATAATTTATATTTTTCTCAGTAACGACAAATACTAACATTGGCATTTTCTAAATTAGTTATAGATGATAGTCCACTGAACATAAAGCATGTAAGAAAAAGCCAAGCATTGCAATTGCTTGGTTATAGCCAAGTGCTGGTCTAAACCTTTTATTTGAAGCCATTATCGAAAATATTTGATTAAAAGCAGCTCATGATTCCAAACCAATTTCTATTTGTTTTTACTAAACGAATATATTGGCTAAGTCAAATAAATGCCTAAGAATATTTCCCTCTCTACCAACTAAACTTCTAAGCTATAAACCTGGGTTCAGGATCATTTAAAGTAAATCTAAGATGGCTTTAGCCTTGCATTTAACTCTGATTCTTCCTGGGAACTGTGAATATCACGGTCATTTTCCTGAGAGAGACACAGCATCCATTCAGTGTATGTCCTCTGTGTTATGAGTGCATTCTGTGCTGCATGACTCATGGCCAAACTTCTATACTTTCAGAAAAACTGATTAAACTAGTGAGCAGCAGGGAGGACAGTCACTGGAACAGTTAACACAGATCCTCCAACTGTGAGCAGAAATGACTGGGAAAGATTGAAGGTCTTTAGAAACTCATCACCCATGAAGAAATTAAAGACAGAAAACAACATATATTTCTTGGTCCTCAAGAGACATGCCAACTTCATTTGCAACTTTTTACAACCATGAATCTCCTGTCCTTCATTTCCTAACCTAATCTATTAACATTAATTCCCTCTTCAATGACAGTATTTCTTAATCTCTAAGTTGCAAAATAACAAGTATGACTTGCCACTTAGCAAAACATAAATTCTTTGGGATTTTTTTTTCTTCACTTTATTTCTCTTTTGGGTTTTACCGTTTCTGATATATATATCATGTGCAACTGTGCAAACCCCATGATTTTTTATGCGAGTTTAAAACACTGAGGAGAAACTCTACTTGGAGAAGAAAGTGTGATTAAATGCAAGCAAATTTGAGATAATGATTCTGACTTTCCCAGGATTGAGCCACTTGAGCTAAAGCTTGCAGCACAAGATACACCCAAATTAAAGTTTCCATTCTACAAAAATACCCATTCATTTCATAATTACAATAAATCCATTAATATGAAGAGAATTTATTTTCAAAACTACCAATGGACACATCCCTACAATCAAGCAAACACAGCACATGGTGTATGAGAACTGAACGACTCAGCATATGTAGCAGGATCAACACCCTCCAGCTCCTCAACTTCTGAGAGGTACAGGGTCTGTCATCTGGGCGGAGAGCCAAAGATGAACAGGACAAATCTCAGGGGTTGGAAATCCACGTGGAGCAACTTGTTAACTGTGGTACAACTGACCTGGCAGATAAATGAACCTGATTCACATACCCAAAAAGAATATGTTCTGCCAACAATTCCTTCACAATGTCCTAAGGGAAAGAGTGCCTTCAAAAAACTACTACCCTGTCTACATACCTGGTAAAGTGACTATGACTACTTATACATTTACATTAGTGGAGACAATAGAACAAAAATTCCCAAGTACACATTCGTAATCACAAATACTGTACCAGAAAGCACAGGGTTACAGAGTTTGGCAACCTAACAGTAACGGTGTCAAGCTAATGGTTTATTTTGTGGAGTTACTGCTCCATCAGAATTTTATAAACCTTTGTAAATTTCATTGAATGGTATAATATGCAAATGATGTTACTGCACTCTGTGCTTCACAATAAGCATCACAAGAAAGCAGCTCCACACTCCGTTCGAAGAACGCACTCATCAATACTGGGCTGCAGACACTGTACAGTCCGTACAGTCGTAGACATGCTCGTCATTCACACACTAGAGCTTCCACATTTTTAAGTGTTAGTATACTGAATAATAGTTGCAAGATCTCACAATGCCTCTAGGAAAATAAGATCTATAATTTAAATTAAAAGATAATAATTACCTCTAGATATTGCTTTTTGATGCATAGCTTAATTTTTTCACAAAACTGGATATATTTGGATCACGAGGAATAAAAATATAACAGCATTAACTCTCTAACATCAAGTGAAATACAAAGCCATCCAAAACCTGTTTCCATTTAATTCAAATAGCTCCAGGTTTCTTCAGGAGTCATGAAATGCAGCAAGGCCAGACTGGTAATGAAGGTCTGGTACTAACTACCTCTACCACAACTAATTTTTGTGATTTTGCTCAATATCTGTCATTCTTTAGACCACAGCTCTCTCATCTGTAAAATTAGGACCCAATAGCAACTCTCCAATATCTTTTCCTCTTCTCTAAGTTGGTTAAGCAAGAGACTGACAGACTCAATTCAGGCTGAACCTCTACTTGCCCTAGAAAGATGATGAAATGAACATAAAGGAACATTGCAGTGGGTCACGGACAACATATACTGTCAGCTTGAAGTGACAATTTATTCGCTGGCAGAAAATGTCTTTCAGATATCCACCTAGCAAACTATCAAAACTATAAAAAAAAAAAAAAAAAGGCCTCCAGGAAGTGGGGAGAAATAGAAAGGGGAAAATTCTGTGCAGGCTTTGCTAGGCACATGTCTGCCAATGTCAGTACAAACTCACCCATTTTTGGAGTGGAACATCAGTCATTAAGAAAAGTAAGTCACCAAGTTTACGGATAGCTTGGTGAAGATTTGGATGAAACATACACTGTAAAATCATCCACATTCCAGGTATGAAGACTATGGGGGCTTCTCAACAACAACCTCAAGAGAAGTCCTGATCCCCAACAGCCCCTGACCTCAGTGCTGATCCAGTGGAAATCCAGGGTCACTGCGACCAAGAGCTCATTATCCATATATTAGAAGTACACGATGCATGATGCTGGCCACAGAAGATTCAGCGTTGATGTTAAAGCTCCATTCTCTACTTGACCACAGGAAGTCACATTTGTTGGGTTTGTCTTTTTTTCCCAAATCAAGGGCCTCTCTCTAGGTATTCCCAAACTAGGAAAATCAGTTCATTAGTAGTGAGTCTGCATTAACTTACTCCCAAGCTCAGCTTTATGAGAAGACATAAATTAGTCCCTAGCATTAAAGAGACATTGGTCATGTAAATCAGTAAAACTGTGCTGCTTTCTAAGGTCAACTATCACAAAGGAAGTGTAACTTGAGCAAGTTCCTAATTACATAGGTGGAAATGAAAATAAAATTTGCTTGGAAGAATTAAAAATGGAAAAGTAAAGCATGTTGAATTGTGGGGAGCTTTGGAAATGAAGCAGAAATTTGAAAAGGGATGTTACAAAAACAGCATCATAAGGCTGGAGAGATGGCTTAGCAATTAAGGCACTTGCCTGCGAAGCCTAAGGACTCTGGTTGGACTCTACAGGTCCCACGTAAGCCAGGTGCACAGTGACACAAGCACACAAGGTCGACGAATATGCACACAAGGGGGCGCACATATCTGGAGTTTAATTGCAATGACTGGGTGTCCTATTGTACCAATATTCACCCCCCAATCCCTTCTGGAGAGATGGCTTAGCAGTTAAAGTGTTTGCCTGCAGAGCCAAAGGACCTCGGTTCAATTCTCCAGGACCCATGTAAGACAGATGCACAAGGGGATGCATGCGTCTGGAGTTCATTTGCAGTGGCTGGAGGCCCTGGCGTGCCCATATTCTCTCTCTGTGCCTCTTTCTCTCAAATAAATAAATAAAATATATATTTTTATAAAATGCATCCTAGACAGTTTAAAACTGGAAAATAAATGTGATGAAATAGGGGGTCTAGAAGAAATTTAATCTGGTAAAGGTTTCCAGACCAACTAGGAAGGGAAACTATAAAACGATAAATGACTCTCAAAGTGAGGCTCCATCCTTCCCTCAGAAGCTCCAGGGAACCTGGTTAAGAGATGTACTCAATGAAAAATTCAGAGGGTGGGGACCAAACAGTGTGTGTTAACAAGCACTCCAGGTGGTCCTGGTGATGAGTGAAAGTTGACAGCCATTGGCAAAGGATGATGATGTGAAGTGGAGGTTAGCAGTGATATGCAAAGATAAAGGACAAAAAAACACCCAGTTGGCTGAGAAAGGAGTATCATGGTGGACAATTAAATAAAGAAAAAATATAATGAAGTTTCAGACATACTTCACTGAAAGTAATGTTAGGACGACCACATGAATTGCAGGCAATTAAATGCTGGAATCTAAAACACAGATTGGATTTGAGGCTTGGCTGAAAATGTGGATCTAGAAATGAGTATTACAGACCTGAGCTCAGGGAATTTTCCAGGGAGGGGAGGACTGTAAGGGGGAAAAAGTAAAAGGCAGATGAATAGGACTTAAAAATTCATCAGAGCTGGGCGAGGTGGCACATGCCTTTAATCCCAGCATTTGGGAGGCAGAAGTAAGAGGATTGCTTGAGTTCAAGGCCACCCTGAGACTACAGAGTGAATTCCAGGCCAGCCTGCAACAGAGTGAGACTCTACCTTGGGGGGGGGGGAACTCATCAAAAGATGAGGAGGAGTGAAAGAACAACATCATTTGGACAAGAAGAAATGGAATGGAAAGGAAATGAACCAAGACAGCACAAGTTAAAATGATGAGCACATTTCCTCTCCAGTGCCTATGCAGGTCAAGTGGCAGCAGCTGCCTGGGGTGCTGCGTAGGTAAGGACTCTGAGGCCAAGTCCAGATTTAGAGAATTAATACCTATCCTGGGCAAACAAGGAAGCTCTGGGATTACCTCATATCCCATGGAGTGCATGGAAATCAGACTGTGTGAACATTAAGAACCAGTAGGAGGAAGCTATGGAAGGCAGTAATTTCAGGCCTCTGTTCATCAAGTTTAGAAATGAAACAAGAAGGGTGGGAAAATACCAACAAAGGGTAACTTTTCCAAATGGTGCAACTCCGTGCATGTTGAAAGGGCAGCCATAATTAATACTGTTACATGGTTATAAGATCCTGATGAGGGCTGGACTGATGGCTTAGAGGTTAAGGCACTTCCCTGCAAAGCCTAAGGACCCAGGTTCAATTCCTCAATGCTCACGTAAGCAAGATGCACAAGGTAGTGCATGAGTCTGGAGTTCATTTGCAGTGGCTGGAGGCCCTGGTATGCCCATGCTCTCCCACCCCCCTCAGTATATAAAATTTTTTTTAAAAAAGAATTGCTTTTTAAAAAAGATACTGAAGAATGCTAATTCTCAAAAAGAATTTAAGAGGAGTAATTAATGTAATTATCAAGAGTAGACTGTTTAAATGTACACTCACACAGACCAATTAACATATACTCTATATGCTAAACTGTAGTCCATTTTCAAAATGGTCATCCTGGTGCAAACATCATAGTACTTTTTGACTTTTGTTTCATAATAGTGAAATATGGACATGCCCACATTCACATGTTTAAAAAAGTTTTTAATCAAGACAATACCCTTACCTAAACACACTGCTTTGAACCAAATACCATTCCAATACTTACCTGCATAAATCAACCTAAGCTCTTCCTACTGTGATAACCCAGTATGTTTCCCAATAGTGAATGGATTTGATCCCTGTATGTATTACACACTAGTTAAATTCCTGAATTCAACTAAGATACTGTTCAATTTTTTAAGCCTATCAAACACTATTTTCTAAGGGAGACTTTAAATTTATCCTGGTAAGTAATCAAAGAGCAAAGAAAGAAAAAGATTCAAACATCTGAAAATAAAACCCATCTTCTAATCTACCCAACTTTCAACACACCAAAAGTCAACTAACCCCTGGGCTCAATACTCTGTTCTTATTTGTGAAAATAAATTGTGGGATTTAATTACAACAGCTTTTATAGAAAGACCAGAGAGCCAGCTATAGGTACTGAACTACTACTAGGCATTAAAGTAACAGGGAACCCCAAACAGTCAGACTTCAGGGGCTCATTTATAGCCTGTTGTGGGTGAGATGCCAAAAGGGTGTATCTAACACACTAGCTAACAACTACAGAACAAAAGCTTCTCCTGAAAAATTTTTAAAAAGCAATTTAGATTTTACACACATGCTTAATTCATATTTTATTTATGATAGTTCAGATATATTAAAATGCCAAGGCAGCACAATACATATTGGTATAATATTTTTCATTAAGCTGTAGCGCAATATCCCCAGCTTTGTTTTTTTGTTTTGTTTAATTCGCATTGTGATAATTAGATCACCCTTTTTTGAAGTCAGATTATAATACCTACGGCTCTGTTATTTTTTCTTTTATCTAAAGTAACAAATCTCCATTTAATGTTCAGAAAACACCATTTAAATGTATTCATAAGTGTTTATAATCTCTAATAAAATAATTCTCTGTGAAGCATTATGGAAGCTCTCCAGCTTAAATGATCACAGTAGAATTTACCATCTTTAAAATACAAATCTATAGAAAAATTTCAAGACCAAAGCATTCTTGTCTTTCATTTAAATGCAAGAATGACTTAGCCTTTTTTCTAAAAGTAAAATAATAAATTATCCATAGTAAAATTAGACTGAACATAAGTCACAGTAAAATAAAAATCATTTATTATGATTAGATTTGTAATATCCTACAAATCTCCTTAATTCCAATTATACATAGAGAAAAGACGTGGAATTGCTCCTTATAGTTAAGAGATATTTCATTTTTGTAAATGACTTCATGTGCTGTATAAGGTTATGAGGGACAATCCTATAAAACTGCAAGGACTCTATAAAATAGCAATGCAAAAGCTGTCTCCATTCAGATCAATGGCTGGCACTTTAATCTGACTGAGACTCAATTCCACCTATTTTTTATTGATTGATTAACTGATTGAACCCAGAGCCTTGTGCATGGTAAGAAAATACTCTACCACTGAGCCACATCTCAGCTCCCAGCTCTGCTTCCGAGAGGCAAATGTTTTGTAATTAAAATCCTGAAAAGGGCCGGGCATAGTGGCGCACACCTTTAATCCCAGCACTCAGGAGGCAGAGGTAGGAGGATCACCAAGAGTTCAAGGCCACCCTGAGACTACATAGTGAATTCCAGGTCAGCCTGGGCTAGAGTAAAGCCCTACCTTGAAAAAAAAAAACCTGAAAAGAGCCAAGATGTGGTGGCACATGCCTTTAATGCTAGCACTTGCGAGGCTGAAGTAGGAGGATCGCTGTGAGTTCAAGGCCAGCCGGAGACTAACCCCAGGTCAGCCTGGGCTAGAGCAAGACCCTACCTCAAAAAATAAAAAAAATAAAAAATTTCAAAATCCTGAAAAGAAACATGTAATAACCCAACACAAAATGTCAATCAACATAATGCCCTAAGTATAATAGCGAAAGGCAAATAAAGAAAACAAACTTAAAATAGCATTTCACTATGCAAATGCTCATCCACACTACAGGAAAAGATGGACTAGAAGTCTGAGTGCAGGAGTTGGAAGGTGCTAAATCACCACAAATACAAAAGTTCCGTTACTGCTGCATGCAAATTGCATTTCTGAAAAACAGTATACTGTGAAACCAAACAAAACATACTTCTTATTGACATATAGAACAAGATTCTAGGCTAGCTAAACATGCATGTATGTAGTATGTGGAGTATATGGGAGTTGTGCACATGTGTATGCAAATGCATGCACCTTGTGTTCATGCATGTGGACGCCAGAGGAGAATTTCCAATGTTCTTCATTCATCACTTACCCACATGTTTCCTTGAAAGGGAGTCGCTCGTTGATGCTGGAGCTTGCCAGTTCTTGCAAGCCCCAGAGATTCTCTAGTCTCTGTTTCGCACAGCACTGAGGTTACAGACATGTGTGCCTGAGCCCAACTGTTTATGTGAGTGCTGGAGAATGTAAGTCAGGTGGTCTCAGGTCACATCAGACCCTCAGGCTTGCATGAAAAGTACTTTTACCACTGAGCCAACTCTCCAGCCCCCTGAATATTAGATTTTTAATGGTATGAATTTCTGGTAGGACAATTGAAAGTGGAGGACACAGGACAATATCTAGAAGTGTAAACTACCCCAGACATCTAGATGACTATGCCACACCACAGTGTCCCACAGATTTCCAAAAGACTACAGTGGTGCAGCGCTTCCAAAAGTAAAAGTGCGCTGTTCCAACACCAAGAACGAATATTTTAGCAAAGCTAAAATACTCACTCTAATTAAAAAGAAAACCAAGGAAACCTAGGTTCTTTACGGTTTGCATGATTTGATAATATAATATTGACTTTTTCAAGTACAGATAAAAAAAATGTAATGATACCAAGATGTCCTCCCCCCCCAAAATGATCTGTTTTTATATGCCCAAGTGCTACAGCTTCCTCTACCTCTAGACTCACCAACACACACACAACTTGCCCAATCCCACTTACGGAGATCATCATGAATTTCCTTAGGGTATCTCTGATTAATAAACGAATTCTATCTTCTATTAGCTTCTTTCCTAACAACACAAGATGTATCCCAGAAGGATGAAGGCACCAGTACTACCTCAATGGAGATGAAAGGGTGATTAGAAGCTGCAGCCTGAAGCAAGATCCCAGCTGGCTGTGCAGATATCAGAAGAATATGCACAGAAGCCAAGGAGACTGGAGCCAAGGACTGCTAAAATGTTTTCCTTACCAGTCTTTCACAAACCTTTGCAAGTCTGTAAGGGTGAGAGGGAGAGAGTCTGGTAGCTTTGTTAGGCAGTTAGGGAGATTGGGCCCCTCAAAGTATCCTTGAAGTCAGTCTCCACTTTGCTAGAGATCAAAGTATGATCTCACTTCTTATCTCTTCCCTACATCTGTTATTCCACAAACCTGGGCCCCTCTTGCAAGGGAGGTCTTTTTTCCTAGGACTTAATCCTAACATTGTGGTTGGCCAAGTTCAGACCTCAGAACTTGGCATAATAGCTAGCCCCTTCCTGAAATAGCCCTTAGCCCAGACCAGAGCCAGAAGGTAGGGCCCACCACCATAAGGTTATAAATACATTTACCAGAGAATGGCAACCTCTCTTAGCAGCCAGTTCATCACTCATGAACCTCCAGGTTCTGATAAGTTTCCCCTGGCCTTGGCCCAGCTGCTGAGACAAGGGCAGAACCCCAGGACCCCTACTTCCCACTTGGGTTCTTTAACCCCCTCCTGCCCTCCACTTGGCAGGAGGCTCTTTGTACTTTCTTTTCTTTACTCTCTAACTCTCTTTTTACGTTTCTTCCAGGCCCGCCATGTGGGCTCTCAGGCCATGTGGATGTATTCATTTTCCTTCCCTTGATTCTGTACTTTCCTCAATAAATATAATAATTTAATAATTATCCTTCTCAGGCTTTTATTTAATTTATTTATTTGAGACCAACAGACAGAGAGAGAATGGGCACACCAGGGCCTCCAGCCACTGCAAACGAACTCCAGATTGCATGCACCACGTTCTGCATCTGGCTTAAATGGGTCATGGGGAATCAAGCCTCGAACTGGGGTCCTTGGGCTTCACAGGTAAGCACTTAACTGCTAAGCCATCTCTTCAGCCTTATTTTATCCAGTTCTTTGGTCAGAAGTAGACATGAACCTAGGGTTTGGGGTTCAAGGACTTTCCTAAACCCCTAACATTCCATTTTCAAGGGTACAATCACATTTTGGTTTCTCTTCAGATCATGAAATCTTTCTTCTTTTTAAGGGGATAATCTCCCAAGCACAGAATGATTTAAAGCTGATGCACTTCGCCACTAAAACTAACTAAATCAAATAGCTCTTGATCAATTAAAACTGTATGTTTCATAGATGACACTGAACAAAGAGTTGAATAAGGCCAGAATGTTTTAATATTCAATAAAAATGAGAAAGGGACCCCTAAATTAACTTCTAATAATTCACAGAGATTCCTGTTTGAAATTCAGGAAGTGAATGGCATAGTAAGGAATAATTTCTCTATAAACACCAATAATAAATTAGCTTTCACAACATGTAATGTGAAACTATCTATAATGGAAGAAAAGCAGCAAGAATGCAATCCAAACAGATGTGGTTGTTTAAAAGAATTGAATTTAGAATTCTGTTCAAGTACTTTTGGCAATTGAATCCACCTTTTAAAAAATTGTTATCAGGTTGAATTCCTTGGGAGAACTGTTTTAATGAAACTATTAATTAGAGTATCAACTGACTCACTACAAATAGTAAGTTCCAAATTACATAATTATTTCATAAAATAATTTGCTAGGTAATTTGAGATTTCCTCTCAGGGGACCGTCTATCCAGCCCTCACCCACTCTCATGCCCCACCCTCCATCCTTTAAGTCTAAATAAACATAGATTTTTCTAAATTTGTGACAAATTATAAATTAAATGACACCAAATGAGTAAGATCTAACTGTGTGTTTTAATATTTCTAAATGCTTTTAATATGTTGTTACATAGCCCATAGACAAAGTAACAGCAAGAAGTTAATATAATAAGGCATTTTACATGCAAGACATAAAAATTAAATTCAGACTAAATTTATAAGCAGCTGAAACATGGCTATGAAGTGATAAGAACAGTATAGAATGCCATACAAGAAAGATGCATCTTTCTGTCATAGTCAGTGGTTGTGTTTGTGGAAAATGGGAATATAAACCAGAGTTGTGTAAGAAAAAAAATATAGAATCCTGTCAGTTCTGATTCAACTTAAACAGATGAAAACAGAGTTCAATGAAAAGTATAGCAGAGTAATTTTAATGAAAGAATCGTGCTTACAGAGACCTGTGTTCTCCTGACCCTATCCTCTATGACTTAATTTCTTATCTATATTGGTTAGCAATCAGGTCTCTCTTAAAGATGAAAGCCAATGAACAGAGGATGTGTGTGAAGGTCAAAGATGAACAGCTTAACACTAACAATGAAACTCTATTCCACTGAAGAACCACTAGCATCTGACATCTACAATCCTGACTGATGGTTTATATTTCAGTGACTCAGGACTGTATTTTGCGAGCAATTGTTTTAAGCCATGTATTCTTCAGAATGTCAACATGTTGGGAATGGCAATTTTTTTAAACCCACAGAAACGATTATGTTGCAAAAAGAATGTATGAAAGTATCTTTGATGAGGATACAGGACCTGTTTGATGGCCAGTTCTAATTTCATATGTATTTTAATTCTCAGTCACCGACACATATTTGCTGTAAATGAATTTGGTTTGAGAATAAAAATATTAATTTCCATTTCTTTCATGGCCTGTGAACACTATTAAAGTCATGGATTATGATGAATGATAAGGAGACTAAAGGGT
This sequence comes from Orientallactaga sibirica, assembly GCA_036365145.1. Classification (NCBI taxonomy): domain Eukaryota; kingdom Metazoa; phylum Chordata; class Mammalia; order Rodentia; family Dipodidae; genus Orientallactaga; species Orientallactaga sibirica. The sequence goes on from JAEOAD010000019.1 coordinate 24,036,551, forward strand.
AAGGTAAAATTGATGTTGATCAAGAATTTTTTTTAATTTATTTTCATGACCAGTTTAAATGCTTACTGAATGTTCCTCCTGGGAACATGAAGACTGGTCTCAAAGTAAAAGATCCACTCAATGAAGTAGAACAACAGATATTTACATATAAAACAATGGACTCTATCTCTCAGCAAATTAACTGCCCTCAAATAGTAATACTGCATAACAAAATATTATGGTAATATTAAAAAACATACATCAAGAAATATTAGTCCCATGAGAAAACATTCAAAAGTGAGGAAGACAAAACACTGGACTGGACATTGTTCATTTTCTTTTTACATTGTGTACATCACTTTAAAAACACAAGAAGGGCTAGAGATATAACTGGGGGGTGGGGGTAGAGTGCTTGCCTCATATGCATCAAACCCAGGGTTCAATGCCAGCACCAGAAAAACCCAGTAGGATGGCACACACCTATAATCCTGGAACTTGGGAAGTAGAGGCAGGAAGATCAAAATTTCAAGGTCATGCTCAGCTATAGCAAGCCCAAGGCCAGTCTGGTAAACAGGAGACACTGTCTCAGGGGAGGGGAGGGGGGAGGGGAAAAGAAGGGAGAAAAGAAAAGAAAAGAAAAGAAAAGAAAAGAAAAGAAAAGAAAAGAAAAGAAAAGAAAAGACAAGAAAAGAAAAGAAAAGACAAGAAAAGAAAAGAAAAGAAAAGAAAAGACAAGAAAAGAAAAGAAAAGAAAAGACAAGAAAAGACAAGAAAAGACAAGAAAAGACAAGGGAGGGAGGGAAGTACATAGTACATACATGTCCTCGAATGATATGATGATATATAGCAAACTAGTATTAGAAATTACCTTTGGATTGGGGAAAAAAGGAACATTTTCCTTTCTCTCTGTGTACTTATCAGATTTTATACCAAAAACACATTTGTACTTTTATGAGCATTTAGGTTATATTTAAACAATTCGTTAACAAGTACAGGTAAAACTATAGTTTGTAAAAACACCTCTGTTTTTTAAACAAAGTCAAAAACATAGTCCCAATGGCAAAGGTCAAGGCAAGAAGATCGCTTGAAAGTCAAGAAATGGAGGTCAGCCTAGACAATGTAGTAGAACTTTGTCGCTTTAAAAATATATATATTTTAAGTACCTTCATCAATTCAATTCTAAACATCAAATGTAGAAATTAATTCAGCTATGACAAGTTGATGCCATACTTATTCCTAATGACCTTGTCTCTTAAAAAAGAAAAATATTTTAAAATAACTTCAATTAAATCCTGAATATCAAATGTAAAAATTAAAGCAATTCAGTTATGTGAAATTGAAACCATACTTATACCCACAAGGGAGTTGGCTCAGACTAAGTTGCTAACAATGATCACCATAGGGTCCAAGCAACTTTTTCCTTCCACCCTATGGACATCCTGCCACATCCCACTATAGACTACGTGTTCCTAACAGGTAAATTTGAAAAATGAAAATATGACAAAAAAATTACTCACATACCACTCAATGAATGAGAAAACAAGAGTTTATAACAAATGAGTCCTTCTCTTTGCTGTCTAGAAACATATTACATAAGGGCAATTTTCCAGAGTTCCTCCATAACTGAAAATGATGGGACTCAGTATTTCAAAAAGAACACTGGTAGCCATACTGAATATAGGTAGAAAACAAAAGGACTCTTAGAAAGCAGAAAAAGAAAAAAAAATGAAATTTTTTTGTTCCAGTTTTTCAAGAGGCATTTATTTTTTATCTTTGATTTAGAGTTTTCAATTGAGAACAGCAATCATCCGAGGATGATGAATGATGTCTGTTACCAAGGACAGCTGATGAAAAATTCTTGGCCACTACCTTAAGCAATCAGCTGAGGATAAGTTAGTCCGATAAAAGGATGAAAGATAACCAGATACTAGGCCGGGCGTGGTGGCGCACGCCTTTAATCCCAGCACTTGGGAGGCAGAGGTAGGTGGATCCCCATGAGTTTGAGGACAGCCTGATACTATATAGTGAATTCCAGGTCAGCCTGGGCCAGAGTGAGACCCTACCTCGAAAAACAAAAAGCAAAAAAAGATAACCAGATACTATTTTCTATATCATGCTACAACTATCCACAACCTAACAGCATAAGATTCTATGGAGAACTATTTCTTACATGGAGCAGTGACTAACATAACAGCTCTTACACTTTGGGGTGTTCTAGAAACTCACAGTACACTACAAGCTGTCCATTTTGGCTATGAAATAATCCTATTCATTTTTTCCACACAAGCATAAGCTCAAAGGAAAAAGAATTAACTTGAACTATAAATTTAAACTACATTATACTCATCATTACATTCTTTGCCACCACTATCAAAATAAAACATTTAATGTGTTTTGTGTGATTAGATTTATACTTGGTAGGAAACACACATCAAAATTTAGCTTTGCTTCCTTAAAATGGAATCTGACAACTCCTCACCAGGGTTTCATGGCCTGAAGTGTCTCTAGTGAAAGCTATTATTTAACATACTAAACTTCGTGTTGTTTTTCTTCTTAGTTGCTTAGTCCATGCAATCAACTGGCTAAGATGAAAAGATTTTAAATACCTATTTGTGGGACTTCTATCTCCATAACAAAAATCATCACTTTCCACAAAGCTTCAAGACAGGATAGCAGTAACAAATGACAGGGCACAATAAAAAATACTACAGCTTTATCTTGAGTTTAATCTTCATCTTATTTATTTGCATTTAAAGGAAAATCACACTAAATTATTCATTGCTTATAGCAGCAGAGGAATCCTCAGGCACTGTTTATACTGTTTTGGATATAAATTGAAAATATCAGGTCTTTTCAATTTTTCATCCCTGCTGATACATCAGAATCCAATCAGGAATTCAGATGTGAGAATATAAAGTTTCTGTAACCAAAATATTCCAACATAACTGTCATGAAAAGAACTTTTATGTCAATGTTGCCAACATATCTAATACTTCAAGACTTAACTACGTTCTTTTCCACCTTCATCTAGGAATCCAAAGAAAACCGTCTAGCCTATTGTTTATGGTTGGGTACATGGCTAGACAGCACAGACTATGGTTTTAGTTTTTTCAGCTTTACCTGCAGTTAGGAGCAGCCTGGTAACTAGCTATGGCTAATGCAAGCAAATAAATACTGAATTCATACAGCTTCCAAGCCAACCCCCAAAGCACAGGCCAGGCCTTGGCTGGATGCTATTTTGGACCCTATGGTAAAGGGAACAGCCAGAACATACAGAGCAGTAAGACACATGGAAATGAGTCTCAATGTGGAAACATCAAACTGCACAAAGCGTGGTGTGAAAGAAAAATATCTAACTTTTCTAAATCACCATTACAAAGGGCCTCTGTTACAACCTATGCCATGTATCCCTCTAAGGCATGAGTCACGCTCAAAGCTCTACTCCTCCCTCTGTCAGACCTGGAAGACTCCAAATAAGCACAAAAACATGCAGTCTGAGGAAGAGAACAGCCATGTTGGGTCCACTAGGCGAGCTGGAGGTAAGCTGAGAGCGGAAGCCTACTCTGGCTCCAGTAAGGCCGGTTTTATTATTATCCGTCCTATCTAGCACAAACAAGAAGAGTAAACTGGAAAGCCACTATAGTGTTTCTCCAACCTAATATAAGTGAGCCACGAGGCAAGTTACCCAACCAATGTGCAAGAACTATTTTGTTTCCTCCTAAACCTTCCTTATTCACAAGTTTTCTTTTATTGCAAATTCATTAAGCAAAATCTGAGATCCAAGGACCAAGTCACACGCCCATCATTTCCCTCCTCTAGTCATATACACAAAAGTTGAGTGGGATTTGGGACCACCCTATTCAGGCTAAACTCTGGAAATTGATAAAAGCCCAAAACAACTGCTACACTAATTCAATACTCTCATGGACACAATAATAGTCCCTAAGGGAACTTTACCTACCAAGTAAAAGACAAACATTACCTTAGGTCCAAAGCAGGCTGCCTGGATATAAGTTAGGTAACAGGTGAATACATTAAAGGGGACAGTAATGTTTTTAGCATTAAAGTTCTGTAGGAAAATAATTATTCTAAGCATGTGTGCAATGACAGATTTGCCATAATTTTTAAAAATGCAAATTATATCCATGGGCCCTTTTTTGCCAATATACCATGTCCAACCTTGTAAAAGATGTAAATGGAGACCTATGATCCACTCAAACATACTCACTTAAAAGCAAGCTTAGCTGAAACACTTCTGGTTTTTAGTGAGCAATAGTTGTATTTTTATAATCTTAAAAATGTTTTTCTAAATCACCGGGCCATATTATTTCTGTATCTCCCCAAGATTTATCTCAAAGTACTTATATTGGTCCATTTTTCATTGCTATGATGAAATACCTCAGGCAGGCTAACTTTACATTGAAAAGCACTTTAGTTACTTCAGTTTTGAAAGCTGAGAATCCAAGATTGGGTGGCCAGACGGGTTCAACTTATGGTGAGGGAGGGCCTCACAGGTGGATCACTTCAGCTTATGGTGAGGGAGGGTCTCAAAGAGCTATCTCTAGACAACCATGACAACCTCTTTTACTCAAACCATCTCTAACTGCAGAAAGATGGTGGAGGCTTAGCATCCGTGTCAGCAAAAGTACCCCTCATAATAGATGGTAAAAGAAAAACTTCCCATGATAAAAGCCAGCTGTATGCTAATATAAACACAAAGCCAAACCTACAGAGAATACTTCAGGGAATTCTCTCCACAAAAGAGTCAAATAGACTTCCGGTTAAGATGGCAACATAGGAACCTCACCAAAAAAGGGTAGGGGATAAAAGCAAAGCAAACCCCAGCAAAATACACTTTTCTACTAAAAAGTGAGGTACATAGTAAACTTTCAAGCCCAGCAGAGAAGCAGGAGAGATCCAGAGCGTCTGGAGCCCACAGAAGCGGGCAGAAGCGGCTCCACAGCCTCCGCAGCGGCCGCGGCGGCGGCGCGGCTAGGGCGCCACCTGAGACAGCTGAGCCGCACGACTTTTAAAGGCAGGTGAGGAGATTTTTCCACTCACACCGCCTCCTCACAATCTCAAGAAACGTGGAAGGAGGTCAGTAGAGACCAACAGAGAGGCTTGTGAGGAAGAGGATCGCGTGGAGGAGCAGACAGACTTCAGCCGCCACTCACAGCCTCCCCTCCCCCACCACGAGTGCAAGCACAGCGAGCAACAGAGCTCACCAGCTCACCAGCAGCATCGGGCGCAGCGAAAGCAGAGACCCACAGACGCAGCTGACTTACTGAATCCACAACACAGCAAAGGAACCAAGCAGCCGTGCAGCATAGCTGTGATCAAACCCGTTCCAAAAGGTAACTTGGTTTTCACTAGGTTAGTACCCACCAAATAAGCCTGGTATATAATCCTGATGGATGGTCAGATCTGACATTCCTAAATAAGCTATATTCTAGGCTGCTCATTTGTTGCTTCCTGATTTGTTTCCTCCTCTGTCATTCATTGGGGAAGGGTCTCTCTTGATCACAAGCTGACCTTGGAACTCTCTACAGATCAGAAATCTTAGCCTCCCAGCTAACAGGATTAAGGGTGTGGGCTAACACATATCCTTAGGAACTGTGACTTTGTCATAATACCTGCTTTTGCACAAATACTCTGTGCTGTATTTCATTGAAGGGGTACATTGTTGAGTTAAATTTTTGGATCTTGACTGTATTCTGTTCCATTCACCCCACTTGATAATCTCATAACAGGCAAGGGTCACTTCTGGGATTACTTTGAGAGCCTTAAGAACCACACTTAACACCTTAAACTCCTGCACTGAAGATATATAATATCAGATTGACTGATACATCTAACATTACTGCAGATATTTAGAAAACCCAAGCATTAAATTAACTCAAGATGCAAAGATCTCTACATTACAATACAAGAAACACAAAACATCCAGACAATATAAATCCACCAAAAAGTATTAATATATCAGAAATGACCTTCAGTGAGGCTGACTTAGAGGACATCCCCGAGAAAGATTTCAAAAGAATGATTATAATTATGTTCAAAGAACTCAAAGAGGAAATGAAAGGGTTCAAAGACCTCAAAGAAGAAATCAAAAGATTCAAAGAACACACAGAAAACCAATTTAATGAAATAAGGAGGTCAATACTAGACATAAATATGGAAATAGAAAGAATAAAGAAAACCCACTCAGAAATGCTAGCAATAAAGAACACAGTCAGTGAAATTAAAACCTCTGTAGAAAATCTCTCTAGTAGAATGGATGAAGGAGAGAACAGAATATCGAATCTAGAAGACCAAGTAGCTGATCTAATACAGTCCAACAGAGAGAAAGACAAAATAATAGGAAGGTATGAATGGGAATTTCAGGATATTCGGGACACTATGAAAAGATCAAACATAAGAATTCAAAGGATAGTAGAAGGAGAAGAATTTCACTCCAAAGGCATAGTAGGTGTTTTCAACAAAATCATAGAGGAAAATTTCCCCCAAATTGGGAAAGAGATGCCAATGCAGATACAGGAAGCCTTTAGAACACCAAACAGACAAAACCTGGAAAGAACCTCTCCCCGCCATATTATAATTAAACTACCAAACATACAAACCAAAGAAAATATATTGAAAGCAGCTAGAGAGAAAAAGCAAGTGACCTACAAAGGGAAGCCCATCAGACTCACAGCAGATTACTCAACACAAACTTTAAAGGCCAGAAGGGCCTGGAGTGATGTATTCCAAGTTCTGAAAGATAAAAACTGTCAACCGAGATTACTTTATCCTGCAAAACTATCTATCCAAATAGATGGAGAAATAAGGACATTCCACAACAAAGACAGGCTAAAGGAATTTTTGGCAACTAAACCAGCTCTACAGAAAATACTTGCAGGAAATCATTCATGCTGAGGAGAAAGCAAAGCACACACAACAGGAAATAGGAAAAAATAAACCATACTCAAATAACAGTTAAAACAAGTGAGTAAAGGGAAAACAGGAAAAACTAAAAAATAAGAAGAATGGTGAGAATAAACACATATATGTCAATAATAACTCTTAATATCAATGGTCTCAATGCCCCTATCAAAAGACACAGACTTGCAGACTGGATTAAAAAGCAGGATCCTACCATCTGTTGCCTCCAGGAAACTCATCTCTCAATAAAAAATAGAAACCTTAGGGTGAAAGGTTGGAAAAAGGTATTTCAAGCAAATGGGCCTAGAAAACAAGCAGGGGTTGCTATTTTAATTTCTGACAAGATAGACTTCAATCCAACATTTGTGAGGAAAGATAAAGAAGGTCACTTTATACTGATTAAAGGAACACTCCAACAGGAGGACATTACAATCCTAAACATATATGCCCCTAACATGGGGGCTCCCAATTTCATCAAACAAACACTATTAGAATTAAGGTCAGAGATATCTCCTAACACAATAGTAGTGGGTGACTTCAATACCCCACTCTCATCACTTGACAGGTCTACCCAGCAAAAAAATAAACAGAGAGACATCTGCATTAAATGATATCATGGAACAAATGGACCTAACAGATATATACAGAACATTCCATCCAAATGCTGCAGAATATACATTTTTCTCAGCAGCACACGGGACATTTTCTAAAATAGACCATATACTAGGACACAAATCAAATCTTAACAAATACAGGAAAACTGAAATAATCCCTTGTACACTTTCTGACCACAATGGGATTAAACTGCAAATCAGCAACAAGAAAAACTACAGAGCATACAGAAACTCATGGAGACTAAACAGCACTTTATTGAATGATGTATGGGTCATTGAAGAAATTAAAAAGGAAATCAAGAAATTCGTAGAATCAAATGATGATGAGAATACAACCAAAACCTGTGGGACACAATGAAGGCAGTCCTACGAGGGAAATTTATAGCCCTAAGTTCATATATTAAGAAATTGGAGAGTTCAAAACTAAACAATTTAATGCTTCACCTTAAGGCTTTGGAAAAAGAAGAACAAGGAAAACCAAAAATTAGTAGACGGGAAGAAATAATAAAGGTTAGGGCAGAAATTAATGAAATGGAAACCAAAAAAACAATCAAAAAGATCAATGAAACAAAGAGTTGGTTCTTTGAAAGGATAAACAAGATTGACAAACCCTTAGCAAATCTGACCAAAAGAAAGAGAGAAGAGAGACAAAAATTGATAAAATTAGAGATGAAAAAGGCAACATCACAACAGATACCAAAGAAATTCAGAAAATCATACGGACATACTTTAAGAATATATATGCCTCTAAGTTTGAAAACCTGAAAGAAATGGATGGATTCCTGGATTCATATGACCTACCAAAATTAAATCAAGAAGAGATAAACCATTTAAATAGAACTATAACAACCACAGAGATTCAAACAGTTATAAAAAGTCTCCCAACTAAAAAAAGCCCAGGCCCAGATGGATTCACTGCTGAATTTTACCAGACATTCCTGGAGGATCTAACACCAATGCTTCTCAAACTTTTCCATAAAATAGAAAAGGAAGGAACTCTGCCAAAATCCTTCTATGAAGCCAGCATCACCCTGATACCCAAACCGGACAAAGACAGATCAAAAAAAGAAAATTATAGACCAATCTCCCTCATGAACATGGATGCAAAAATTCTCAACAAAATACTGGCAAACAGAATACAAGAATTTATCAGAAAGATTATTCATCCTGACCAAGTAGGCTTTATCCCAGAGATGCAGGGATGGTTCAACATACGCAAATCCATAAATATAATACACCATATAAATGGTCTGAAGGACAAAAATCACATGGTCATCTCAATAGATGCAGAAAAGGCATTTGACAAAATCCAACACCCCTTCATGGTGAAAGTATTACAGAAACTGGGAATAGAAGGAGCATATCTCAACATAATAAAAGCTATTTATGACAAACCTACAGCCAACATAATACTAAATGGGGAAAAACTTGAAGCTTTTCCTCTAAATTCAGGAACAAGACAAGGGTGTCCACTTTCCCCACTACTATTTAATATAGTACTGGAAGTCTTAGCCACAGCAATAAGGCAAGAGACACTCATAAAGGGGATACAAATTGGAAGGGAAGAGATCAAATTATCATTATTTGCAGACGATATGATTCTATACCTAAAAGACCCTAAAGTCTCTACCTGCAAACTGTTAGAGCTGATAAACACTTTTAGCAATGTAGCAGGATACAAAATAAACACACAGAAATCAGTAGCTTTTCTATATACTAACAACAAACGTGCAGAGGATGAAATCAGGGAATCTCTCCCATTCACAATTGCCTCAAAAAAAATAAAATACCTTGGAATAAACTTAACCAAGGAAGTAAAGGATCTCTACAATGAGAACTTTAAAAAACTCGAGCGACAAATTACAGAAGACACAAGGAAATGGAAAGACATCCCATGCTCCTGGATTGGAATATTGTGAAAATGTCAATCTTACCAAAAGCAATCTATACATTTAATGCGATCCCTATTAAAATCCCAATAGCTTTCTTCATGGAAATAGAAAAAACAATCCTAAAATTCATCTGGAAACACAAAAACCTCGAATAGCCAAAACAATTTTATAAACAAAAATCAGGCAGGTGGTATAACCATACCTGATTTTAAGTTATATTACAAAGCCATAGTAACAAAAACAGCATGGTACTGGCACAAGGACAGACAGGTAGATCAATGGAACAGAATAGAAGACCCAAATATTAATCCAAGCAGCTACAGCCACCTGATCTTTGACAAAAATGCCAAAAATATTAATTGGAGAAAAGATAGCCTCTTTAACAAGTGGTGTTGGGAAAACTGGACATCGTATGTAAAAGGATAAACATAGATCCTTGTCTCTCTCCATGCACAAGAGTCAAGTCCAAATGGATCAGGGACCTTGATATCAGACCTGAAACTCTGAACCTGCTAGAGGAAAAAGTAGAGGAAACCCTTCAACATATTGGCATAGGTAAGGACTTTCTGAATATAACCCCAATTGCTCAGCTTAATAAAATCACTAATCAACCCAAGGGACTTTATGAAATTACAAAGCTTTTGTACAGCAAAGGACACTGTGAATAGAGCAAAAAGACAACCTACAGAATGGGAGAAAATCTTTGCCAGCTATACATCTGACAGAGGATTAATATCCAGGATATACAAAGAACTCAAAAAACAGAATAATAAGAATTCAAACAACCCAGTTAAAAATTGGGTATGGAACTAAATAGAGAATTCACAGAAGATGAAATACAGAAGGCATATAAACATCTGAAAAAGTGTTCCACATCCTTAGCCATCAGGGAAATGCAAATTAAAACCACTTTGAGATTCCATTTCACTCCTGTCAGAATGGCTACCATCAAGAAAACAAATGACAATAAGTGTTGGCGTGGATGTGGAAAAAGAGGAACACTTCTACACTGTTGGTGGGAATGTAACCTGGTCCAACCATTGTGGAAATCAGTGTGGAGGTTTTTGAGACAGCTAGAAATAGATTTACCATATGATCCAGCTATAGCACTCCTAGGCATATATCCAGAAGACTCTTCTCACTTCCTTAGAGATACTTGCAAAACCATGTTTATTGCTGCTCTATTCACAATAGCTAGGAAATGGAAGCAGCCTAGATGTCCCACCACAAATGAATGGATAATAAAGATGTGGTACATTTACACAATGGAGTTCTACTCAGCGGTAAAGAAAAATGAAATTATGAAATTTGCAGGGAAATGGATGGATCTGGAAAGGATTATACTAAGTGAGGTAACTACTACTACCTTAAATATTAATGGTCTTAATTCACTCACCAAAGGAAACAAGTTGACAGAGTGGTTCAGAAAAATGGACCCTTCTACCCGCTGTCTTCAAGAAACCCAACTCACCACTAAAGACAGGTATCTCTTCAGGGTGAAAGGATGGAAAATGATATTCCAAGCAAATGGAAATAAGAAACAAGCAAGTGTTGCTATATTAATATCTGATAAAGTAGACTTCAAACCAAAAGTTATCAAAAAGGACAAAGAAAGCTACTTCTTACTCATCATGAGAATGATCCAACAAGAGGACATCAAAATCATACATCTATATGCACCAAACAAAGGTGCACTAGAGCTTACAAAACAAAACCTACATGACAGCAAAACAGAAATGAACACCAACACCATCATAGTTGGGGACTCCAATTCAACAAGAAGAATCCAAACAAAAGAGCTCCAAACGGAAAGAAATAATCAAGATCAGAGCAGAAATTAGTGACCTAGAAACTAAGAAAAGGAGAAAATTGATGAAACAAAGAGCTGATTATTTAAAAAAACAATAAAATAAACAAGACTGATAAACCCCTGGCCAATCTGACCAAGTGAAAAAAGATGTTTCAAATTAACAAAATTAATAAAGAAAAAGGAGGTCATAACAGACAAAAAAAAATGAAACTGAGCGGGGCGTGGTGGCGCACACCTTTAATCCCAGCACTCTGGAGGCAGAGGTAGGAGGATCACAACAAGTTCGAGGCCACCCAGTCTTCCAGGTCAGCCTGGACTAGCGTGAGACCCCTACTCAAAAAACCAAAAACAAAAAAAAGAAACTGGAAGAATCATCACTACTTCCAAAACCTCTATTCCAAAAAAATTGGATAATCTGGAAGAAATGGATGAATTCCTAGACACATACCACATACCAAAACTAAACTCAGAGCAGATTAATCGCATAAACCTACCACATCCATCGAGATTGGAATGGTAATCAACCTCCCCCCCAAAAAATAGGCTAGGACCAGACGGCTTCTCAGCTGAATTCTATCAAACCTTCATTGAAGAACTGAAACCAGTTCTTCTCAAACTGTTTCACATAATCAGAGAACAGGGAATGCTCCCCAATTCCTTTTGTGAAGCTAGCATCACCCTAATACCAAAATCAGACATACAACAAGAATATTATAGGCCTATATCCCTGATGAACTTAGATGCAAAGATCCTCACAAACCAAATTCAACAATATATCAAAAGTATTATCCACCTTGATCAACAGGCTTCATCCCTAGGACCCAAGGATGATCCAAAATATGGAAATTAGTCAATGTAATATACCACATAAATAAACTTCATCACAAGAACCAATGATCATTTCCATAGATGCAGAGGACTTTGACAAAATACAACATCACTTCATGATCAAAACACTAGATAGAGTAGACACGGTGGATTATATCTCAACACAATAAAGGCTATATATAAAGTACCTAAAGCTCAAATAATACTAAAGAGTCAAGGAGTTCCCATTGAGATTGGGCACAAGACAAGGGTGCTCACTCTCAACACTGCTATTCAACATAGTAGTAGAAGTCCTAGCCCAAGTAATAAGATAGGAGAAAGAAATAAAAGGGATACAAATTGGAAAGGAAGAAGTCAAGTTAGCCCTATTTGCAGATGACATGATCCTGTATATAAGAGACCCAAAAGTCTCAATCTCAAAAAGTGATTAATTCCTTCAGTAAGGTGGCAGGATACAAAATCAACACACAAAAATCAATAGCCCTTCTATATGAAAAGGACAAATACACAGAGAAAAAAATTAATGAGGCTGTCCTATTTTCAGTAGCAACAACAACAAAAAATATCAAATACCTGGGAATAACACTGACCAAGGATTGAAAGACCTGTAGATTAGAAACATAAAATCACTTAAGAAAGGGCTGGAGAGGTGGCTTAGCGGTTAAGGCATTTGCCTGCAAAGCCAAAGGATCCCAGTTCAGCCCTCCAGGACCCAAGGGGGCACATGCATCTGGAGTTCATTTGCAGTGGCTGGAGGCCTGCCCATTCATATTTTCTCTCTCTCTCTCTTTCTCTCCCTCTTTATCTCTCATTCATAAATTAATTAATTAATTTTTAAAAAAGAAAAACCAAAAATGCTTGAAGAAATTGAGAAGGACTTGAGAAAATGGAAAGACTTCCCATGCTCCTGGAAGATAGAATTGATATTATGAAAATGGCAATTCTACCAAAAGCAATATACAAATTTAATGTGATACCAATAAAAATTCCAGCATCATTCTTCATAGAGATAGAAAAAAATGATGTCAAATTCATATGGAATAGCAGCAGGTCTTGGATTTTCAAACATATCCTCAGCAAAAGAAACACCTGTGTAGGTATCAACGTATGTGATCTAAAGCTATAATACAAAGCTACAGTGACAAAAACAGCATGGTACTGGCATAAAAACAGAACCATAGACCAATGGATCAGAACTGAAGAGCCAAACCTTACGTCAAGTAATTACAGCTACTTGATTTTTGACAAACATGCCAATAATGTAGACTGGAGAAAAGACAGAATCTTCAACAAACGGTGCTGGACAAATCGGATAACCATACATAGAAAATTAAACACACATCTCACACAAAAATCAAGCCCATGTGGATTAAAGACCTCAATATAAGACCTGAAATTTCTCCTAGTGGAAGAAAAAATAGAAGGAACTCTCCACGATATATGAGTGGGGAAACACTTCCTAAACAAAACAGTAGCCAAGAAATTAAACAATCAACCAATGGGATCTTCTGAAGCTATAACGCTTTTGCACAAACATATCATAATCAGAGCCAGTAGATTACCCACAGAATGGAAGAAAATTTTTGTCATCTACACTACTGACTGAGGTCTAATATTTAGAATCTACAAAGAACTCAAAAACTTTACAGTAAAAAAATCAAACAACCCATTCAAAAAATGGAGCACAGAACTATATAGGGAGTTCTCAGAAGAAGAAATACAAATGGCTAACACACATTAAGAAAATGTTCAATATCCCTATCCATCAGGGAAATGTAAATTAAAACAACTATGATTCCACCTTACTCCAGTAAGGATGGCAATCATTAAAAAAAAATTAAATGACGGGCTGGAGAGGTGGCTTGGTGGTTAAGGCACATGCCTGCGAAGCCAAAGGACTGTGGTTCGATTCTCCAGGTTCCACGTAAGCCAGATGCACAAGGTGGCTTATGCATGTGGAATTTATTTGCAATGGCTAGAGGCCCTGGCGCACTCTCTCTCTTTCCCTCTCTGTGTCATAAATAAATAAATAAATTCTTTAAAAGAGGATGTGGAGGGCTGGAAAGATGGCTTAGTGGTTAAACGCTTGCCTGTGAAGCCTAAGGATCCCGGTTCGAGGCTCGATTTTCCAGGACCCACGTAAGCCAGATGCATAAGGGGGCGCATGCATCTGGAGTTCGTTTGCAGTGGCTAGAGGCCCTGGCGCACCCATTCTCTCTCTCTCTCTACCTGCCTATTTCTGTATCTCTCTCTCAAATTAATAAATAAATAAAGATAAAATATTTAAAAAAAAAAAAAAAAAAAGAGGATGTGGAGCCAGGTGTGGTGTCACACACCTTTAGTCTCAGCACTTGGGAGGCAGAAGTAGGAGGATTGCCATGAGTTCAAGGCCACCCTGAGACTACATAGTGAATTCCAGGTCAGCCTGGGCTAAAGTGAAACCCTACCTCGAATAAACCAAAAGAGGACGTGGAGAAAGAGGAACCCTCATTCTATTCCCTTACTGGGCAGTTATCCTAAATGCTCCACGCTTCATTACAAAGATATTTGCTCAACCATGTTTATAGCCACTCAATTCCTAACTGCTAAGAACTGGAATCAATCCAGGTGCCCATCACTGGATGAATGGATAATGGAGTTGTGGTACATTTGCACAATGGAATTCTACTCCACAGTAAGAAACAAACAACACAAATTTGTAGAAAAAATGCATGGACTTAGGAGGGAAAAAACACAAACTAAACCCAAAATGAACTTGTATAGAAACCTTTATCCTTGAAGATATACTAAAAGATATAACCCTCAACAGGAGCATGGAGGGAGCACCTGAAAAGAAGGGCCCTGGAGAGGGTAGGATGAAGCCTATCCTTAAAAAAACATTTTGGCTCTGGCCTGTAACTCCCAGTACCAGAATGTGGTTGTTACCCACAATGAGCTGTTGATCCTAGAGACCTATGAGGTCCCCAAAACAAGACAGTCTTCTGTCAAAGCACTTGATTACCTGCCTGAGGTAAAAGGTAATATCCTTTTGCTGCCAGCACAGAACACAGAGAGACCTGGCTATAATCTAGAAGAGAGCCAGTTCCCAGACAGCCCATCTAGTGCTGGAAAGTGCTACATGAGCTACTGGCAAACAATGGTCCAATCAACTAGGGGTGTAAGCAACTCGGAAGAAAACACCCTGACAAGATATACACACAACTGCAATAGTGGCACACAGCCTTGGTGGGTAACCAATAGCTTTCTGATTGGCTAAGAGATCTGCTCAGTGGAAAGAGACCCATGCCTGGAATTGGGAACCAAATCAGAATCCTATGGAGACAAAGATTATGCTCCCCAATGTCAAGATCCTACTAATATCTTTGGCTAAAAGAGAGACTACATCCATCAAATTCTCCCTAAATTAATAATGCTTATCCCATTTAACCTGTGCCTACTTCTCTCACCATTGGCGAATCTGTTTTTCTTTTTCAGAAGGTAGTCAGACCCGAGGAGAAAAACTACCTACCATCTCACTTCAGCCAAGCCCCAGCTGAAATCAGAGGAATTGGTGAAACAAGCAAGAATGCAGCCTAAATGGAGAGAGCCTGACAATCAGCACCAGGGTGAAGGAGACAGATGCTGAAGATACTCAACACCTACCAAAGCAGAGATCCAGGGGTTCCTAAGAGCTCACCACTGACGAAGACTTAAAATACACCCAATACCACTCAGGGAGGTTTTGCAAAAGAGGGGGCAGAAAGATTGTAAGCACCACAGATTAGGACATCAGGCCCAGAGGCATTGCCTCTCCCCAGTTACTGACTGCTGCTCCCACAACACATAACTGACAACTCCATGGGGATTACCTGCAACCCTACTAAGGAGGGCCCCCAGAGGAATGGGGGCAGGGACGAGGGAAAGGATGGTACCAACACATGATGTACCCATACTAAGTCTGTCCATAATAAAAAATTTCAAGAAAAAAAAAAAGATTACATATGCAGGAGAAAACTGCTTGATCTCTGTAGTAGTGCTTGGTTTATATACTTTTCCTCTTTGATCATATGCTATATGCTTTAATAAAAGACATAGGGTAAGCCTAGAATCTGCCAATAGCATTTTTCTATTGGCCAAGGTATTGTAAGCATAGCATCCACATTTTTTTAAAGCAGACATTTTTAAAGTAACAAATCTCTAAAAATGCAGATATTTGTACCCTGAACATCATATACAGTTTGTGATTTTTAAATTTTATGTATTAGATCTAGACATTTATATATAATTTTATATATATATGTGTGTGTGTGTGTTCCTATAAATAAGTATAAATGATGATAAAGATATATTTAAGATTGGAAACAAGCATCAAATAGAACGAATCCTCATTCAATAAATGTTCCCAGGCATATAAACATAAGTTTGTAATAAACATTTATAGCTGGAAATACATTCTTTCAAAAATCATGGCAGTGTTGTTAAAGTATGAAGATGAAAATAATTCTTAACTAAAAAGTTCACAATCCAAGGAATCTTAGACCTAATAACAGTCCGAGCCATCATTTGATGAGAACACCAGGGGCCAGAGAAATCAACTTCTCAGAGTAAAATGACTACTTTGTCATAAGGTGGAGTAGAAGAATGTCCCATCGAGTAATCTAATGATGCACTTGTCTCTTCTTTTAAACAATGTTCAAGGCATCCGATTACCCTTAAGGCATCACAATATTATAGAAAAGAAATTCCATGATAATTCACGACTAGCTGGCCCACTGCCCAAGTCCCCCTCACAGCACCACATCACCTGAGTACTAACTCCTAGCACAAAGACCCTGGCCTCTCCCTGAAGAAAATCACCTGAAAAAATTAAAGTAGCTCCAGGTACATCTATTAAAGCCTCCCTCTTACTGTAGGTTTCATGGAGGTGAAATGTAATAACTAATACTCAGAAACAGACCAAAACAAAAAAAAGAGAGAGAGAGAGAGATCACTTGGAAAAAGTAAATAAACAAAAGCCAACCAAAATTATATAAACTAATAAAATTAAATGATTACAAACAACCTCTCACTTCATTGTCCAAATATACCAGCCCAGAGAAACACAAGATCAGGAAGAAGCATGCCTTTGGTATAAGCCTGTATTGCACACAACCTTCAGTGACAATAAAACTATTAACATGTCCCATCTAATTTCTGTGACTAACATATAATTTTCATAAATGACAAACACACACAAAATGTAGATTTTGTATGCACATGTACACAAGAAAGCACTACAGTAGCCAGTATTCTCAAACTGTCAATATTCAAAAATGTTGAAATCCAAAGTTGGTGAAGTGCCAAGACCCCCAAATGAGTGTGGAGTCCCCAGGAGTTGCCCAGTGAACCAAAAAAAAAAAAAAAAAAAGCCGAGACTTTCGAATGCAATTAACAGCAGGATTCTTTTATTCTCCCGCCTAGGTAGGGGCTCAATCCACACAGACCGAGGCAACTGGAGTGGGAGAGAGCCCCGGCCCTCAGAGGGAAGGAATTTATATAGGGAAAGAAGAGGGGAAAGAAGCACAAGGGTTACATCTCAGGTCAGTAGACCGTTTGCAGAACTTATCTGTTGCAAGGGCTGGAGGCCCCCACGGCTGAGTATCTCTGGAAGGTCCTTCAAGTGGAGACTGCCCAGAAGCCTGGCGGGGGAGGGGGTTTACAGCTGGGCAAGCAAGCATAGATTACAGAAGTGAAGGTCAGCACATTAGTTAGCTAGTTCCTTATCTGAGTCAGACCTGGGCTTCTTTGTTTAAGATGACTGTCTGTTCTACAATGGCAGTACTAATGTCTGACTATTGAATGATGTTACAAGAAGCCAGATGTAGCATGCTATTTCTTTTTGGTCTCTCACAAGTAAGGAAGAAGAAACTTTAACTTGGTTTAACCTTTACAAAAGTAGGTTAAGGGAGCTGATAAGCTGAGGAATTTCCAGGGGGCTTATTTCAACAATGCAATTGCAACTTGTTTCAACATTAGAAGTTACTAGGTAACTATCTTGAGTCATTGAGGCCAGTCGTTTCTCCCCCTATTCTCGGAATCAACAGGGTGGGGATTGTCTCAGAAGTCAGGTGGTTTCTCAAAGGTGGCCAAAGAGTTACAAAAATGGCTGTACCTGAGACAAGCGAGCAAGCAGGGTTACAGAAGCTACATGTAGCAAGTTAGTTAAAAAAAATTTTTTTGGTTCCGCACTGGTATTTCAAGTCTTTTCCCAAGACATACAGAAAATTTGTGCAGGGAAAAGCCTTTGGCTGCAAGCTATGAGAAAGCATCAATACTTTAGTATGTCGTTCATATGTTCATTATACAAAGTGAAATGATATTTGGATTCCAAGTTAATTTAAGAATCTATCATAACCCTGAAAATTATTCTAACATTATTTCAGCTGCACACATTCTTTCTTTGGGAAAATACATACTGTGTCCTCTCATCCAGTAATGATGAGAAGCCAAGAAAGAGCAGTGACTTTAAACAAGAGCCCTTGTCATTCTTGTCATCACACACAGAGGGGCACAGCTGAAGAATGGGGCTCAGTCACACCAAGTCCTTGATATCTATCCCTAGCCATGTTCCTCCTAACCAAAGTGCTAGGTGGGCACTGACTTAGTAGGTATCTCGGAGTGACCCCTTGAGAGGAGTAAGGGGCCTATTTGGATACCCACTGTGGTAGTTAGAATATATGTCCCCCAATATATTCAGTGTTTTATTAGTTTATAATTTGCATCTGCAATCACCTTGCTAGAGGCAATGTCAATGGGGGCCAGTCTTAAGGTGTGGTGGATTTGAGAGTCCATTGTAAAGATATGCAAAGTGTGCCTAGCAGGAGTTCCTGAAGTGTGCTGTGTGACTCTTTTGGCTGTAGTTTTGCTCTGTGTACTGTGTGCCTGGTTGGTTTTTCTCTCTCTGCTTGGCCCTGTGAGAGCAGGCTGCTTCTTCTGCCATTATGGAACTTCCCCTGGATCTGTAAGCTTCAATAAATAATATCCCTTCTTCCATAACTGTGCCTGGTCTAGAAATTCATATCAGTGAACCTGAAGCTGTCTGCTACACCCACCAAATCCTGTAGCCTATGCCTCCCCTGGTCCAGTAAGTCCTCCCCTTCATGCTTAGAGAAAACCATGGATTACTCCCAGTCCAAACACACAGCTAATTCCTGCTACTTAAAGAGTACATGGGGAGAAAGTAAACATAAGGCAGTGGTTAGTTATCATGACTCTGAAGAAACCCCACCTAGGATCAGATCCACAGTGCAAAGCAACCCACTGCACTGTTCTTATTAATCAGGGTCAAAGAGATAATATCAACCACCTCAAAACATTAATCTGAAGCCTCCTACTTTCCAAGAGAGTTGGCAATCATATGAAAAAGGAAAATGTACATAAAATAATGGTAAATGTCCTCAAGAATTACTCTAGACATTCAGTGTCAGGAAATAACTGCTTTATGTAAGTTATTTGATGATGAATTCATTCGTGATTCCTTCAGGATAGATAGCATGATGTATACCTTTTGGCTATGATCTCTGTTCATTTTTCAAGAAGGCTAAATTTTGCATGAATGAGCAAACCAGAATAGGTGCTCCCTGCTGCTATCAAAACAGACACTACCAGTCCCTACAATGAAGAAGGAAAACGAAAAATATATTAAACAACTTACCTGAAGGTACATGTTTTATTAATCTGTATGGCTCCATAAATGCTTCAGGATAAAACACTTTTAAAGTACAGTGCCTATTAATGAGAAGACGAGAGCAACTACCTAAAATTCTGTACCTCTCACTCTTATTCTGAAGGTGAAAAAAAACAGACATTCCCTCTTACTGCCATGCTATGCATCTCTTTAACAAGACAACACAAAGGACAAACTTCAATGACTTGATAAATAAAATACATTTTTCAAATATACCCAATAATGCCATTTTGCTAATATTAAAAATACCTTACATAGCCCTTCTATGGCAGAGAATAAAGTCACTTCAAAGCCTCATCACGAGGTCCTTGGCATCTCTGAAAGCTGGCAAGTTTTTAAAAAATAATATGGGCTGGGGATCTCTTACCTAGCATGCACAAGGCCCAAGGTTCAATCCCAGCCCTGCAAAATAACAACAACAATAATAACAACAACAACAAATATTCTGCAAGGACTTAACTATATATGGGAAAAATAGAAGCACAAAAAATACATTTGAAGACACTTTTAAAATCTAATAAAATTTGGGGCTAGAGAGATGGCTCAATAGTTAAGGAGCTTGCCTGAAAAGCCTAATGATTCCATTGGATTCCCCAATATTCACATAAATCCAGATGCACAGGCGCATGTATTTGGAGTTTGTTTGCAGGGGCTGAGGCCCTGGCATGCCCCCCTTTCCTTCCTTCCCATCCTCCTCCCTCTCTCTGCTTATAAATAAATAAAAACACATTTTTAAAAACTTAATTTAAAAAATCTAACAGGGCTGAAGAGATGGCTTAGTGGTTAAGGTGCTTGCCTGTAAAGCCTAAGGTCCCATGTTTGAATCTCCAGGTCCCACATAAGTCAGATGCACAAGGTGGGAGATAGGTCTGGAATTCATTTGCAGTGGCCACAGGCCCTGGTGCGCCCATTCTCTCTCAAAGAAAAATAAAAATTTTTAAATTTAAATTTAAAAAATCTAACAAAACTTTTTAAGTATTCCAGCAGCTTAAAATTTAAATTCCATGAAATGTACTCATTGAAATAATATAATGCCTTTTTTTTTTTTTTTTTTTTTTTTTTTTTTTTTTTGCGAGATAGGGTCTCACTCTGGTCCAGACTGACCTGAAATTAACTATGTAGTCTCAGGGTGGCCTCGAACTCTCGGCGATCCTCCTACCTCTGCCTCCCGAGTGCTGGGATTAAAGGCGTGCGCCACCACACCCGGCTAATATAATGCATTTTTAAAAATCTTTGCAGTGTGTGATGTATGTATGTGTTCATAGGTGTAAGCACAAGGCATGCACATGCCACAGTGCCCGTGTGGAGGTCTCAGTTGTTGGTCCTACCTTCCACCTTATTTGAGGCCAGCTCTCTGCCACTATTTAAGCCAGCCTAGCTGGATTTGGAGATTCTCCTGTCTCTATCTCCCATCTTGTCATAGAAATACTGAGATTAGAGACATGTACTACCACACATGGCTTGGCACAAGTTGAGGATCAGGTCATCATGCTTGCTGTGAAGCATCTCCCCAGTCCTGAAATGGTTTTTAATCAACTCACAGAGCTATACAACCCAGCAGTGACTCCTAATCCTTACAAGCACTAATCTAGATTTGCCTGTGCTAGACATGTCATACAAATGGGACTACATGACACATGGTTTTCTGTGACTGGCTTCTCTCATTACGCATCACACTTTTGAAGTCAAAAGGACTCTAAGAAGATGAGGGATGCTCATGGGACTCGCCCATCAATTCCTCCCACTGTCATGTTTTTCAACCTTGCACAAGTGAGGCAGATGCAGAAGGGGTCACAAAGGCTCAGATACACACTCTGTCCTCCAGGAGCTTCATGCTAAGTAAAAGGACCAGGTATACATTCTGCCCTCTAGGAGCTCCATGCCCAGTAAAAGTATACCACAGCCATGTATAATAAGTATTTCGTAAATGAGTTGACTACCCAGAGAAAAGTACACAAAACACCACATGAGTTTAGAGAAAGGCAAACAGGATCAAGAAACATTTTGAAGACTGGAAAGATGGCTTAGTGGTTAAGGCATTTGCCTGCAAAGCCTAAGGACCCAGGTTCAATTCCCTAGGACCCATGTAAGCTACATGCACAAGGTGGTTCATATATCTGGAGTTCATTTGCACCAGCTGGAAACCCTGGTGTGCCCATTTTCTCTCTCCCCCTACCACTCTGCCTCTCAAATAAATAAATATAAAAATATTTTTTAAAAAGAAACATTCTGAAAAAAGCAACCTTCAAAGCACCCTCATGTACACACTCAATTCCCCTCCCCCAACACACATACACTCACCAGTTAGTTTCAATGGGTTACGAAATTAAGGATGGAGGCATTGTCTTTAGTAGCAAATGCATGACCCTTCACTTTGATATTACATCTGCATTTACTCCTATGCTCTCATCTCCCATTTAGTATGTATATTTTTTAAAAAGTTATGATTCCCAAAAATCACCAAGCCTTTTTATGATTCTAACTACTTGTGGTAGTTGCAATGTAAGCCCCCTTAGACTCAGGTGTTTTATTAAGCTTATAACTTGGACCTCCAGTAGCCTAGCTGGAGGAGGTGTCATCCTGGGGTCCAGATCCTAAGGTGTGTTTGGGGGCAGATCTGATTTCTAGCCAAAAGGTATGTGGAGAGGTTTGAACTCTGCCTGCTTGTTGGTGTTTTTGTTTGTCTCTCTCTGCTTGGATGTGTGAAAGTGGTTTCTTCCACCATTTGATAGAACTTCCCCTGGATCTGTAAGCTTGAAATAAATCCCTTCCTCCCCAAAACTTATGCCTGGTTTGGATGTTCATCCCAGCAACATGAAGCTGTCTAAACCACCACTGTATTTACTACCATTTCTTTTCCCAAGAAATGCTCTCCATCATCCTGTCACACTCTACCACCAAATCCATCAAGTCCAACTATAAGCTCCTATTCATCCTTGAGCATTCAACTCCAGTGTCTCACCTCCTGCATGAAGTCTACCTTGTCTTTCCAAGGCAGTCAGTCCTGAGCCAATCCTGTGCACCACATGTTTCTCCATTACAGCTCAGAGTCCAGCTCTTCTCTAGTCATCTCTGAACTTAGCACTTAATACAGTAACTGGCACACAGCCAGTACTAAATAAATGTTCAGAACAAGGATATATAAAACCTAGTGAAAGGTAAAAGGGATGGACAGAAAGTAGCTCACTTTGTCAAGGATCAACCTGGAGCTGGTAGAAGGTAGTGATGAACTTACAGGCCGAGCTATGTGCTAGCAAAGGGAAAAAAGGGGCCATCTATTGATCTCCTGCTATATTTCAATACCAGCACGTTATCACATTTAGTCTCTATGACAACCATTTGAAATTGGCATTAGTCTCTCCATTTCACCTTGGAGGAAAATGAGGTAACTTGCCCAAGAATACACGATGATTAAGACTACTAAGTGGCAAAGGCTCTTTGAACACTAAACACACACCCCACACTCTTCTCTTCCAAGCTGATTCACCTACTGCCTTTTATATCCCATTGGAAGGTCTGGGCCTTGTCCTCTTTTGACACAATCACATTTCATCACAGCCAGCAGAGATGATGGTCCCAGCTACCTTTGCACCTGGTCCAAATCCTGTCTAGGAGGTAAATCAGAAATTATACTGTAGAGCTGGAGAGGTGGCTTAGCAGTTAAGGCACTTGCCTGTGAAGCCTAAAGACCCAGATTCAATCTCTCTCCAGACCCCACATAAGCCAGATGCACAAAAGTGATGCAAATGCAAGGTCACACATACCCACTGGGTGGCCCAAGTATCTAGAGCTCAAGTGCAATGGCAAAGGCCCTGGCGTGCCAATTCTCTCTCCCCCTCTCCCTCTCTCTCTCCCCCTATCCCTCGCTCTTGCTTTCACTGTCTCTCTAAAAAATAAAAACAAAACATAAAAAATTAATATTAAAAAGAAGGAGGAGAAGAACCAGGAAGGTCTCTGACAGTCCCACTAGAAGAATATAAACTGACTGCAGAAAAGAGTAGTTTCAATCAAAATATAACATGGCAACAAAAAGTTTCAGTTCAAAGTCCCATAAACTGTAATGAGCAATTAAAATGAGCAGTTCAAAAACAGGTTGTTAAAAGTTTGACTGTGTCATTTTTACATATGATTTTTTGTACAACAATCAGCACAGTTATGGAGCAATGGCTGTCAGTACATGTATAACGTCTAATAGTACAGGAAAGAGAATTACAGAAAGTAATTTATTATCTGCATGTTTATCAGGCTTCATAAAATTATTTTAATTGGAGGGGAGGAGGAAAAATATTTTAATTACACAGTGTTTTCTTAAATATTTTTATTTAAAAACTAATAACATGTCAAAGGCCAAAGAATAATTATGATAAGGGGACTATAACTTCCCATTATCTTGTAATAATCATGCTAAAAATTTTCTGAGTTAGAATATTAAAACAAAATTTTAAGTAAAGTTTTAAAAAGATGTTACAAAGGCAGGTTATGGCCTCAATCCCATGGGACTTCCAGAGAAGTCAACATGGGACTAAAGAAATGGCTCAGCTGTTAAAGGCACTTGTTTGCAAAGCCTGATGATCCAGGTTCAATTCCCCAGTTCCTACGTAAAGCCAGATGCACAAAGGGAGTATGCATCTGGAGTTTGCAGTGGCAGGACACCCTGACACACCCATTCATTCTCTCTCTCTCTCTCTCTCTCTCTCTCTCTCTCTCTCTCCCCCCCATGCCTGTCTCTCTCAAATAATAAAAATTTTAAAAAAATCAACATGCTAATTAGAAAATTTAGAAAAACAAAGTGTACCCAACAGGCCTCATTTTCTTCCTAGTTCAAAACTGAAACATGGATGGAAGATGACCAAAGTGAGGGGCCTTAGCATCACTCAAAGTTCATATGCATGCAGAGCTCTGCCAAGTTCAAGGGGAATGTAAAAAGGGCTGTCGGGAGTACCTCATAAAAATGGTGCTACTTCGCTAATTTTTTGAAAGTCACCTATAATCCCAGCACTTTGTAGGTTGACGCAAAAGGATCAGAAGCAAGCCTGGACAACATGAATTCCTGTCTCAAAAATGAATTTCTCCCTCCCCCCTCCCTCTCTCTCTCTATCTGCCTCTCTCTCAAATTAATATATAATTTTTTAAAGGCTGGAGAGATGGCTTAGTGGTTAAGGTGCTTGCCTGCAAAGCCAAAAGACCCAGGTTCAATTCCCACAGAACCCACATAAACCAGATGCACAAAGTGGCGCATGTGTCTGGAGTTCATTTACAGTGGCTGAAGGGCCTGGCATGCCCTTTCTTCTTTCTCTCTCTGTCTCTCTCTATCTACCTCTCTCTCAAGTAAATACATAAAACTAAAAATATTTAAATCATTTAAAAAGGCAAGATTCAGTCTATAACTTAGCTTGTTATATGACAAAACAATACAAATGTTTTAGGGGAGTTGGGAATATTAGATTCTAATAATTTTTATTCAAATCAAAATTATCCTGAATATATAATAACTGATTTTCCTATCATTCCTCAGATCTATCCTGAAAAATGGCATACAGTAATCAATATTCTATCATAGCCTTTAAAGTCATGAGATAACCACATGCCAAAAGCAAGACATGCAGCTGATAAATTCAATGTATCCCTCCAAAATACAATGTTAAACATAGCCAATCTGACATTGCACAACAAATGGTGATAAAAAGGAAATGGAAGAGATGGTCAACATGCATATGAGCGAAACTAAATTCTTAGAGCTTTCTCTTCCTTTGCTAGTCAGGATTTAATTTATGTGTTTGAACACAGAGGGAAGCCATTCTTCCCAGCCTCTCCACATTGGCCTGAGCAGATGCAAGCATAGGCTGGCCTTGCAACTTCTACCCAGAAACCAAACTTTCAATATTGCTGAGCTTCAGGACACCAGAAGCCCTAGGCTTCAAAGATCTGGCATGCAGGGTGGGGGAGGGGAACAACCCTTGATGGACAGAGGGCAGAACATCCACCCTTCTAGAAGAAAAGACATGAACCTTGAGTCACAAACTGAGGTCCATCAAGAACAGCCACATATTTGAAGCCACCATGCACTAAGGTCTGGTGTAAGGGAGCTCAATTCTCAAAGTCCCTAACAACAGAAAGTGAGTAAGGGGTTCTGACAGAGGCGACAGCCAAGGCTACTGAGCTCTAAGCCCAGACACAGTGACTTAACCCAGAATTCCAGAGGCCAAAGACATTCCAAAGAAGGGAAGGCAGGAGTGTAACAGGAGCTGCTAGTGCAATGGCCCAAGAGGGGAAAATCCCAACTTGCTTCAGCCCTCCCCAAACTTTGACAAAGCTATACTAAGGATGACTTTTTTCCTAAACCAAATCAGTAACTGGGGGTGGATTCCAATCAGTGTCCCTCCCTAGCCACTGCCCCTATAAACTCACTTACCCAAGATGATGTTCAAGAAAGAGTTTTTCCAACAAGACACTCGGGTCTGCTATGGTTGAGGCCTGAAACTAGCAGAGTATGTGTACTACCTTGTGCCCAATGGAACTGCTCCTTGTCTTTAGCTGACACATGTCTATACATCAAGCTTCATGTTCTCATTTGTTTTAGCTCATTCATCCCAAAAACATGTATTAAACATCAGGCATTATAATCCAGTCCCTGTGACTGTGGACATAGGTCTGTAACAAGGTAGGGGAAAAGATCAACATATATGTATTTACAGTATAATTTAGTATATCTGAGAACAAGGATCAGCACAAGTAGAATTTGTAACACAAGAAGGCTCTTTTTAAAACATCAACTTAGACGGGAAGGTGGGGAAATGGCTCCTGAATGAAACTTCCCCACTCTCTGAGGCCTGCTTCTAGCCCACTCTGCCTAACTGCCTGGCCTTTATCCATAGCAAACACAGTTCTGCAAATGTTCCCCAGCTCAGCCAAGAGAGCCACAGTAGTGCAGGGGAAATGCAAAAGTAACATGGAAAGAGGTGCTAAGAGAACAAATGAGAAATAGAAGCCATGCTGTCTGGAGGGTAAGTCAAAGGACAATTAGGGGACTACTGGTAAGGACTAACTAGGAACAGTACAGAGTGCTGAGGGTCCACACAGGCAAGGCATGGCACTCAGACTGTTTCTAGGCAGGGATCTCAACAACCAAACAGCCAGACAAAAGCAGAGGGTAAAAGTTGTGGAGTCATGCTGGCCAGATGGAGGAAAAGCACAGAGACAGAAGAGAACAAGTCAAACCTCCCAAAAGTACAAGTTTAAAGACACTCAAGAACTTCACTGTGATGGCACAAGGATGTTTAGCATGGGAGTGGAGAGTCTGGGAGATGACCAGGGGCTTGAAAGAGACTTAAGACTTCCTCTTAAGAAGAAGGGGACCTCCCTTATTTCCAACAGAGGGATGACATGATTGGTTTTACACTTTGCAAAGATTAATGGGGCTGTGGCGAGAACAGACTGGGAAATGCAAGGTTGAAGACATGGACCACAAGCATGAGTGAAGCAGGAGAAAGATGTCAGCCGGTCACATGAGGGCAGTGACACCAGGATGGAAGCATACCTAAAACCTGAAATCACAAAATGGAAAATGTAGAACAGGACTCTACAGTTACTCATAAATACAAAGCAAGGCCATGGACGTCCCCAAGATAGCAACAGTGGAATAGACTACAGCAACAATTAATTATTAATTAATTATAGAACAAGGCCTGCAGGTGTCCCCATGAGAGCAACAATGAGACAGACTACAGCAACAATTAATTAAATACAGAGCAAAGCCTGCGGGTGTCCCCAAGACAGGAAGGGCTACAGCAACAATTAAATACATAAGGAGCAAGGGCATGCAGCATGAGGGGCAGAGCATGACAACACACATACCCAATAGAGGAAGTGCTGCCCCTACTCTGAGTCACAGTCTGGCTTTAAGCAGCTGTATACTACCCCACCATACAATCTGTGAGATATTCCTTCACCTTCTATCTGTACAGTAACCAGAGCATTACCTAAAGTAAATTTAAGCTCCAATCATTTGCTCCTAACTAATTAGATCCCATGTTTCAATTAGCCATTCATTCAGGGAAACTAGAGCATGTAGCTGTCAGGAGCATGCCAGGGCCACTCTGAGGAAAAGTTTGAGGACTCACTGTAATGATCCACATGGGTTCCCATGACTTTGCACAAACCTCCAGTACCCTGACAGCTGTCAACAAAGTGTCAAAGAGCCCTGGGGCCAGAACAGGTTTAAAAGTGAACTTAAAACATTGATTGTTCCCAGGGAGTAGGGACTTGGCCTAATCTAGAGCACTGCAGGAGGAACTGAGTGAGCCAGCGAGCCACGAAAGGGTAAAGAGAAGAAATAAAATGCTGTGTCAGGCCTTACTTTTTAAAATGTTTTTACAAGAAAAATCATCATCAACAACAACAATATCCTACCATTTGGCTGACAGCTGAAAAGTCGACGGATTGATTGTGAATACCTCCGCTGGCAACAGAAAAATGTACATTTGAAACTCCCTCAGGAATTTATCTCAAGGGATCTGGGCCATCCTGATGATGCCCTATAAAATCTGTCAATGCCAAGAAAGGCAAAAATATTGCCAATTAAGTGTTTATTTTACAACTGGCATATAAAATTTAAGTCAAAGCAATATTCTGTGGATTGTGTTTCATATTCCATTAGAGCAGTTTAAATAACCAGTGTCATGTATTTTATCACTCTTAATACCAGATTATAAAATTTCTACTTCACAATTGTTATATCATTAATGATATCCCTGATTTATGTGGTTGTCTTGCCCACTATCTTATAATTCACTTTAAAATTAGTGCCCAAAACCTACTGTAGTAAAAATAGGGAAGAGTTTCCTTAAAATAGCTTCTTTTTTCCTGTAGTCCTTGAAGGTACAGAGACTTAACTTCCAGCTCCTGAGAACTGTGGCTTTTGGCATGACCACAGCTCTACTCCCAGCATGCATCTCTTCTGCTTCGAGTCAGTCACCATAGGCAGGGAGGTTCTGACCTGCTGGACTTCGTACCTAATCTGCAAGTGCAGTCAGTTATACAAAGGTAGTCACCAGGTAGGGGCCACTGAAATTTTAACAGGAAGCTGAGCTAGGGGTCAACCCACTACCTAGGAAATCACTGGGCAGAATTTCCTAAGTGCAGGAACTGATGGAAAATGTGACTCGGGAGCGTATCAGAAACCAGTACACTTTGGCTCTAAGATTCCTCCTATCATGCACCTCAATTTCTTTGGGTAACTCCCTTTCTTAAAATATAAACTCTCTAGTCAGTGACTGGTTGCTTCATAAAAAGATTTGTTATGTCCCCCTTTGGGTCTTAAAGTAGTTTAATTTTTTTAATCATTTTACTTATTTATTTGAGAAAGAGAGAGAGAGAAAGAGGCAGATAGAGAGAATGGGCACATCAGGGCCTCTAGCCACTACAAACAAACTCTAGATGCATGTACCACACATCTGGCTTTACATGGGCACTGGGAAATTGAATCTGAGTCCTTTGGCTTTGCAAGCAAGTATCTTAACCACTGAGCCATCTCTCCAGCCTGGAGTTTAAATTTCTGCTGGTTTCTCAAAAGCAAATTAAGTGACAATAGTCAGAAATCAGATGGCCCATAGGGAAGTGCCCTAGACCAGGGGGAGAAAGACTGAACCTTGGCCATATAGCCTTTTGTCACAAGCCCCTACCCCTTTGCCACTTCTCCTTAGACCACACAATGGCTTTCCTTCCTTTTCTAGTTTCAACACAGCCTTTACATCATCCTTCCCAGAACTCACCTGTGTCATCTCACTTAACCTGCTCCAAAATCATCTGTTACTTACACTGCACTGCTCACACACTAAAGGACAACCATTTTATCTTTTTTTCTTTGTAGGGCCAGTTAAGGACAAATGAAAAGGCTTGTATGGTGGTTCACTTTTTCATTGAAAAGAAAATGGCTCTACTGAGTGTAGTGTAGAATATACATATTCTTACCATTCAGACTTTTGTTTGGTGAATATAAAAATATCAATGAAAAATCAGCACTTTATTTTTAACCATAAAAATGTCATTAACATCTGGATGTACTTGAAGAAGCAACTAATACAACTCCCTAACCCTGCATCCTAAAATTAGATGGACTGCTCAGCAGCTGCCTAGGCCCTAGCAGATGAAATCAAGCTCCTTAACCCACAACCAGCACACCCCTTGGGCCCAGGAAGCCTCATCACATTAATCTGGTCGGTGTACTTACTGGGAATACCTTCCACACCAAGACCTGGGGGGGGGGGGGCTCTCCGTTAGGTTTGCCTCCAGTCCATTTCTTCCAATGGAAAGCCAATCTTCTGACCCCCTTCTTTGAATTCCTATTTACCTTCCAGACTTCTTTATATATTCTATCTCGCTTACAAATTTATTTACTTACTCCAAACTACTGACAAAGCAAGTGGAATATACAAAACTAGTACCTGCTCACTAAATTATCATATTAAATATGATTTGACCCAACTAATACTTTCTTCAAGACAAAGACCACTGCCAAGTGAATACTTATTGACAATGAAACTGACCATGTGAGTTCTTTTGTCTCTTTTTAAATCTGGACTCTTTTGTAATACTATTTATTTATTTATTTATTTATTTATTTAAGAGAGAAAGAGGGAGAGAAAGAATGTGCACGCCAAGGGCCTCCAGCCACAGCAAATGAACTCCAGATGCATGCACCACCTTGGGCATCGGGCTAACATGGGTCCTACGGAAATCAAACCTGGGTCCCTTGGCTTTGCAGGCATGCACCTTTAACAACTAAGCCATCTCTCCAGCCCTAAATCTGGACTTCCTATAGACAACCTTTTTTGAAGAGAAAATACTGGCCACTGGTTTAGATTTAATGCCCTGGTAGTTCCAAGCAAATTATCCATTACATAACACCTAAGTACAAGAGCTGAGACACTGGCCTCAACAAATGTCACATGTTAAAAGTTGAGGACACAGACAATGCACCTCCCTCCTAATGTTAAAAGTTCAGTGAAAGCAATAAGCAGAGCTTGTTTACTTTGAACCCTCCCTACAGTACTATGTCTAAATGAGCCTTAAAGAGTTGATTAAAATAGCTAGAAGGGCCAGATTCTGGGAGGAAAATACATACAACATATAGATGGATCTTTTCCCCAAATTGGCTATTTAGCTTGGACTGTGTTATTTCCTGCTCAAATTGGTTCCCTGCAATTTGTTATGGCTGCCAAATACTTAGTGAACTCAGTGATAAACTTCTACAAATCGACAAAACTGTCTTATTTTTCACAATGACAAGAAATTTACAGAGAAACTTGCAGAATGAGGATAATATCATCTGTCTCTTTTTTCCAGATTTATCATTTTCAACTGATTGCCAGTGGCTTAGGAAACCAATAAATAGCCTCCTAACACCATTTCCTGTCTGATTTTCTCATATGATCTGGGACATCCTCTTCTGCAGAAGACAGGGTCAAACATGAGTGGTGTGACCTCACCACAGGCCAGGAAAATGAAAAGATCAAGGCCAAAAGGAAAAAGTCAATACTCAACTTTGATTTTTAAAATCAAAAGATTCAAGACGTTAATTAAAAAAACATGTACAAGTATGTACAACAGTGGCATTCCCTTTGTCAAGTTAAGAAAAAAAATAGCCCATCTAAAAGCCAGCCAGTGTAGTTAAGATCATGCAACAAATCATGAGAGGCAGCAAGGACAGAGTTAAGTTCTTTAGAGTACATTCATTTATTAAAGTGGCATCACAATCTGCTGCGTGCCACACAGTATATTATTTTGCTCAAGCAGCTTTACATGCAAATACTCATCGCCACGAGTCATTGATCTGCTTCAAGGTTTAGAAAAAAAAAAAAAGATTCAGTAAAGTCTTCAGAGAAACTTACTTTCTTAGAGCATAAATTATATCAGTGTGTGTGTGTGTGTGTGTGTGTGTGTGTGTGTGTGTGTGTGTGTGTCAAACATAGTTCCTATATTCAGAAATCCTAAGGTTCTCAGTCCATCAATTACAGTGCCCCATATTCACACATATGAATAGCCTAGGGCTGGTATGAATAAGAGTCCTTGGAAGAAAGAAAGCATTTTAATAAATATTAAAAATTCAACTCACATTTAATATATAATTTACTTGACATTGAAAAATATTGAAAAGGCCGGTGACATTTTTATCAATACATTTTTGTAGGTTTGAAAAATGATTTCATATACCACCTAAATTATAAATCATAAGAAATCTATTACTGAGTACTAACTAAAAACCCTAAATGAGACAAACTCAGAAGAGAGCAGGAATTTTGAAGCTTTCTACTTAAATCAACATTTTTTTTAATTCTAAGAAAAACAAATGTTTGTTAATTTTACATAATCACAGTCTAACTACATTCATAACCCAAAGGCAAGATCACTTCAAAACGACATGTCAATCTTAGTTCTTTTCTTGGATCATGTTAAGAGTGGGCGAGGGAAATCATATACATACTCAAGTAGCCTTACTGAGTCTTTTTCACATCAGTGCAGATAGGAAAAAAGTATTTGCATGTCATATAGTTCTAGAAACGTGATCCAAATACTTGGAATCTAAGGAGACATTATCCCAAGATACCCTTAATACACAGGCTGGAAAGCTATAACAAAGACTCAGCTGACATATTATACCTCAGGGAGTGTTCCCAGAAGTCTCTATTACTAATAGTCCTGGGCCAGTGGGATGTGGAAAGGGCAGAGTATAAAATTTACAAACACACCAACATACAGAGCCATCTGCCTCACACCCTCAGTCATCACCTCACTGATATCAGATGAAGCTCACCATGATAAGCCATGGTGTGTTCACCACCACAGCTACTCAGCAAAGCTTTCTGGACAGTTAGGAATGACTTCACCCACACTGCCCAATGTAGTGGTAGGTAGTGAGCATGAACTGTGCCCAATGCATCTGAGAAACTGACATTGTTATTGTATTTCATTTTATCTAATTTTTACATTAACGTTTAATGGTCACATGTGACTAGTGGTTACCCTCCAGAGAGAGTAAGTCTTGCCTGATGATCAAACTTTAGGGTGGTATTGAAGAAGCTTTCAATGCCCTGGTGGGCCATACCTGAGCATACCAGAGTTCCTCAGTCATGTCAAACCTGGAATGGGAAGGAATGAATTCCTCAACAAAGTCAGAACTTAACAGGCCACTTGTGTCCTACTCTACAGACCACATGTGCCATGAACACTCAAGTCAGCCAACCCACCCCTACACTCTCAAAGTGTCAGTTTAAAACACCATCCCCAAAAGGAAAACATTTTCTGTCCTTCATCTTTTTACTGAATCAGAGTCAATACAGGAAAAGGTAGGACCAGCAAGCACTCAGACAAAAAGCTCTTTCCCAAGCTCCAACAGATCCCTGTAGGGCAGCTCTGTCCTTCCAACTAGTTTGTGTGGTATCTCTTCTACAAACTAAGCAAGAGGTCATGCAAGCTATAACCAAACAGAGTACTTAGCATCCGTGGTGGAGTCATGTGGAACTATGCTCACCAACTCTGACTTTGGACAAAATATTAATCCCTGCCAGTTCTCAGCCTCCTTCTACATACTACTTTCTCACAGAAGTATGAGAATATAATCAAGTAAGAAATACATAAAGGAGGGCTGGAGAGATGGCTTAGCGATTAAGGCATTTGCCTGCGAAGCCTAAGGATCCAGGTTTGATTCTCCAGGTCCCACGTAAGTCAGATACACAAGGTGGCGCATGTATCGGGAGTTCGTTTGCAGTAGCTAGAGGCCCTGGCGTGCCCATTCTCTCTTTCTCGCTCTCCCTCTCTCTCTGTCTCTAATAAATAAGTAAATAAAAATAGATCTTTAAAAATAAATACATTAATGCCGGGCGTGGTGGTGCACGCCTTTAATCCCAGCACTTGGGAGGCAGAGGTAGGAGGATCACCGAGAGTTCAAGGACACCCTGAGACTACATAGTTAATTCCAGGTCAGTCTGGACCAGAGTGAGACCCTACCTTGCAAAACCAAATAAATAAATAAATAAATACATACATACATACATACATACATACATACATTAAGGGCTTCACAGAAGACATATCATATCATAAACATTAATTATTATTTCAACATTATTTCATTATCATCATCCTACCTTTCCACAAAAAGCATCAAAAGTATACCTAGATCACATTAAATTTTAGAACAAATTCCAATTTTAAAACTATTCACTTATCAAAATTTATCATTAAACTAAAAAACCTGACATATGTAACCTCCACATCTACATTTTTTAACTTTTTTATTTACAATTTTCATATATATACATAATGTATTTTAATTTTTCTGCCTTCCAAGTATTCAGTAGTATCTAGCAAAACTCTTTGAAAGAGCAGACCTTTTTTCTATTTTATGACCTGACAAAATACCTCAAAAAATTAATTATTTGCAAAGTAGACATGTAGTAAATGTCTCCTAAATTCATAGAATTCGACTCAAGTAAGTATTTCTTACTTGATTATATTCTCATACTTCTGTGAGAAAGGAGTATGTAGAAGGAGGCTGAGAACTGGCAGGGATTATCAAAAATAGGTACTTTTAAAACATGTAATAGGATTTATCCTAAATTAACGTTCCATATAAGAGTAGCTGAGAATTCAGCAATGAATAGGCAAAGGAATACTCAGGTTAAAGTAGAAGAAGGGCAGTATTGAAGAGATGTTGGAAAAACAGACAAGAGCTAGTCATGGTACATCTTGGAGGCCAAGGGAAGGAGTTTTGACTACTTTCTATGGAGAACCATACCTGAGACATAAGATGCACTGAGTTTTTTTTCTTTTTCAAAAAACTGTAAAGATGTCACAGAATCCTACAGAGGCCAGACAGGAGGTCTCTGCAGCAGGTACAAGAAGACATGATGGGTGTGGCAGTTAGCCTCTCATTGCTAGCAAAGCACACCAAACCAGAAGCAGCTCATGGAAGGAAAGGGTCATTTCTGCTTACAGTTTCAAGGGGAAGTTTGACCAGGGCAGGGGAAACATGGCAACAGCACATCTCCACAGCAGCAGGGAGGGAGTAAAGAGAGTGAGCTAGCTATGAACACCCAGAAGGGCTGGACCACCCAAAGACTCCACCAGCTGGGAATTAAATATAGACTGAATCACAAACCCATGAGGCTATGGGGGACATTTTTCACTCAAACTACCACAATGGTTATTTGAATTGTAACTGCAGAAGTAGAGATGAACCCAAAAGGACATACTGAAATACCTTTTAGAAATGGAGTTGACAAGATCAGCTAATGACCTCTTATAAGGAGTATGGAAAAAGGGAAACCAGAATGAATCTCTAGTTTGGGGTTAGATTGCCAGTGCCCTTTCCTGGGAAAGATGAAAAGTAGCAGTGAGTCGGGGAAGAATAAATAGGACTTATGAGATATGTGAGGTCTGGATGTGTTACTCTTTATGTTAACTAACATGAAACTTTCTCAACTTCTACCAAACAAGAAGCTTCAAAAGGTCAGAAACAATTTCTTATTAATCTTTCTACTCACAGCATAGTGATCAGTAAGGAGTCAAAACTGGCCTCAGTGACTAGCATGTAAGCAGCACCTCATCTTCCTGCATTTTATAGCCTGTATCTAAACTCATCCATTTCAAATGAGTGCAGAAAATTCCCAGTTCAAGCATAACCATTCTCATTACTTTCTTGTCATTTTACAATAAACAGCATGACCACCCATCATTTGGGCAGTATCAAGAACAGAGCTGGAAAGGGCCAGGGATGTCATTTGGTGGTACAGTACATGCCTAGCAAACATACTTCCTGAGTTCTATCCCCACAACAACAACAAAATAATAATAATAATAATACAAAGGACATATTGCAGGTGCCCACTAAATATGTGCTGGATGGACACGGGGTGAAGCTGGAAAGAGGAAAGGAAGGGAAACAATATTGAGTCTCTTTATCTCTTTTCCATCTAACAAGACCTACAGATAAACGAGGCTTACTGATTATGATAGGATTTTTTAAAATTCTTCTGGTGTGTGTGTGTGCACGTGCGCACACACACACTTGCAGGCATATGGATGTCAGAGGACAACCTCTGGGCCAGTCCTGTCTGTCTACCTCTTTTGAGATAGGGTCTCTCTCTGAATTCTCACTCTGTTCTTTGCTGTGAGCTTCCAGCAAATTCTCCTGTCTCCACCTCCTATCATATAGTCAGTGTACTAGGATTACAAAAGCCCACCACAGCTTCCAGTGTTTTACATGGGGTCTGGGGATTGAATTCAGATACTCTGGCTTGAGTGGCTAGCACTGTCTCCACTAAGCCATCTACCAGCCCCTGTGAATTTCATTTAACATAGTAGTTTCATCAATAACTACAATAGTCGGTAATGAACTAAAACTTTGGTTAAAAAGAAAAAAAAAGAAATTTATTAGAAAATAAGATAATGTAAGAGACAGATGTGGTGTTACACACCTGTAATCCCAGCACCTGAAAGATAGAGACAAAAAGGACTAGGAGCTCAAGGTGAACTTTAGCTACACATCAAGTTTGAGCCCACTTTAAACTACACAAGACGTTTCTCATAGAACTATCCCTCTTATAGGAAAGACAGGTATGATGGTGCAATTCCTATAATACCAACACTCAAGAGGGCTTAGGCAGAAGGAGGGAGAGATGGTGGGAGGCAGGAAGGGGTAGTGGGAGGGAGGAATGGCAGAAGGGAGGGAGGAATGGTGGAAGGGAGGGGTGGGAGAGTGGCAACCTTCCAAAGCCTACTGGAGGATTCAGAAGTTGGATAAGAAAAAATTTTTCCAAAGATTGTTTGAAAGTGAAACCAAGTGTTTATAAAGAAACTCTGATATGGATTTGTAGCATTACCTATAAAAGGTTGAACAACCAAGTAACAAAAGAGAAAGAGCAGTGGAACTTAACTATTGAGTGAACATTTCCCACTTAGGATCTTTTAATTAAAAGCTCTAAAATTAAAATTCTGTAATACCTGAAGCACCATAAATACTGGAATACCGCTGAGACTTCAAACCTGATGGAGAGGATTCCTTCATTCGATCAATCACATTTTCCGAAAGCTGCCAAAGAACAATAAAATAAAATCAATGACAAAAGAACAATAAAGAAAGCCAGTGCAATGACATCCAGGTATCCAATCATCTCATCGATATGTACAGCAAATGACCTCCATAAAAGAGAAACTCCAATAGCTGTAAAACAAACAGATAAGAAGTTTTAAAAGGTGTACCCCACAGCACCAGTCCTTTATTCCTTCTTCTAGGACAAAGTGCTCATTGTAAGTAACTCCTCTTGTTCTATTCTGTGCACTAAATTGTAATTTCACAGACAGAAACATAAAAGTCCTTTAATTTTTCTCCCCAAATCCTACAAAGTAACAGGCCTTAGTGCCTTCCTTCCTGCCAATCCCAAAGAAAACAGGAGGGGCTGGAGAGATGGTTCAGGGGTTAGGGCTCTTGCCTCCAAAGAAAACAAAGTCCTTTTACTCCTTCCCTCCCTCCTTTTCTCCCACCTGTTCAAGGTTAACCAAACTCAATCACTCTAACTGATTCTATTAGGTACTCTCTTTGTGCCTGGAACTAGGATAGCCTCCGAGGGTTCAAAAGCATCAAGCTGCTTGGAGTGAAGTGGCATAAACACATGAGTTGAGCAAGGTATGACAGGAAGGGTACTACCTGAGCCCCAATCTGACAGCCTGCTAGGAAGCCAGACTGTTGGGAGGACCTAGAGAAAAGAATGGGGGAAGACCTCCAGGGGAAGGATGAGCAGAGCTTAGGAAAAGATGGCAGCAGGATAAAGGAACCACATTAAATGTAGATGAGAAACAGGACTGGCCACCTTTGACATCCAAAGGGAGATATCAAGTAGGCAGCTGGCAACAGGTCAAAAACACTCTAGCCAGGAGATTTAAGTCAGTGACCCTTTCTTCTAAAGCACCCTTCTTTTTCTTGACAAGGCTTACCATGTGAGGTATAGCAGTTTACTCTGCCTTTTTTACCACAGAGAAAGCCAAGATTTTGATGTCCTATCACCACATCCTAAGAGACTCAGTAAGACTGTTAATACGATGGTTAAATAAATGAATGAAGATGGTGTGGTAGCTAGCACATGCCTTCAATCCCAGCAGCACTCAGGAGGCAGAAGTCAGAGGATCAATGTGAATTTCACACCAGCCTGGGACTACAGAGTTCCAGGTCAGCCTGGGATAGAGTCGTAACAGTGAAATTGGGGTTCTGTGGTGCTTCCTGGAACCTCAAGCCCTGATTTCATATCTTCAAACTAACCAAAGTATTGGCAATTCCAGATTCAAGAGAATGATTTTTAAATTCCACATTTTATTCAGATTTTACCAAGGAGTGTGGGAAGGGGAAGGCTGAAAGGTAGGGAGAAACAAAGTGGGAAGAAAAGAAGTACACCATGTGGAGCCCAAAAGCCCATGTGGGCCACATGTAACTCAGGAGTCCATGTGACCAGATATGAGTCTGAGAAAAAAAGCATGGAAAGAAAAAAGAAAGTTGAAGGTGTTCCTGCCATGCGGGGAGCTAGAGGAGATGAAGAACCCATGCGGAGAGTAAGGGCTAGAGGGGCCTCCCAGCTGGACCTGGCTGGCTGGCTGTAGGCGTGGGCCTGGACCAAGCCAGCCCATCATCCAGCTGAGGGAAAAAGTCACCCACACCTGGAAGTTCCCAAGGGTTCACAGAGCGAGAGCCTGCCCTCCCCTTTATAACCTCAGGGTGGAGGGCTTTCTTCTGGCTCAGGTGAACCAGAGGGCCAGCTGGTTGGTTAGGGCAAGGGGCTGTCTCAGGAAGAGATTAGCTCTGGCACAGAGTTCCAGGGGCTGAACTTGACCAACCACAATGTTTAAATCCTATGAAAGACCCCCCTCCCGAGGGGTCCTTGTTGTCTGTGGAAAACCAGTTCTTTGGAACTAGGCAAAAGATAAGAAAAACTTTCCTGCCCTTTTTACCTTCAGGGGTCCAGTCACCCTAACTCTACCCCCTCCAGAGTGAAATCCTACCTCAGAATAATAATAACAACAACAACAAAAAGCAAAAACTGAATGAAAAGACATGAATGAGTGAGTGAGTGAACAAATGAACACAACAGAGAGGTCATAGTAAAATAGAAGATGGAGAGTAAAGGGAGAGTGCAGACTGTAAAAACCCCAAGTAAACACTGGGGGTGAGCTAGTTCCAGAGGCACTAGGCACTGCTGAAGGGTTTTTAGAGGGCTGGCAAAGGACAAGACCAGATTTACATTTCAAGATGGATTGCTTTGGCTAGTGCAGACAACAGACTACAGCGGAGTAAGACAGAAGAAGGACCCCGAAAGAAGGGGAAAGGACCCCTATTAAGCATATGTCCCCACAAAGACCAGCACAGAAGTGTTCGTAGAAGTATTATTCATGATTGGCTATTTACTGGTGAATGGATAAAAGAAGCATTATGTAACTGTAGAACAGCATACAGTTCAGCAATAATGAAGAATAAAATTCTGGATGAACCAAAAAAAATCATTATGCAAAAAAGATCAAACACAAAATACTATTTTTTTTTTTTTTTTTTGAGACAGGGTCTCACTATGTAGCCCAAGTTAGCCTCTGCCTGTCTCCTGAGTGCTAGGATGTAGGTGTGTGCCACCAAACCTGGCTGTATGATTCTACTTACATGAAATGTCTAGAACATCAATAAGTAGTTACCTAGGATTGAGGTGGGAATAAGGATTAACTATGAAATGGTGCAAGTGATCTTACTAGGGTTGTGAAAATGTACTAAAACTGGATTATAGTGGTATTTGCATACCATAGTAAACTGTTAAAATGTACACTTAAGACAAGTATAATGTAAATTACTCTACAAAGAAATTTATTTGGGGGAAACACTATTACAGTAACACAGGAGAGAGCATATTCAGAAGATACTGAGAGCCTGGCACTTGTACTCATCTGAAATTCCTAGCGCTTAAGACCAGCCCAAGCTACATAATGTCACAAAAACAAAGGTATTTAGAACTCAAAATAGCTACCAGGGATTGTTTGTGTAAGTCATGAGTACTCTATACAATTAGCCTAACAACCCTGTGAGGTAGATACTTTTGTAGAGGCAAAAAAAAACTAAAGTACAGCCAGATGAATATCTTGCCTGCATCAGGCAGTTAGTTCATCTGTAGTGGGACTGAGATTCCAACTCAAAAACTGGTCTGAGTCAAGGTCACAGTCAAAGATATTTCTTCAGTACCAGACTAATAGACTAAATAGAGGTCATCAAGAACACCAGGGTTTCCAGGTCAAGTAACTGGGTGTCCCTCTCCCATACGAAAGACCTTCCAATTGCCTCCACCACTCACCACTCTCTGACTTTTACTAAGAAAGAATTCTAGTAAAACACAAGCATCCAAATGAATAAGTTTTTGCATTAGTATTTTCCTAATTATTTTAAATTTGAAAAACCATCTTATCTTTAGCACCTAACATCTTGAGTCACTGGTCTCTTCTGAAAATCTCTGCTTTGTTGATTTATGTTTGTTTTGTTATTTTTGTTGTTTGATTTTTTTTTTCTTCTTCTTCTTTTGTGGTAGGGTTTCACTCCCAGGCTGACCTGGAACTCACTCTGTAGTCCCAGACTGGCCTGGTACTCACAAAGATCTTCCTACCCCAACCTCCCAAGTACACCAGCAAACCCAGCCTCTGCTTTTACTGACCTCCCCTTACACTGGTTTTCAGAGGACTCTGGCTAGGTCTTACTTTTTCAGGCTCCCCTCTGCTTCCTGCCCTTAATGCTGAAGGACCTTTATTCTTTTATTTTTCCATGAGCTCCTAGCACTGACCACCAATCCCTTGATTTTTCCTGCCTCAGCTTCCCAAGACAATGGCTTGATTTTTAAGTGCTGTTGATAACCCAGTTGATGACCTACTAGTACCCTGAAGGCCAGGCCTAGACATACATTGAGCTGCTTACTGGCTGCGTCCCTCTAGACGTACCAGAAGCCTCTCGTGCGCAGTGGCATGAAAACTCATGTTTCAAAACTGAACTCCTGTTAGCCTACATTTCTGGGGTTTTGTTTTGTTTTGTTTTTTGTTGTTTTGTCTTTGGAAGTAGGGTCTCACTCTAGCTCAGGCTTACCTGGAATTTACTAATGTAGTCCCAGGCTGGCCTCAAACTCATGGCGCAATCCTCCTACCTCTGCCTCCCGAGTGCTGGGATTAAAGGTGTGTGCCACCACACCGCCCTACATTTCTTTCTCCTACTGTTCTTACCTAGTTAATGACACCATCTCCACCCAGATTTCTAAATCATACCTTAGGACTAATCCTTAACTCTTACCTTCTTCATTCTCTTAGCAATTATTTCTTCAACCATCATCTCTTATTTGACCGCACTTCTCCTGCTCTAACACATGGTACCACAAGCAATCCTACCCAAATGCAAGTCTGATGACAGTGACTCCCTGCTGCAAATCCTTCAACAGCCACCTTCTGCTGACACACAGTCTAAATTTGTTTTTAGGACATTTAAGATGTCATTTGGTGATGGCCTATGTCTCGCCCTCAACTTCCAGTTTCTCCCTTAATATTTCACCCTGATGTACAACAATGCATGGCTGCTGTTTGTAGCCACTGCTTTGTCTTCAGTGCTTCTCAATTCCTACAGCCAAAGTCCTTCATTGACCCAATTTCTACATTCCATTCCAACCTTGCCTGCCCAGCCAAAGCGAACCTTCCTTGTGGCCAGTGCACCTTACACAAACCTTTTGATAGAGCACTGCACTGACAGAACAAGTACTTGTCCTTCAGGTGTCCCCGTCTGCCTGTCCACAAGATTGAACACCTATATACTAATGCATCATTCATTCAATAAATGTTCCTTACACCAAGTACTGTTATCTAGGCTCTTGGGATACATCCATGAGCAAAACAGTGTACATACCTGAACAAGTACTTCTACCTCAGGGCCCAAACCAGAATGTAGGTAAGACGGGAAAGGCAAAGAGGACAGTTCAAGACCTGCACTCTTTAAAGGAAAACCCGTGACTCCACGAAAATGACTTCATGACTAATGAAAGTAAGAAAGAGTACCAAGGGCCTTTACCAAGGGACTTTGTATCCACAGATACAAGAGCCAGCTGCATCTTTTCGTGTGGTATGGTGTGGTGTGGTTTTGTTTTCCTAGGGACTGAACCCAAGGCCTCAAACAGGAGGTAAGTGAAGCAAGCTCTGCCACAGAGCTGCCCCCTCAGCAGTCCTAGCTACATACCTCTTTTTGTTGCTGGTGGTGTTGTAGTTCGTTCTGAGTCTCATAAGCCCCAGGCTGGCCTCAAACTCACTATGTAATAACTAAGGAAGACCTTGAACTCCGAATCTTCCTGTCTCCACTTCTCCTGTGCTTGGATGACAAGTTTGTGCCACCAAGCCCACCTTTATATTTTCTGAGTAGCTACTAGGAATGCTGAAACTCACAGCTTATAAAAGAACCTTAAAAAATTAACTCCAATCTCCTGAATTTCCAGTTATGAAAAAGTTATACAAGGGCTGGGGAGATGGCTCAGCAGTTAAAGGTGCTTACTTGCAAAGTCTGACAGCCTGAGTTTGATTCCCAGTACCCACATGAAACCAGATGAACAAAGTGCCAACTATCTGGATTTGTTTGCAGTAACAAGAGACCCTGGCATGCCCATTCTCGTTCTCTGTCTCATTGTCTCCCTCTCTTCTCCCTCTGCTTGCAAATAAGAAAAATAAAGAAAAAAAAACAAGGTTATAAGTAGCCTCAAGACCAGAAGTTGTAGCTGTCCCAATCTCTACCTCATGCTCTACCTTTAAGCAACACACTATGCCAGTCTTCTACTTTATAATAAAAATTATTCCCTTCCTCTAAGAGATGTAATAAGCCTTCATTTTCAGAACCTTAAATCTATTCTGTGATATGTATAATTCATTAATAAAATATATATACAACATATGTATATGTTTTATATATACTAATATATACATTACTAATTACTAATGTATATAGCTTATTAGTACATATATACATATATACTAATATATACAACTAATATATATAGCATATTTTGTTATAAGATGTGTTAATATTACAATACATTATATATAACATTGTAGCTCAATGGTAGAAAGCTGATTTGATCCACAGAACCTCAAAAAACATTATATATTAAATATATATTACCATTGACACATATTATGTATTATAAAGTACACTATACTGTTACATATACAACATATGTATAAAACCAACATAGAGCCAGACGTGGTGGCGCACGCCTTTAATCCCACCACTTGGGAGGCAGAGGTAGGAGGATCACTGAGTTCAAGGTCACTCTGAGACTACATAGTTAATTTCAGGTCAGCCTGGACCAGAGTGAGACACTACCTCAAAAAAAAAAAAAAATATATATATATATATATAAAGCTAATAATAAAGTTTTTTTTTTTTTTTCAGTTTTTTTTTTTTTTTGGTTTTTTTTGGGGGGTTTTTTTTTTTTTTTTTTTTTTTTTTTTTGGTTTTTCAAGGTAGGGTCTTGCTCTAGCCAGGCTGACCTGGCATTAGTTTTAGGCTGGCCTCAAACTTACAGTGATCCTCCTACCTCAGCCTCTGGAGTGCTAGGATTAACGGCATATGCCACCATGCCCAGCTTGTAATGACTTTTATAACTTAATTTACATTTCTGTATTTTAGCCCAAATTCAAAAAATCACAATACTAAAATTATATAAAAATATACCTAATCAGAAAGTGAACGTTAGCTAAAACTCAACTGATAGCTGCAAACATTCACCTGGAATAAATACTTCATCTACTTATTCAAAATCTATGGCCACCACAGAAAGTTCTCACGATTCCTAAATATACCTCAAAAATAAATATACCACAAACAGAATAAAGCAATTTGGCCCAGAAAAGTACAAAAGAACAGCCACCTACTAGCTAGCTATATAACCTTAGAAAGTCATCTCACTTCCCTGTGAAAGAGTTGGCGTATTAAGGACATGAGGATTTTAGTTTATAGGCCATCAACTTTGGACACAGCTACCACTCACTCACACAAGACCACTGGGGCTCTGGCTGACTTGTCTCTTCTGGGTTCATTCTTACCACCTGAGCAGCAGGGTATGAGGCTGAGGCATACAGCTGACACCAGACACATCTGTGTGAGTCCTGCCACGAGTATGTACAGGGCACATATGTCTCTCTACTCTCTGCTTTACAGAAATTACCCATCACTAATTACTTTTCAACTTTTCTTTTTTTTTAATATTTTTTATTTATTTTTATTTAATTGAGAGAGAGAGATACAGAAATAGGCAGGTGGAGAGAAAGAGAGGAGAGAGAATGGGTGCACCAGGGCCTCCAGCCACTGCAAATGAACTCCAGATGCATGTGCTCCCTTGTGCATCTGGCTTCCATGGGTCCTGGAGAATAGAGCCTTGAACCAGGGTCCTTAGGCTTCACAGGCAAGCATTTAACCACTAAGCCATCTCTCCAGCCCACTTTTCATTGCATTGGGTGGCTTCTTTGACGTCTCAGTACTGATACATAATTTCACATTCTAACATCAACAAAACATTTCCCAGTGCAGGCTTGAGTTATATGTAGTTAAGTAAATGCAGATGTATGTCATACAGAGGAGCCATGGAAAGCATTGTAGGGCTGCAGAACAGCCTCTTTGCTTGGGCCTTGTAGAGGCACACTCTGGGCAAAGGCAGCCCATGGCTGTAACTCTGTGAGC
Source organism: Orientallactaga sibirica (assembly GCA_036365145.1). NCBI lineage: Eukaryota > Metazoa > Chordata > Mammalia > Rodentia > Dipodidae > Orientallactaga > Orientallactaga sibirica. Next base: position 24,081,072 of record JAEOAD010000019.1, read on the forward strand.
TCAAGCACTATTTCCTGTCCCTGGCCATTCTGATCCAAGACAACAGTCGACTGAGTTATCTTTTGCATCTACATTTCCGTGCTCTGAGCTGGCCTCCCAGTTGCAGTAAGCTCAGACCTACACTCACCTATTACTGGAACAGGGCACTCGCTGGGGAGGCAGCTGACAAGATTTAGAGATGTGAGCCAGGTGATAAACACAATCTGCAGCTGTAGAACAGCTCCTCTGTGTGATGAAAACCAGCCCAAGGTGGGGAGGGAGTGGTTGTCAAGAGCACACTGTCAGCTTCAGCGAGAGCTGGGTGAGCAGCCACTCTAACAAGCAGCTTCCCCTTCTTAGAAAAGCCTTTTCCCATTTGCTCCTCTCTCCCCACTACACCTGCTTTCTGCAACACACATTTCTGGAAGCTCTATCAAGACAAAGATCAAGCAAAACTTACAGCAATTACTACAATCGAAGAGTGAAACAGCACCCTCCCCTCCCATACACACACACACACACACACACACACACACACACTAATGGCATGAATTACAGCCACAGGCCCATGGGCTTCGTGCACTGTTGGAGCAGGGTCCACACCTTAGATGCACAGTGCTTCAGAACAACTCTAACAGTCACAGAAGTGCAATCAGGAGAAGCACGCCTGAGGACAAAATCAATTGGCCTTGCCTATCTGCCCTGTCCTCTACTGCCCTAAAGGCGAGCCTAGGCCAGCAGAGCTGACAGTTAGCACTGCTCACCACACCCATGCTCTCCAGAGAGGATGTGTCATCTACTCTTCACTCACCCCTTCCTACCCCTTTGTTTGGTCTTATCCAAAGTGAGCACAAACATATCACCCACCTATCCAAAATCCAGTGTTGTCTCAGAGATGGGAGACTAGGTGAGAGGGCAAAGATAGCCTTCCATTCCCAAAGAAAGAGGAACGCATTTTACGTTGTCCTTCTCTAGGAAGCAGAGTCAGGAACCACATGAGACAGACACAATTCAGACCTTCAATCCCTTAACAGTGTTTCTCATCTTCTTACAGATCTTTCTAATCAAGATGTTTAAGGAATTCAGACCCATTTTTCTTTCTTTTTTTAATATTTTATTTTAGTTTTATTTTGAGAGAGAGAAAGAGGCAGAGAGAGACAGAATGGGCATGCCAGGGCCTCTAGCCCCTGCAAATGAACTCTGGACACATACGCCACCTTGGGCATCTGGCTTACGTGGGTTCTGGGGAATCAAACCTGGGTCCTTAGGCTTCACAGGCAAGTGCCTGAACTGCTAAGCCCTGTCTCCAGCTCCCATTTTTCTCTCTTGATCTTCCTCCCACATGGGAATAGGTCATTTTCTATGAACACTAGTTTTTACACTACGTTTTTAATAATGACAGAGACCCTCAAAACTGCCAGCATTACAAAACACAAATTATATACTTAAGCGAATGGAGCAGAGGGGGAATACATACACAGATACATTTCTATACAATATCACTCAGCTTATACTTATAATTTGCCATTTGTCATTAATGGAAACTGGACTCGTTACTATTATATCCTAGAAAGCTTAAGATGGTACTGTGTCCAAGATGCTCACAGAATCATTGAAGGAACCGATATTCTACTAGTTAACTGAAATACTTGTATACTTCCAGGGGCTGGCCAAATGAATTCGCAATCTGCTAACAGACCCTCTCCAGAATTCTCTATTGTATCTTCATTTAGGAGCTCTCAAGTGCTAGTGTCTGCCAAAGCAGGAAACGTATTTCATGTAAGTATCCATACTGCTGGAGCTAGCTCCTGTGAATTCCAGCATGCAACTTCAATGCCAGCCACAGAGATTTCTTATGCCTGGAAACCGTGATAAGCATTACTTTGAAAATGACACTCATTAAAGCTGACATTTGCTCTGGAGGAGTTCACTGGCAGCTTTGATGTCTCAGATAAACTCGTGGAAGACTGGGTCCTGAGCACACTTTCCAAGCAGGCACACTAGGTGGTCACAAAAATCTATTAAGCACATGTAATGTGAGTAGTAAAAATGTTTGGTCTTTCCATCACTAAAATTTATTTGAGACTTATGTGAAAAGAATGCAAGGCAACAGGGTAACCTTCTATCCAACCCATCTGAGTGCTTTCAGATTGAAAGTTGAAACCAAGTGTAAAATTACAGGTTATTTTATGGAAGAGGGGAAAATATAAACAACTGATAAGAATAAAGGAAAAAGCAAGAAAAGTAAAGTGAGAAGAAACTGAAAATTCAAAATCATAAACAGGTCCTTTAACTGCTAACTATTACATAGCACCTCAGCAAGAAATATAGGGAAAGTCATGATCTACAATAAACTGTATTGGGTGCTATCTCAGGTTGCTCACTAAATTTCTATATTAAGGTAAGTGAAGACATAATTGGTTTCCCAGCAGCAACTGTTGTTTTTACAACTGATGATCCTACATGTCGCATTATCAAAATTGTAAATTTTCTCCAACCAAGTTGCATTAACCAACCTGCAATCCAAACCTGAAGTTTGTGCCTCACCCACCCATGTTTTAACTACTGAACTAAAAACAAACCCTTGCTTATACACAGAGCACACAGAGTATTGTCCTCAAAAGGAAACAATATAACTATTTTTCAGACCAAAAAATAAATTATTATACACACCAACTGAATAAGAATTACAAAACCTTTAGACCAAAAAAATAAAAATAAAAATCCACAGGCAATGGGGCAGAACCCAAAAGTCTCATTTTCCAGATCACCCTGTTAGGCACTGGGAGCAGAACTAGTTTTTGATTACTTTAAGGTGATATAATTTTGCTTCTATTCTCCTGAACAACTCTAATAACAGCTACTACTGGAAGTATAAGCATGTCAAGTACCAAGCAGTGTAGGTGCTTACATGCACATAACATGCTCACTAAAGGGTTGTAATCCAAACACACTGAAAAGGGAGTTATGGATGCTATGCAGAACTCTCACTGATCTAAAACCTAAAGCTAACCCACAATGCACCAACAAGCCAAGCCTCGGTAGGGCAAGGACTGTGGAGGCCAGGCACAGAGCTCTGATGTCTCTATCATGTATGTCACCACTGGAAATGTTTTCTGGCTTGAAGCTCAAATTGATTAATTGAAATGAAAAAAAAGAAAAGGTAGTGCTAGAATCTGAACTCAAGTTTGTGTTGTTCCAATGCTCTTTCTACACTAAAAGCACTTTCAAAGGTTGGTATTTTTATTTTTGTTTGTTTTTCGAGGTAGGTTCTCCCTCTAGGCCAGGCTGACCTAGAATTCACTAGGTAGTCTAAGGGTGGCCTCAAACTCATGGCGATCTTCCTACCTCTGCCTCCCAAGTGCTGGGATTGAAAGTGTGAGCCTCCAAGCTTGGAATTTTAAATGTAAAAGGAAGCCCATCATAATAATAACTGCTCTTATTTTAAAATCTACACTGTACTGGAGGCTTTATACATCTTATCATCTTACCCTAACTAAGGAAAATGATGGCACTCCACTTTGTGGATAAGGACATTTCATCAATGAAGTGACTTGTCCAAAGTCACAGACCTTTAAACTAAGTTCTGCTTACTGCCAAGTTGACGTTCTTTTGATCATGACCCTGAGGAACTGAAATGACCTCCAGTGCTCACAAGTCAACATGCCAGAGTTAGGGGAAACAACAACAGACTGAGTTCGGCCTCAAGAAACTTACAGTGCCGTGAGACTCCCAGTTTCAGAGCTGAGAGAGAAAAGGGGGATCTGAGAGATGTACTCAGCTCTGTGGTTTTGCAGAAGAGAACATTAAAGAGACTGCAAATCATCCTTGAAAAAGGATGGAGAATCTTGCAAGAGCAGTTTCAGGTGAGGGGCAGATCTTGAAAAACTTCAAGTCAAAATGGGCTGTGCCTAAATTGCAACAATGCAGATGAACTGTATCATCAGAAAGAAAGTTTCTACCAAGTTGTGCTGCTAAAGGACATAGTTTCTTAAAAGAAAAGAAAAGAAAAGAAAAGAAAAGAAAAGAAAAGAAAAGAAAAGAAAAGAAAAGAAAAGAAAAGAAAAGAAAAGAAAAGAAAAGAAATTAATTCTTGGGCTGGAGGAATAGCTTAGTGGTTAAGGCACGTGCCTGTAAAACCAAAGGACCCAGGTTTGTTTTCCAAGGACCCATGTAAGCCAAATACACAAAGTGGTGCGTGCATCTGGAGTTTGTTTGCAGTAGCTAAAGACCCTGGAGTGCCCATTCCTCTGTCTGTCTACCTATCTACTTCTCTCTCTCAAATAAATAAGTTTAAGTTTCATCTCACCATATAAAACACTCAAGGCCTAAAGCCAAGATTTTATTTAATCTCGTCATAAAGCTCAAGAGTTTAGTTATTTTTATTTTACTCTCCAAAATAAGTAAACCTACTAATGCAAAGAATGCAGCCATAGGTATCTTATTACCAAAATATAGGTCTACCACTCAATATGATGCAAAGCAAAAAGCTGATCACAGACCAAACACTGAGCTTAACAGTCTTGAGTTTCTACAAAGAAAACTTTAATTCTTTTGAAAGTAATAGTTTTGGAGGAAAAAGCTTTTAAGCACTTGAAATATTTAAGGTTTATTTCAGTAACAAAAGCTAAAAAATAAGTCACACATTTAATTAATTAGTGCTAGTTGTGTGGTCACAGAAGAAAACAAAGTATTACAAAACTTTTCTGAAGTTGTAGCACTTTATTCACTTAGTATAGGCCGCATATTTCCAAAAAAAAAAAAAAAAAAAAAGGAAGGCTCAAAGGGGGAGTGTGTTAATGAAGTCAGTGCGGGTACAAGTGACACCCTAGAGAAAAATCAAGTTCTCAGTTTGTGTGTCAAGTGCATGCAGAGAGCATTAAAAAAAAAAAAAGTTCTCTACAAGGTCTCCATGAGAATTGACTGTGTGACTCCTCTCCTGAAGGATCGCAACCCTCTCCCTCCACCTCTCTCAGGCTGGCAGAGCAGACCACAGGCATCCTAGGAAGGTGGGCCTCATCCACAATAAGGGGCGGGGGCCAGCAACCACAGAGCAAAGAGAGAGGTGCGTGGGAAAGCAGGGTCCGAGTCCTGAACAGGACAGACAAGAGCTAGTGCACACAGCGAGGCAAAAGTTGCAAGGAAAGTCCTGCAACTGTGATGGGTGAAGGAATGTGACGGATAAGGATATGTTATAAAGAAATGTTACTTGTGGGATGCAGGATGTGGTACCTTGCAAATGTTATCTTTGGGGTATGCAGAATACCAGGCCATATGCTTGAATGAGATAACCTCTAACTAACTCTCCCCACCCCCACCCTTCGCCTTTGTAACTAGGCTTGTGACTGTTGCCACGCAGATTTGTTTAGCAATTTGTCCTTATAAACCCAGACCAGGGCTGGAGAGATGGCTTGGTGGATAAGACGTTTGTCTGCAAAGCCAAAGGATCCCGGTTCGATTCTCCAGGACCCACGTAAGCCAGATGCACAAGGGGGGTGCATGCATCTGGAATTCCTTTGCAGTGGTTGGAGGCTCTGGCGTGCCCACTCTCTCCTAACCCCTCCCTTCTCTCCCTCTCTCTCTCTCTCTCTCTGCCTCTTTCTGCCTCATAAATAAATAAATAAATAAATAATAAAATATTTAAAAGATAAAAATGGAAAAAAAAAAACCCTGACCAGATGTAACGGGGGGGGAGGGCTGTACTCTGGAGTACCCGGCTCCAAGTGCAGTCCTGGCCAGAAACAAATGCCTCTATTTATGAATATCATATTTATTCGCTTCGGACTGCTGCTGAGAATGTCTGAGTGACCCCCCCCCGCCCGACCCATTACACAACCAGTGAGCAGTGGACACTGCGGTGACCCCCGAGGGTCCCCAGCCCAGCGGGCATCCCGCCCGTCCCCGAGCACAGCGCCCACACCTGGCCCGCGGCCAGTCACTTTCTGCGAATGGAAGTTCCAAGTCTGCAAAGTCCGAGCTCCTTTCCCCCCAGCACCTCAGACGTCTAACGAAGGAGGACACGGAGGGCTGACCCCGGAGACAGCGGGTGGAGCGGCTCCTGGAGAAGCTCCGGGGCGACAGGGGAGAGAAGTCCGAGTTCAAGTGCTGGCTCTCAGCCCGCCCACTGAACTCACCCGGATGCCCTTCACCACGGTGATGTTCTCGTTCTCGTCCGCCTCGAACGTGACCCGGCGGGTGCTGGCCGTCCCGCCCATGGCTCCTGCTGTCCCCGCGGTGTCCTTTACGCGGATGCGCGAGCTCTCCGGACTGGGGGGAAGGGCCCACGCGCGCGTGAAAAACCCGGGACACTGCCCTCGCCCTACAGGAGCAAGGCCACGACCCCGAGCTGCAAGGAGAAGGCGCGGGGCCTGAGCGCCCGACCTCTTCCGGTCACGTGCCGACGCCAAGACGCCGAGGATTGGTCTGAGATGCGAACGCGACCGCCTCCGCCCAAGAAAGACGCTCTCTGATTGGTTGACTCGGACCCGGATGCTATGGCAACAGGTAGTGGTTTGACAAGAGTTCCGGAGCGTCCTCCCCCCAGCCCAGGGCCTACTGGGAATTGTAGTCTCAAAAAGCTGTGTGTCGCGCTGGGTGCTGGGACGGTCTTGACTTAACTCCCAAGAAGGCAAAGGAAGCAGAGCATCCCGGGAGTTGTGGTTTTTGAACGGACAAATTTTCAATTTATTCATCCAGCTAGCAACTTTGCAGACCTTATTCTAAAAGCTTAAGTGGAGTGAGTCAAAATGCACAACCGCCCTCTTGAAAGAACTCGGAGTTGGGATGTGGGAGATGTTCTCCCCTAAGGAAGCCATCCCTGGATTCTTATATTCAATCCTTGACACTTAGTATTTCACTGTTTAGTCTTAAACGTGGGCATGGGGCATATGTTCCTATCTCCTAACTACGTATTCATTTTATTTATTTGGGGGTTTGAGGTAGGTTCTCGCTCTAATCCAGGCTGACCTGGAATTCACTATGTAGTCTCAGGGTGGCCTCGAACTCACGGCAATCCTCCTACCTCTGCCTCCCAAATGCTGGGATTAAAAGCGTGTGCCACCACGCCCGGCTCGTTTTATTATTTTTGTTTTTTGTAAAATGAAGTTTTAATTCTAATGGTTTTCAGATTTATATATGAGGGGCTGGAAAGACGACTTAGCGGTTAAAGCGCTAGCCTGCAAAACCTAGGGACCCAGTTTCGATTCCCCAGGACCCACATAAGCCAGATGTACAAGGTGGTGGATGCATCTGGAGCGCCCGTTCTATTAGCTATCTCTCTCTCAAATAAGTAATTTTTTGAAATTTATATATGAGGAAACGCAGAGAAAAATGTTATTTGCACCAGGCAAGCACACAGAATTGCTTCACACATTTGTGTCTCCCTCAACTTACAGGGAAAAAAAACAATTGACCATAGTACAATTAGAGAAAAGTTGAGTGAGTGCTAAAGATGGCATACATTCGTGAAGGAATTGAAGCTACCTTAGACGAAGATGAGATGATTTGTTTTGGAAAGTATCGAGTTCCGTATTTCATTTCTATGAAGCCTAAATAATTTTGGTGTTATCCATGTACATGTTTCATAATTTTTTTTTTGCTCAATACTCTCCTATCTGCAAGTTTAGCACATGATACAGAGGCTGATGTGTAGCCTTTAGAAATCATATGAATGGAGCTGCAGATGTAGTGGAGTAGAGTGTGCAATGCAGAAAAGGCCCTACCCATGCTTCCAACGTTAAAAGCAGCAGACCACAACATACCATGGCTTCCTCCAATACCAAAGGGATCCACAATGATGCAAAGCACCTTTGAGCTTCAGTTGCTTGTTATCTATTGCTGTCAGATTCTCTAGGACAGAAACAATGTCTTTTTTTTAATCTGTGTTTTTCTGGTCAATATGATAGTGTTACTTTCATGTCATCAATGTTGGTCTTTTCAGCATAAGTACCTCTAAAACGTGCTTCGTTAGTTTGCCATTTCGAAACAACATACTATGTGGGGCTTGTCCTGAAGTTATACAACATTGTTAAATCTTCTATAGGGAACTAAAATATCGAGGGATTGTCATTCACTGGAGTCTTCCCCCTCCACAAACACACTTTGGGTTTTTGCCCAAATATACAGCGTGCATTACAGGTTCTACATACAAGAGATACGCAATAAATATTTACCAAAAGCACCACTCATTATACTGAATATATTTACTTCTTTAGCAGTAAAGGAATTCTTTCAACCCCAACATAACGAGATGACAAAGACAAGCATGGGGGGAAGTGAAGAGCCTTCCCTTATGACACAAAAGCCTATGAAGGGTCTTACCAGCAAATTACCATAAACTGCTTTTAAATTCCTAATCCTTTCAAACAACATTACAGGGAAATCATCTGTGATGGCTAATACTGATGTCAACTCGATTGACAATATCTGTGCAGGTCTGTGAGGGAGTTTCTAGATTTGATGAAGTACCATTCCATGGGCTCAATTAAAAAGAAAAAGCTTTTTTTACTTTTTTCTTTTTTACTTTTTTTTTTGGGGGGGGGGAAGGGTCTCACTGTGGTCCAGGCTGACCTGGAATTCACTATGTAATCTCAGGGGGTCCTCAAACTCACGGCAATCCTCCTACCTCTGCCTCCTGAGTGCTGGGATTAAAGGCGTGCGCCACCATGCCTGGCCTTCTTTTTTACTTTTTTCCTTTTTCCTTTTTTCTTTTATAATATTTATTAAATATTTTTATTTATTTGCAAGCAGAGTAAGGCGGAGGGAAATACAGAGAGAGAAAGAGAGAGAGAGAGAGAAAGAATGGGTGTGTCAGGGTCTCCAGCCACTGCAAACAAACTCCAGATGCATGTGCCACCTTGTGCATCTGGCTTTAAATAGAACTTGGGTCATTAGGTTTTGTAGGCATGCACCTTAACCACTAAACCATCTCTCCAGCCCTGTTTTTTTTACTTTTTATTGACAACCTCCATGCATATAAACAATATATCATGATCATAATCCCCTCCCACAACCCTCCCTTTCCACACCATTGAAATACCCCCTCTACTGTAAATAAACCCTTCCTCCCTCAAGATCCTTCTTGTCAGGAATTTTGTTATAGCAGCAATGAAAGTAAATGATATACCTTTGGATTTTTTTTTTTTTGCATGTGTATGTGCGTAATGTATAGACATGTTTGTAATGTGGGGAGGAGTGAGTGGACATGCACATGCCAAAGGACAATCTCAGGTGTGGTCCTCAGGAATGACATCTACTTATGTTTGAGGCAGGGCCTCATTGGCCTGGAGCTCACCAATGAAGCTAGACTGGCTGGTCAGTAAGCTCCAGAGGGCTACCTGTCTCCACCTCCCCAGCCCTGGGATTACAGGCACATGCCATCCCTCCCAGCAATTACATGAGTGCTGGGGATCAAAGGTGGGTTTTCATACTTGTAAAGAAAGCACTTTATGGGGCTGGAGAGATGGCTTAGCGGTTAAGGTACTTGCCTATGAAACCTAAGGACCCAGGTTCGATTCCTCAGAACCCATGTAAGCCAGTTGCACAAGGTGGCACATGCATCTGGAGTTCATTTGCAATGGCTAGAGGCCCTGGTGCACCCATTCTCTCTCTCCCTCTCTCTCTCTCTCCCTCTCTCTCTCCTCCCCCCTTTCTAAAAAGAAAGAAAGCACTTTACTAAGCTATCTTCCCAGCACCAGCTCATGATTTGGGGGAGGGGGGCGGAACAAGGTAGGGTCTTGCTGTAACCTACACTGACCTGGAATTCACTATGCCAGTCTCAGGCTGGCCTTGAACCCATAGCTATCATTCTACCTCGGCCTCTCAAGTACTGGGATTCAAGGTATGCACCACCACACCAAGCATGATTTTAAAAAAACTAAAAAAAAAAACTCTTAGAAAAATGCCTACTCTGGGCTGGCTGGAGAGATGGCTTAGCAGTTAAGGCTTTTGCCTGCAAAGCCAAAGGACCTCAGTTCAATTCCCCAGGACCCACATAAGCCAGATGCACAAGGTGGTGCATGCTTCTGGTGCTTCTGGAGTTCATTTGCATTCATTCTCTCCCTCTCTCTTTCTCTCTCTGTTTGCTCTCTCTCTCTCTCTCTCTCTCAAATAAATAATAAATAAAGAAGATTTAAAAAAAAAGAAAAATGCCTACTCTGACGACATTGTTCTATCTGTGTCAATTTCAAGGCCAATTATGCCTACCACCTCTTCCTGAGCTACCTATAACCAGTGGCCTTGCTTTCCTCTCTGATTACAGCTTATTAGTAGAATTTAGTAACATTCATAGAATTTACTACCAGACACCTATAAGCTGGAATACAAAACTTGACTCAACCAAAACCAATAACTAGATGTGAGCCACTCAGATTCTTTTTTTCTCCCCTCTCTGCTTTTCTGGCATTGCTTTCTGAGATCTAAATTTGAAATTCATAGTATGCAGGAAGCAAAAAAAAGAAAGGCTAGGATAATGGGTGTGAAGTATGAAACATTATGGCAAACTAAAGATAGGTGAAAAGGGAACTGTGAGAAGAATAAAAAAGTATCCAGATGGGAGAGGAAGAAATAAAACTCTCTCTTCCACACATGACATGATCTTATAAATAGAAAAATCTCAAAGATTCTACTAAAACACTGACAGAACTATTTTTTCTTTTTTTAATTTCCGTTTTAAAGATAAAATATTTATTTATTTATTTACTTACTTACTTACTTAAGAGAAGGAGGAGGGAGGGGGAGATCAAAATTGGCACACCAAGGCCTCCAGACACTGCAAATGACTTCCAGAAGCATACGCCACCTTGTGCATTCGGCTTATGTGGGTACTGGGGAATCAAACTGGGGTCCTTAGGCTTTGCACGCAAATGCTTTAACCACTAAGCTACCTCTCCAGCCTGCACAACTATTTTTCCAAGTTCACCAAGGTTACAGGACATAAGATCATAAACTAGTGATTAACAATCCAAAAATGAAACGAAGAAAACAAATCCATTTGTAATACAAAAACAACTCAAAGATCCATTGACTGATAAAAGGAAAAACAGAAATATTGGGATTTTCCAGACAATGGATATTATAAGGAAAATAAAAAGGAACAAAGTACTGGCAGATACTACAATTTTTTTTTCTTTTTTGTTTTCTGAGGTAGGGTCTTACTCTGGCCCAGGCTGACCTGGAATTAACTATGTAGTCTCAGGGTGGCCTCAAACTCACAGCAATCCTCCTACCTCTGCCTCCCAAGTGCTGGGATTAAATGCATGCACCACCACACCCGGCTTATATAACACAATTTTGATAAACCTGAATATTGTGTCACAGCATAAGACATGTTTCCAAATGAAAGAACCCAAACACAACAGACAATATTTGATCCCATCTAGGTGCCATGTACAGAATGGGCAAATCTAGAGAACAGAAATGTAGCTAAGGTGGAGGGCCTAAGTGGGGTGAGATGGGAGAGTTCTAATTGGTGCAAGGTTTCATTGGGCATGGGGGTGACAAAAAAATGTCCTACAATTAGGCCATGGAGAGAGTTACACGAAAACTCACTGAATGGTGCACTTGGAAATGATGAATTAGCCGGGCATGGTGGCGCACGCCTCTAGTCCCAGTACTTGGGAGGCAGAGGTAGGAAGATCCCTGTAAGCTCAAGGCCACTCTGAGACTACAAGGTCAGCCTGGGCTAGAGTGAAACTCTACTTCGAAAAACCAAAAAAAAAAACAAAAAAAAAAAACAAGAATGAACTTGGGCTAGATTGCTCAGTGGTTAAGTGGTTAAGGTGCTTGCCCGCAAAGCATAACAACTGATTTTCAATACCCCAGCTCCCACATAAAGCCAGATGCACAAAGTGGCATATGCATCTGGAGTTTGCGCTGCTGGAGGCCCTGGTGGACCCATTCTCTCTGACTTTGACTTTCTTCTCTCTCTATCTCTCCCTGCTTGCAAATAAATAAATAAAAATATATTTTTTTAAAAAGGATGAACTTGGGCTGAAGAGATGGTTTAGCAGTTAAGGCACTTGCGTGCAAAGCCTAAGGACCCATGTTCGACTCTCCAGATCCCACATAAGCCACATGCACAAAGGTGAGGCAAGGTCACACATGCCCACTAGGTGGTGCAAGTGTCTGGAGTTCAATTGCAGTGGCTGAAGCCCTGGCACACTAATTCTCTCTCTCTCTCTCTCTCTCTCTCTCTCTCTGTCTCTCTCTAAAATAAAAATAAAAAGTATTTTTTAAAAAGGATGAACTTTATGACATATACTTTACATACCAATAAACATAAACAGCAATCTATTTCTCAATCATTGAAGTCCAGTGGGAGTTTAGAATACAGCTCGGTGATAGAGCACTTGCTCAGCAGGGGCAAGGCTCTGGGTTCAATCTCAGTCCTATGAAGGAAGAGAAGGGAGAGAAGAAAAAAGTCAAGAGACTATGGGAAGCTTTAAGTAGTGAAATAGAAGTCTGTCAAAAGGGAGATTGGGGGCTGGAGAGATGGCTCAGCAGTTAAGGCGTTTGCCTGCAAAGCCAAAGGACCCAGGTTTGATTCCCCAGGACCCACATAAGCCAGATGCACAAGGGGGCACATGTACCTGCAATTGGTTTGCAGTGGCTGGAGGCCCTGGCGCACCCATTCTCTATCTCTCTGCCTCTTTCTCTCTCTTTCAAATAAATAAATAAAATATAGTTTTTAAAAAAAGATTAGGCCAGGTGTAGTGGTGTATGCCTTTAGTCCCAGCCCTAGGAAGGCAGAGGTAGGAAGATCACCAGGAATTTGAGGCCTCTCTGAAACTACACAGTGAATTCCAAGTTAGCCTGGGTTAAAGACAGATCATATTTCAGAAAAAGGGGGGGCGCTAGAGAGATGGCTTAGTGGTTAAGGCATTTGCCTGCAAATCCTAAGGATCCATGTTTGACTCTCCAGATCCCACATAAGCCAGACGCACAAAGGTAGGCAAGTACAAGGTTGCACATGCACTGGGTGGTACAAGCGTCTGGAGTTCAATTGCAGTGGCTGAGGCCCTGCCATGCCAAATCTCTATCTCTCCTCTCTCTGTCTCGCTCTGTGGCTTGCTCTCTCTAAAATAAAAAATAAAAAAGGAGGAGGAGGAGAACACCAGATGACAGACCTCAAGAGTTACAGCTTAGTTCTGCAAACCCAAAACACTGGCGTAGAAACTCGTGCCTCCAGAACCTTCAAGAGTTTCCTGCAAGACTGAAAAGCATTCTGGCTTCAGTGTTTATAATGGCTGGCCCTATCAAGTCTTCTGCCCACCCAGGAGCCCACCCGGCTGTGCCCTCTCATGGAGCGCACCCAGCCTCACCAAAGAATCTGCATCATCAAAGCTACCTATATCTCAACAAGGAAGATGTCACCCGAGATTGCCCTCAGTCTGTACCCTAAGTAGGAATGTCTTGTCAACAGCTTTCTTTGCTGTGGAACTGAGAACCAAGAAGTAGCTTGGCTCTTCACAACGCTCAGACCGACTCTAAAGCAGCATTGCCCTTCAACTCCTTCACTGGGAGCAAACTCTTACTTTGCTCCCACACATTTGGAGGGGCAGGGAGGGGAGGAGAAGAGAGGAGGGGGGAGCAAAGGAGAAGAGAAAAAGAGAAAAGAAAAAAGAGGAGTAAGAAAACAGGAAGTCAGGAAGACAAGGAGGAAAGGAGGGAAGGAGGGAGGGAGACTGGTTCCATCCAGAGTTACATCCCTCCCCTGGGGAAAAAAAATACCCACTGAGACTTCCACCTGAAATTCAAGACACCTCAAGTGGGAAAGTTTGCATTAAACACTGATTTTTTTTTAAAATATTTTATTTTTATTTATTTGACAGCGAGAAAGATGGAGGGGAAGAGAGAGAGAGAGAGAACGGGCACACCAGGGCCTCCAGCCACTGCAAACGAACTCCAGATGCGTGCGCCAACTTGTGCATCTGGCTAACGTGGATCTTGGGGAATCGAACCTGGGTCCTTTGGGTTTGCAGGCAAATGCCTTAACCTCTAAGACAACCCTCCAGCCCTAATTTTTATTTTTTATTGACAACTTCTATACTTACAGACAATAAACCATGATATTTCCTTCCCCTCCCCCTGCTCTGATAGTTTTTCCTTGTTTTTCTAGGTAGGGTCTCACTCTAGTCCAAGCTGACATGGAATTCACTATGTAGTCTCAGGGTGGCCTTGAACTCATGGTGATCCTCCTACCTCTGCCTCTGCTGGTATTAAAGATGTGGGCCACCACACCCAGCCCACTCTGATTTTTTAACCTTAAACAAAAAAATTGCGAAAGGCAAGATCCTCAATTCAGCTACTCCCTCACACATCACCTGATTGTCCCTGAGACATTGAGTAGGGAGTGGAGGCAGACACAGATTGAAAATATATTTTTCTTTTTTTTGTTTTTTTAAAAAATTTTATTTATTTATTAGAGACAGAGAGTGGGGGAGAGAGAGAGAAAGAAAGAGAATGAGTGCGCCCGGGCCTCTAGCCATTGCAAACTCCAGACACATGTGCCACCATGTGCATCTGGCTTACATGGGACCTAGAGAATCAAACCAGTGTCCTTAGGCTTCAAAGGCATGCGCCTTAACCGCTGAGCCATCTCTCCAGCCCCAGAAAGCAGAAAGAACAATGCCTGAGGAACCAGGGAGGAAAGAGAGACCCTTCCTGGTCCCCAACCAGAAAAGCTAATGACTGTGCTGTTCATCGGAACACCTCCCCCTGGCTCTCCGGCATAGCATGCCTGCTGCTTAGTAAAGCACTTGGACGCTATGACCTGTGCTGAAATTGTATATAGATATAACAATCTTACCTTTGGAGCTAAAAATTGAAGCAATCGTGCTGACATTATTTGTGCACTTACAGAGACAATTAAGTCAGTCCTTGAAATCAGGATGATCCTAGAAAATCTAGGCCATATAGTTGCCATAATTATAGCAAGCCAATTAGAAGAACCACTACAAAGTGCTGGGGTGTCGTGCAATCAATATGGGTACATTCTGAAAGTATGGACTAGGACACGTTCAAGAGGTACATCATAAAGCATAGCTCTCAATTCCCCCCCACCCCATCAGCCATTTTACGTAGAATCATATAAAAACAATGAAGTAGGCTCAGTGGGTAAAGTACTTATCACACAAACATAATGAGCTGGGTTCAGATCCCCGGTGCCTACATAAAATTCTGGGGATGATGGCACCAGCCTGTAATCCCAGTACTGGGGAGAAGATGAATACAGGAGGATCCTTGGGGCTTACCTGCTAGCTAATCTAGGAAGCTTTGAGACCCTGTCTCAAAGAATAAGGTGGAGACAATTGACAAAGACACCTAACATCAACCTCCGGTCTCCATATGCGTGCACACACATCAACACATACACCTACACATGCATGTGTGCCTATATGCACACCCATATACATGCAGAACTTATACATACATACACACACAAGCAAAAAATGAAGCCATAAAACACTAGTTTTCACTGCACGTGAGCATTTGTGTGTGCACATACATGTGTGCACTCATGTGACATATTTGGAATATAAGAATTCCGAGCAACAATTACATTTAAAGAGATTAAGATGCATAATAGCGTAAAACAGTTCAGCAATAATTAGAAGACAAGTTCAGGATAAAGATCTATCTTTCAGCATATAACAGTCTATTTAAATATTTTATTTATTTGAGAGAGAGAGACAAAAAGGAGGGGAAAGAGAAAGAGAGAATGGGTGCACCAGGATCTCCAGCCACTGCAAAAGGAACTCCAGATGTATGTGTCACCTTGTGCATCTGGCTTTACATGGGTACTGGGGAATCAAACTTGGGTCCTTGGGCTTTGCAAGCTAGCACCTTAAATACTAAGCCAACTCTCCAGCCCCAGCATATAACATTCTTTTTTGTTGTTGGTTTTTGTTTTTTTGAGGTTGGGTCTCACTGTAGCCCAGGCTGATCTGGAATTCACTCTGTAGTCTCAGGCTGGCCTGGAACTCACAGTGATCCTCCTACCTCTGCCTCTCAAGTGCTGGGATTAAAGTCATGCACCACCACACCTGGCCACATAACATTCTCTCTCTCTCTCTCTCTCTCTCTCTTTTTTCGAGGTAGGGTCTCACTGTAGCTCAGGCTGACCTGGAATTCGCTATGTAGTCTCAGGATGGCCTCGAACTCTCAGTCATCCTCCCACCTCTGCCTCCCAAGTGCTGGGATTAAAGGCGTGCGCTCGCCCGGCATCACATAACATTCTTAATAACAGCAGAGACTACATAGTCGCTCCACTGTGCTGCCCATGTATCAAATAAAATCACAGTAAAGAGGTCCATCACATCTCAAGAATCTCCCCATCCATCTCTGACTTCCATTTAACAGTACATCTGCTAATAGTTTCTGACTCGCACAAATTGTATATGCTGTGCCTGTCATGTTATAGGATGGAGCCTAGTGACCATTCTGCTTAACAGACACCCTTTAACATTATATAGCTAAAATTAATTTTGCATCTGGACTATGATCTTGGTAATACACCCAGATTTTCTGATACCTCTAGCCCAACCATGTTTATATCAGGTTTCTAGTCTCTCTCTTCCTCCCCCTCTCTCTCTTTGCCTGAACATTCTTCTTCTGCTGCTGGCTTTTTTTATTTTTATGGGTTTCCCCTGAAACCTCATTTCTTCTCACTATATGCTCACCAAAAATATAGAGGCTGTAGCCGGGCGTGGTGGCACACGCCTTTAATCCCAGCACTCGGGAGGCAGAGGTAGGAGGATCGCTGTGAGTTTGAGGCCAGCCTGAGAATACAGAGTGAATTCCAGATCAGCCTGGGCTGGAGTGAGACCCTACCTTGGAAAAAAAAAAAAAAACCAAAAATATATATATAGAGAGAGAGGGTGGGGCTGGAGGAATGGCTTAGCGGTTAAGGCGTTTGCCTGCAAAGCCAAAGAACCCCAGGTTAATTCCCCAGGACCCACATTAACCAGATGCACAAGGGGGCGCACATGTCTGGAGTTTGTTTGCAGTGGCTGGAGGCCCAGGTGCGCCCATTCTCTCTCTTTTTCTCTGTCAAATATATAAGAATATTTTTTAAAATATAGAGAAGCTGGGGTACTGAGAGTTGATGTAAAGACAAGGAAGGAGGGATGACAGTGAGAAGTGTGCACAGAGAGGAAGAGGCAAACTCAGCCGGGCTCCCCTCTCTTCCAAACCCAGGCCCTGCCAAGGTCCCGCGGCCCTTTGATTTCCTTTGTGCGGGATTTAGAGTAATCATCTCTGAGGAACAGAGCGCGAGTCAGAGAGACTCATTTCTCATCTCCGTCCCTTAAACAAGCACAAACATTCCATCTGTCCACACTCCTGAATGGCTTCTCTGGCCTTGATGAATTTTCAAGCGATTTTTACCTGAGAGCACAGGGACATTCTCCTAACCCTTTAACAATATCTACCTGTCACGGAACTTGAGAGATTTCGGAAATGCAAGCTGTTAGCCTCTTTCCTTCCAAATAACAAATGCTTGAAATGCATCAAGGTTATATGAGCGCTTCTGCCAAGATGTTGGACAGGCAGAGAAATGTCTGTTTACTGATGCTAATAGTGTAGAAATATTCCCCACCACACCTTCTGTACTGCCGGTTCTCACCCGCGTGGCTGGTTTGTTTGGTTCCACTTTTGCCCTGGGGGCACACAAAGGAGGCACTCTGTTGACCTTTCTACTCTAGTGAGGCTCAATGATTGGCTCCAAAGCAAAATTTATCCTAACCCTCAACATACAACAAGAGACTGGACAGTACATTCTTGCCTTAGAAATCATGGGATTTCAAGTGGACATCACCTTGGTGGCCATAGGATCTCCTGTTTATTTCAGAGATGATGTGGCTCACGCTCAGAGCGGCAACACATCCACACAGCCCAGTGACATCAGAACCAATCAGTCTACTTCTTTGTTACCATCCCATGTTCCTCTCTCATGGGAAGCCTTCCTGCCGGAGCTCTGATGCTAATAAGGGATGCTACAATGGCCAAAGGAACCAAGGCAGGTGGGTTGTTACGTAGAGATGGTAACTGCATGGCTGTGAGGTGGTGAGGCGCACCTCTGGTGGAGGGATCACTGGGCCTGGCATATATATACCTTCCCCATGGAAATTCTACAGGCTGCCATTGATGTGTTAGCCAAACGCGCAGTTCCATTTTGGAAGACACACATCACAGATATAAGACCTTATGTCTTCCAAAAGACACACACAGAAGAATATCCATTGTAGCTTTATTTACAAGAGCCTTAAGCAGGCAATAATTCAAGTGTTCACCAACTTTCAAGAGGATAGGTAAGCCGGGTGTGGTGGCACACACCTTTAATCCCAGCACTTGGGAGGCAGAGGTAGGAGGATCACCACAAGTTCAAGGCCACCCTGAGACTACATGGTGAATTCCAGGACAGCCTGGGCTAGAATGAGATGCTACCTTGAAAAACAAAAACAAAATAAAAGGAGGATAAACAAATTGTGGTATATTCACACAATGAGATGTAATACCATAGTGACAAAGAGTGACCTATTGTTAAATTTAAAAACACAAGGACTGGAAAGAGGGCTTAATGATTAAGGGGCTTTCTAGCAAAGCCAAAGGATCTGGGTTCAGTTACCCAGTACCCACTTAAAGCCAGATGCAAAAAAACAAAATGCATGCACCTGGAGTTTGATGGCAATGGCTAGAGGCCATGGCACACCCATTCTGTGTGTGTGTGTGTTTCTCTCCCTCTCTGTCTCTTTTTTCTTGCAAATAAATAAAGTTTTTTTAAAAATGGGGGCTAAGTCATCAGCAGTGAAAACAGTGGACACTGAATATTCAAGTTTGGCCATACAGGCCCAATGACTGAACAGGTGCAATAGTGGCATGTCTACTCTTGGAGTAACCAACTGCTCTAAAATTGGAGTGAAGGCCCTCTCTACGGGAGGGAATACATGCCTGGTACTGAAAAACCTAAGCAAAAGTCTATGGCAGGTGAGGTCATGAGCCTTAGGGGTATAAAGCCTGCTCTTGTCTGACTAAATGTATATATTATTCCCACCAAGCTGCCCTGGGGGCACTACACTTAATGTTCATGTTCACATATTAATGCTACTCTCACTTCTGGTTAGAGAAGCTTCTCTTTTCAGATGGTGATGACCACTGGGATCACCCAAAAGGCAACATAGTGCTGAGAAGAAGGGATAGAGGAGTGCCCCAGCACTGAAACACCTCTGTCACACCCTCCAAGGCTCAGGGACCATTGCGGAAGAGGGGGCGGATAGAATGGAAGAGCCAAAGGAAGGGTATGACTTCTTACAATGCAACTGCCCAGACAGAAATTGGTCTCAATATCCATGACCTTGCAGTGCCTAGCAATACCTTCGCGAGACCCTCAAAATAGAAGAAAAAGATGATGACATCAAATTAAAAGAAAGAGTAATGGAGAGAGGGAGGGGATATGATGGAGATTGGTGTTCTAAAGTGGAATGGGGGGAGGGGAGGGAAATATCATATATTTTTGTATGTAAGTATGGAAGGTGTCAATAAAAAATTAATAATTAAAAAAATAATAAATAATATATGGGGGCTAGAGAAATGGCTTAGTGGTTAAGATGCTTGCCTGTAAAGCCAAAGGACCCAGGTTCTATTCCTCAGGACCCACATAAGCCAGATGCACTAGGTGGTGCATGCATCTGGAGTTTGTTTGAAGTGGCTGGATGACCTGGTGTTCCCATTCTCTCTCTCTCTCTGTCAAATAAATAAATAAAAACAATTTTTGAAAATTAACAACATAGCTAATATCATTGGAGTAATGTCGAGGAGAAGAAGGAAGCTGAACAAGGAACACTGCATGAGGTCATTTCATGGTATTCAAGAACAGGGAAAAGCCTGGGGTGTAGCTCATGGGTAAAGTACTTGACTAGCATACACAAGGCTCTAGGTTCAATCACGTCATTTGTGGGTAGGGGGAAAACACTGCAAAACTAATTTATGGTAGTAGATATCCGAGAAGTTCTTACCGTTGTAAATTGAATTAACCTGAAAAGGAGTCATGTGAAGTTTCTTGGCATGTTAGAAATGTTCTAATCATGAGCTGACAATTATAACATGGGTTTGTATATCTTTAAAAATGTTATGGAGCTGTGTACTTAAGATTTGTGCACTTGCCCATACTAATATGTAAGTAATGCTTCAATTAAAATTAAACTTCAATGGAGAGGGAAAGAGAGAGACTTGCTCGGTAGAACATGTCTTAAGGGATGAGTGAACCCTCTACTGGAACGTTTGGATTCAGAAAATCTCATAATTAACAAGAATATTCTGAGTTATTATAGTCATTCATCTGTGAAAAGGGGAAATTAAAAGGTGGAAAAAAAGAAGAAGAAATAGTGGGCAGATGTGTCCCAAACCATCCTGAATTGAGGAAAGAGTCACAGAATGACTGAAAGCCAGGACGTGCTAGAGTCAGCTCCTGAATCCAGTGACACCCAGCTCTACTTTCAGGGACATCATCTTGGCAGCTTGAAAAGTGATGATTATGTAAACAGCCCTACCACCATGGAGGGAAAACATCTCTTAAAACAGGACTCTAATTTCCTATTTAGGCTGGTTATTGATAAGATGGTCATCCACATGGATCCAAGGCATCCAGGACACAAGCAACAGATATCCAGAGGTAAGCACAGTGAGTCCTACATATCCACATCCATGGGGCTAATCAACCAGTTATCAAAAGTATTTGGTGAGGAGGGCTGGAGAGATTGCCTAGCAGTTAAGGCACTTGCCTGCAAAGCCTAAGGACCCACGTTTGACTCTCCAGATCCCAGGTAATCCAGAAGCACAAGGGTGAGGCAAGTGCAAGGTTGCACATGAGCACAAGGTGGTGCACTCTTCTGGAGTTCGATTGCATTGGCTGAAGGTCTTGGTACGCCAATTCTCTCTCTCTCTCTCATGCTCTCTCTTGCTCTTTCCCATAAAAACAATTTGGTTGCCGGGCGTGGTGGCGCACACCTTTAATTCCAGCTCTCGGGAGGCAGAGGTAGGTGGATCACCGTGAGTTCGAGGCCACCTTGAGAATACAGAGTGAATTCCAGGTCAGCCTGGACTAGAGTGAAACCCTACCTCAAAAAAACAAAACAAAACAAAATTGGTGAACAAAGCATCTGTACTGAGCATGCTCAGATTAAGAAACATAATGATTTGCATAGCATTTACATTGTATTAGGTATTGTGAGCAGTGTGTGGGTGATTTAAGGTACAAAGATGAAAATAAGTTACACACAAGTAGTGTGTCATTTTATCTGAAAGACCTGAGCACCTTAGATTTTTGCATCTTTGGGGGGTCCTGGAACTAATCCTCAGTGGATACCAAAAAAACAACTGTGAGGCTGGAGAGATGGCTTAGTGGTTAAGGCGCATGCCTGTGAAGCCTAAGGACCCCGGTTCTAATTCTCCAGGTCCCATGTAAGCCAGTGCATGCATCTGGAGTTCGTGTGCAGTGGCTAGAGGCCCTGGTGCACCCATTCTCACTCTCTCTCTTTCCCTCTCTCTGTCTCTAATAAATAAATAAATAATTTTAAAAAATTAAAAAAACTGTGAACCTAAATGAAATGCACCTGCACTCTGGTCACAGAGGGTGATCCCAGCTCTCTTCCTGTGATGATCCTCTGCCTCAACTTTCACCTTTTTATTTATTTGTTTGTTCATTTATTTATGAGAGAGGGAGAAAGAGAGAGGGAGGTAGAGAGAGAAAGAGAGAATGGGTACACCAGGGCCTCTAGCCACTGCAAACGAACTCCAGATGTATGTGCCACCTTGGGCATCTGGCTTACTTGGGGACTGGGGAGTTGAACCTGGTTCTTTAGTTTTCACAGGCGAGGACCTTAACTGCTGAGCCATCTCTCCAGCCCAACTTTCACCTTTCTAGATAGCCCATACCATTCATACCTCTGAACCACTTGCCATGCAATACACCTCCATCTAGGAAGGGCAATCTTCTAGTCTTCAAGTCACGAAGTTTCTTGCAACAGCAGCTCAATGTCTGCCTGCTAATGACGTCTCCCAGGAATTGCTGGGCTGGGTCATCATTGCTTCTTCCCCCATGTTTGTTATGTCCTCTCTTATTAGGTGTGTTTTAATTTCCCATTCACAAAATCACTCTGCTCCTTTCTAAGCCGTCAGAGTGGAATAAGATTGCCCCCACCCCCAACTCTTATCAAGAGAAAGGAGAGAGGTTCAGGGCTTAGGCCTATCAGCAGATCCCTAGTATTTGTCAGATAGCATTTCACTGCCATCTGAAAAGAGAATCTTCTCTAACCAAAGGCAGATCTCTGGTGCTTGTCAGAGAGCAAGACATCCTGCGTCAGGGCAAGAGTAGACATCTACGGCACAGCAAGGAGGATGTAACTGGGGTGTTCCACGTTGGTCTCCAAAGAAGCCTGCTTGAAAAAATGGAGTTAACCAGAGAGAACAGAGCAAAGAACTGGAGAGAGAAAACAGCTTGGCCTCTAAACAAAATCTGCCAGGTGTCCTTCCAGAATTTTAAGTCACATGTGTCTGTAAATGTGAGCCTCGCTTCTGTTAAGTTGTTATGTGAAGCTGACAAACCACATCATTTTCTGTGCAGTCACTCACACTTTCCCAACTTTTACAGTGGCATAGAGGTATCATTGCACAAGGCCAGGGCTGCCTGGTTTCCTCTGGTTGCATCAGGGGCTAGACAGAGTGGTCTCTTGGGCCCTGAACAGATGGAAACTATATAGAAAGAATTGGAGCCTAGAGAACTATTTGAGTGTATTACTTCTTGATCCTGGTAAATGGTAAGGAATTATTTATTCCCAAGACGTGACTGTGAGAAAGAGGTTCTGCAAAAAGGAATGGATAGCTTATGTGGAGGATACTAGGAGAACTAAAATGCCTTTGACCAATATTTCTGCCTTTTCCTGCCTATTATGCATTAAATCTTTTAAATAAGAGAATAGAGTTAGACATTTAGCATAGATAACATTCTGACATGTACTAAAAATAAATAAGCAGGGCTGGAGGGATGGCTTAGCAATTAAGGCACTTGCCTGCAAAGCCAAAGGACCCAGATTCAATTCCCCAGGACCCATGTTAGCCAGATGCACAAGGGGACGCACACATCTGGAGTTTGTTTGCAGTGCCTGAAGTCCCTGGCATGCCCATTCTCTCTCTCTCTCTTCCCCCCTCCCTCTTTCTCTGTTAAATAAAATAAATAAATAAATAATATTTTTTAAATAAATAAACAATAAATAGTGATTTTGTGTTATTCTGGCAGTGTGGCAGTGTTTGTGTTGTTTGTCTGGATTTAAATATATTGTGATATTTCCAGTCTCTTCACATTGTGTTTTGTTTCCATATGTTTCAGATATTTATATGACCTACATCGATTCTCTTTTTAAATGCTTTTCTCTTTCTATTGATAATTTTCGTACATATGCACAATGAATTTTGATCACATCTCCTCCATTACTCTCTTCTCTTTCCCTTCCCTCGTCTCTCTTCTAAAAAACCCCTTTTCTTTCAAAGTAGTCCCTCCTCTGTTTTGATGTCATATTTTTTGTCCTACTCCTTCATCCAGGACAACATGTTCATGGGTCCAATATCATGGTGGCCTTCTGCAGGTACTGACGGACACTGGGAGGTCATGAAGGTGGTGGCCACTGTGCGTCTGGAATACAACATTCCCAAACACTCCTCCCCATACTGTGGTTCTTCTATTCTTTCTGTTAGCAATTCCACAATGACCCCTAAACAATGAAAGATAATAATAGCAATGTCTCATTTAATGTTGAATCCTTAACCGTCATTTCTTCTTAGCACGCTGATGAGTTTTTAGTCTCCCCAGGAGTCACTGCCATCTGAAAAGAGAAGCTTCTCTAACCAAAGGTGAGAGCAGCACTAATATATGGGCACAAACAATATGGGCAATTTAGTGGACATAATATACTCACTTAGCTTAGCAACAGTAAAAGTCTCCTCCCCCACCCCAATAGGGCTTATTATCTTTCAAGCCATAGGCTTTTAGCCAGGTTTTCAGTACCAGGCATGAATTCCCTCCTGTGAAGTGGACCTCAAATCCAATCAGGGAGCAGTTGTTTAGCGCCATAACATACACACCACTATCGCACTGGTGGGCACATCTTTCCTGGCTGTCTTAATTTTATAGCTTATAGGCTCCAATGCTCAGTAAGACTGTTGATAACTTTCCCCTCCCAGCAGGCTGTACAGCATTGTCCAGAACTTTGACATCTAGTCACCAGGGAGGAGGCTTCCAGCTTAGTTCTTGTTTGATTTCTCAGTGTCTGGCAACTATATCTTCAGCAACAGGGTCTTACCATCTAGTTCTGATGGGCAAACCAGTTCCTTGGCAATAGCCTATGTTGTTTTGAGGACCTTAGGGACTTCCCTGACCAACAACTCACTGGAAGGCATCCCACCCCTGCACTGAGATTTTCCTATATCAACCTATGGCTTCTGAATACAAAATTATCCACCTTATAGCCTTTGAAAATTCTTAATTTAGAATTATTTGTAACCTATTTTCCTATTTTTCTTCATCTTTCAGAATTAACTTTTGTTTATTAAAAATAACATGTGTTCATTATGGTAAACAAAGATAAATAATGGATTAAAAATGAAAATCTGGGCTGGAGAGATGGCTTAGCAGTTAAGACATTTGTCTGCAAAGCCCAAGGACCCAGGTGTGGTTCCCTAGTACCCACATAAACTAGATGCACATGGTAGTGCATGCATTTGGAATTTGTCGTCAGCACTGGCTAGAGGACCTGGCATGCACATTCTCTTTCTCTCTCCTTCTCTCTCTTTCTCTTCCCCTTCTCTCTCATAAATAAATAAATTAAACATAAAATATTTTTTAAAATAAAATTAAAGTTTTCCATAATACTATCATAAACAACTACTGCTAACAGAATAAGAATATATGCACATTTTTCCTCAAATATAAATGGGGACATTTAGAATATGTCATTCTTTAGCCTACTGGAGTTTTTGCTTATTGTATTGCAATTCTCTTTTCTACACCATTAAACCTTCTATTGCAGGAGTGGGGCTTTTTGTGCTTATGTGAAGTGCATGTGTATGTGTTCATGTGTGTGGACACACATGGGTCTGTGTGTACATGTGTGTACATGTGGAGTCCATAGGTTGACACTGTGTGACTTCTTCAGTTGCTCTCTTCTTGCTAACATAAGGTCTCGCACTTGAACCCAAAGATCCAGCTAGTATGGCTAGCCAGCTTGCTCTGGGGATGGATCCCGTCTCCATCTCCCTTGTGTGGGTAATTACATGTGGCAGCCATGACCACCCAGCCTTTATGTACTAGGGGTCCAATGTCTGGTCCTCACACTTGCAGGGTGGGCACTTGACCAACTGAGCCACGCCCCCAGCTCTTCCAGTAGTACTTTTTATAATTACATAGTATCCTGTATGATAAGTTTTCATTTGATTTTCTACTACTGGGGGCTTAGGAATTTTCTCTTAATTTAAAACATAGCATTACCAATAATATTGATGAAAATTCTTTCCTGTAACTCATGGGACATGTTTGTGACTGTCTCCTTAGAATAAATCCCTAGCAATGAAATTATCAGAGAAAAGAGAATCTATACTGGAAAATCTCTTGTGTCTTGTCTGCTTCTGCTGGAACAACTTATGTTCCACATGTAGGATAAGAGGTATCTGTATCTTGTATCCTCAACTATGTTGGATATCATATTTCAAACTGTTACCAGTCTGATAAGCAAATATCAGTAGCTCATAGTTAAATTTGTATTTATTTTATTACTAGTGAGATTGAACATTTTTCCACATGCATTTTTATTTGGATTTCTTCTTGTGTAACCTGTATGTATGTAACTTTGTCTATTTTTCTACTGATATATATTACCATTTCTAAAATATACTAAATAATGGAAGTTCTTGAATTTAATACCATCCATCTCATTTTAATTATCAATCTTCAAAGTGTATAATTAACGTAATTTACTTCATAATTAACTTTAATTGCAATTGTAATACTATTATAGTTTTTATATTTTAAACTATTTCATGGCTTTTTTTTTTTTTTTTGGAAAGAGACAGAGAGAGAGAGAGGGAGAGGAAGACAGATAGAGATGGGCGCGCCAGCAGCCTCTCAGCTGCTGTGAACAAAATCCAGATGGGTGCGCCCCCTTGTGGTCAAGTGCGGCATTGTGCCCTTGCTTCACTTTGCATCTGGCTAAACGTTGGGACCTGGAGATTGGAACTGCTGGTCTTTGGAACCAGCGTTCTTTAGGCTTAGGAGGCAGGTGCCTTAACCGCTAAGCCATCTCTCCAGCCACATAGCTGTTTTAACTGTTAGTATTTCAAATTTGTTCTCTACTTGTTCTTATAATTGTTGTTATTTAATTTGAGCCAGTCTAAATATTTCTTCCAAC